>JANBXA010000007.1:139222500-139717500 GCA_030556225.1 Cricetiscus sungorus | reverse complement strand
GAAGAACAAAAAATCCCAACGTTAATCTTTAACCATCTTTTCACCAGCACTGAAAAGTGGTCCAGGAGCTGTGGCAGAAGGAGTACTTGAGCGCAGGGGTCGAGGGCTAGCAGGGGAAACACTGTGAAGCCCCATCTCTTAAAGAAAACAAAATCCTCTTTTCCCAAACGGCCCCTCCATTTAGTCTTGTCCCACTGCCTCTCCCCCTGCCCCACCCACTTGTCTCTTCTGTTTTGGTTCCTATTTTGACTTCAGAAGTTCAAACCACATCCAAACAGCCTCCTACACAAAAGCAACATCCCTTATTTAGCAACAGCTCAGGAAGCCCAAGACAAAGTTCTCGGCACAAAGGAGATTCATTTGCCCCAGAGGGACAAAGGGCAGAGAATAAGAGACAAAGATGGAGAGATAGAGGCCAAGGGAGAAATGGAAGGGAACAGGGGAAAAGGGGAAGGGTTAGTTGTCCCAGAAGGGGACAAATGACTGCCTCTGGATAGGCAAAGGGCGATTTGTAAAGATAAAAGGGGACCCTGTGCTAGGATGAGGGGTTTAACTTTAACTGGGCATAGTAATTAGATGAGCTAGAGGGCCTTTGATTGCTGGACTTCTTCAATACTTTGATAGCTGGACCTTAGTCGGCAGCCTCAGGAGGAGGAAGTGGCCAAATAAGGGAACAGACCTTGGGGGCGGCTGTAGGATGTAAGGGTTTTTAGCAAGGCAGCGGGAGTGGGGGGAAGGGCAAGGCCTGCCAGAGCCATGGTTGCAATGTTCAGGGTAGCTAGAGTCCCATCACCTTAAATAATGCTGAATTCAATGTTAAATGAGGAGCACATCGCTTTATGCCTCTGGGAAGGTATGAATAAGTCACAGGAAATGACAACACAGATTCACACGCTGTAAAATAACTACTATGAGAGGAAGATGTCGATTACAGAACACAGACTCACCCTCAGATCTCACACAAAACAAACAATGCCTCATGTGACTACACAAACTCTGCCGTTACTTCCACAAACTTTATATAATCTTTATATATATATAACCTTTTATATGGGATAACAATTAACTTTTTCATGTTTCAAAGGTTGCCTTTTCTTTATAAAACTCTTATCATTTGAAAAACCCAGATGAGGTTCAGAACCCAAAGTTCATAAGAATGTCTACCTCATGGATGACATTTGAAACTTAGTATCTATTCGGGTATTTCTTCTGAGGTTTTAAGGATTATTAGATAAAGTAAAAATAAATAAACAGAGCAAAGGATAATAAAATGAATCCAAGGAAAATTAAAACTGAGACTAGTAGTCACCTTAGATTTGCACTGTGCCTGTGTGTTCATGCATGTATGCATGTATGTGTACATGTGCATGAGTGTAGTATGTGTGTGCATACATACATATGTGTACACGTGTGTTCACACATGTGCGCAAGTACATGTACCTATATGGAGGTATGTGTGCACACATGTACATATGTGGAGGTTGTATGTGCGTGAACATGTACATATGTGGAAGCATGTGTGTGCATATGTAGAGGCTGTGTATGTATGTGTGTGTGTGAGCGTGCACACGCACACGCATGCATGTACATACATGGAGGCCAAAAGTTGGCACTGGGTGTCTTCCTCAACTAGTCTCTACCTTTTTTAAAAAAAATTAATTTCTTTGTTTTATTGTGTGTGTGTGTGTGTTTGCCTACATGTAGGTGTATGTACCACATGCATGAAGATCCAAAGAAGACATCAGATTCCATGAGATGGAGTTACAGATATCTGTGAACCACTATGTGGGTGCTAGGAATTGAATGCATGTATTCTACAAGAACAACAGATGCTCTCAATCACTGAGCATCTCTCCAGCCTTCATCTTATTGTTTTCTACACAGGGTTTCTTCAGTGACCCCTGGAACTTTCTGGTTTGGTTAGACTGGCTGGCCAGCCTCTCCAGGATCCTCCTGTCCCTGCAGCTCCAGCACTGGGATTAGTCACGCACCACCACACCTGGATGGGGAATCCAAACTCTGCCTCATAATCTGTGAAGCAAGTACTTTCTCAACTGAGCCCTCTCCCCAAACTATCTTGGATTTTTTAAGTTATTTATTACAGGAATACTCTACTGGTCAGATAACTGTCAACATGACTCAGTGAAAAAATATTGCTACCACTTAAAAGCACAGAATTATACTTGAGGAACTAATTTTCCAATACAATCTCATGTACACTGTTTAAAATTGTTAATTATTATACATAATAAAGTTTTGCAGCAAGTTTACAAGGGTAATGAGGGGGTATCATCTCTCTGGATTGGATATGCTTCTTAGCGACCCACAGGCGAGGGTTTGCTGGACCTGGTGATGACAGGGAAGGATGGCCACCAGTCTGTGCTGCTGTCTGTGATATAAACTACCTGTATCACCTTGGTGAAGTTTGTATGTGATTAACCAGTTAACCTTTTATTCAGCCAGGAAACTTTAACAAATTTTGTTTTGTTTTTTAAGTATGATTTTATTCCAAGTATGTAAGTGTTTTGCCTGGATATATGTATGTGCACCACGTGTGTCCCTGGTCCCATGGAGGTCAGAAGAGGGCATCACATCCCTTGGAACTGGAATTATAGGTGCTTGTGACTAGACCTGGGTCCTCGGTGAGGACAAGTGTTTTTTACTGTCTAGCCATCTCTCTGACCCCAAGCTACTGTGCTTTTAAAAATATAAAATTTATATTTCTACATGAGAACATGAAAAGATTTTCATTCTAATTGGTTGAGTTTGTTTAAAAAATCAAAAACAGAAGTTGGAGATGGCTTGGAATTTAGGAGTGCTTGCTGCTCTAGCAGAGGACCTGAGTTCAGTTCCCAGCATCTACATCAATTGTCGCGACCACCTGTGACGCCAGTCTCTTCTGGTCCCTCAGGTACTTACTTGCACTTACATGCACACTCATACCCACTCAGACACACACAAGTAAAGATAAATAAAATAAAGTCTTAAAAGTTTTCAATCCCAGCACTCAGGAGACAGAGGCAGAGTTTGGATTCCCCATCCAGGTGTGGTGGTGCGTGACTAATCCCAGTGTTGGGGCTGCAGGGACAGGAGGATCCTGGAGAGGCTGGCCAACCAGTCTAACCAAACCAGAAAGTTCCAGGGTTCTTTGTGAGTTCGAGGCCAGCCAGGTCTACAGCGTGAGTTCCAAGGCAAGCCAGGGCTATACATAGAAAACCTGTCTCCAAAAAAAATGATTGATTGATAGATAGATAGATTAAAACTTTTCAAAAGAAATATAATGAAAGAAAACAAACAAACAAACAAAAAACCCTCCTCATATACTGCACTGGAATGAAATTTTTATTTTCAACAATATTTCTTTACTTTAAATTTTGAGAACTACTCAACAGAGCTGTAGGTTAAAGAGGAGACTTGCCGCACTGTCCTAGCTCCTTGCAAACTTTCATATTTGAAATTTCCTACAGTGGAAACAACAACAAAAATAAACCTCCCCGATATGACTTCCCAAACACGAACCGAACAATGAGAACACCAGTGGACATGCCAACATGAACAGGGAAAGCCCACGAGGACTCAACCCTCAACAAGGAACCTCAGGCGGCTGCGGAGGCTGGCAGCAGAAGAGGTGGTCCTCCCAGGGAAGGGCACACCAATCGGCTGCCCAGTGCCAAACGGTCAGCCCTGAAAACATACACACAAGTAACATTACACATCCCGAGCAAGTTATCTATAGGAACATTTATGTGTATAGATAAATGTGGCAACTACTGAGAAAAGAGGCCGTGAATTTGAAGGGGAGTAAGGAGGGATATAATATATGGAAGGGTTTAGAGAGAGGAAAGGGAAGAAAGAAATGTAATTATATTAATCTCAAAACTTTTTTGAAGTTTAATGAAATAAAACCCTGTAAATAATTTTAAAGGGTCTTTCAATTATAAAATAAAAAGGAAGTAGGAAAAAGTCTGCTTGATTTTTGGCAAAGAAATATATTCAGATGCAGTCCACAAGATTCATGAGCACTACTTGAAAATACTAATGATGTAGCAAGGATTAAAACTTTGTAGAAATTAGCGGGGCGCTGGTGATGCATGCCTTTAGTCCCAGCACTCGGGAGGCAGAGGCAGATAGACCAGCCTGATCTACAAGAGCTAGTTCCAGGACAAGCTCCAAAGCCACAGAGAAACCCTGCTCTTGCAGAGGACCCATGTTTGGGTCTTGATATCCACATAGTGACTCAACACCATCTATATCCTCTAGTTCCCGGGAAGCCAAGGCCTTCTAGCACCACACAGAGGCAAACAGTCAAATACATAAAAAAAAATAATAATAATAAATCTGTTCTTTTAAGTATATAGATGGCTGGGAGAGAAGTCTTAGTGGCAGAGCACCTCCCTAGTTAGGCTCCATATTCACCCCCGGCAGCTGTCTTAAGGTGGTGGCACACCTTTAATCCCAGCCCTTGGGAAGCAGAGACAGGTGGATCTCTGTAGAAAATCTATCTTGAAAAAATAACAACAAAAAAGTTATCAGGCTGAATTTGGGGTTCAGGTGGAAAAGAGCGAACTGGTTGGGGCTGAGAAAGCTGTCTAAAGCAACAGAGGCTGAGGTTTGTGCAGCAGGGAGAAGAGAGGCTTGCCAGTCATCACCGGACCCAGCTGCTGCCCTGGTCTCCCAGTAGCCCCTGCATGACTCCTGTTCCTAGGGTAACTCTTGTACTGCCCTGTGCAAATACGGTCTCACCATACCTGCTTCATGACTCAGCCACCCCTGCTACCACTCCCAATTGCCACCACACCCTCAACCCAAACTCAGAACCCCTTTGTCATCTCAAAAAGATACTGATCCCAAAGGCACACATGACAGAAAGATGTGGCTGCCTGACGGTGCAATAACTGGGTACAGGAACGGCCCCACTGTGTCTGAGCAAGCAGCCTTCCGCCTGTGAACTCTGCATGGTGTGATTTCACTGCCTCCATCCTGGCTACATGGGACTTGCTGCCCCAGGTCCCATCAAGTCCTGAATCTCACCTCTCGGGGAGCAGCCTCATGCCAGCTGTGCAGAGGATGTAAAGGGGGGTCTCCCTGTGTTTCTTCACAGGCACGTGCGAGGCAGCAAAGCTCAGCAGAGGTCGCAGGTAATCGCTGGCATGTTCTGGAGTGTCAGCCATTGCGGAGATTCCTTAAGTAAAACCAAACGTTTATATGTACGTACACGTACATACGTGTGTGCGTGCGTGCGTGCGTGCGTGCGTGTGTGTGTGTGTGTGTGTGTGTGTGTGTGTGTGTGTAATGTAGATCACATAAGACTCAGAAAACAAACACTCATAAGATTCTACCCAAGAACCTACAGTTGTGTTTTTGAAAACAGGATGACAGTTAAGTGAGAGATTCCCCCCACTGCCCAGATCCCCACAAAAACAAGTGGGGCTCTCTTTCTCCCCTTTCTCGTCTTACACCTATGGTAGGTAAGAGATTAGTAAAAGTGTATTGTGGCTAGTACCTGGCTTGATTTTTTAACCACAGGCTGGCTGTTCCGGTCTCTCATCTGCTTGATGTCCAGTAAGTCATGGGGGTTCCCATTATGTCTTGGCCAGAAGTAAACAAAGATCCGGGAGCCACTGCTACCACAGTCCACCACAAGTCCGTAACTGAGACTGGGGTCTTCGGTGTCGGTGGCTTCAAGGTCTCCTACCCGGGCTAAATACCTACGAAGGATAAAACGGAAATGAGTTGGGTCCATGAAGAGGACTAGCACTCACATCAGTGGATCACTGAGTATTCACTAAGGTCCTCGTGTCCTGTCGAGCCCCAAAACTTCCGTGGATTTAAGCTAGATCTATGTACACTTGTTATATTAAAGTAAAGCATGGTTAAGTCTTTGTTTGTTGTTTGTTTTGAGACAGGGTTTCACTGTGTAGCCTTGGCTAGCCCGGAGTTCATTATATAGAGCAGGCTGGCCTTGAACTCACAAAGATCTACCAGCCTCTACCTCTTGGGTACTGGGATTAAAGGTGTGAGTCACTAGACTTAGCAAATGTTTAAATATTAATTTACCTAGATAAAAATGATAAATTGATTCCATATTATATATACATATATACATATATATATCATACATACATACATACATACATACATACATACATATACACACATGCCTATGCTATACTCTGAAACTAAAACTAGATGAGTAGTTTTGTTTCATAATTTCACTAATGTCTTTTGCACCTTGGTCAATATTGTCACATTTGTTTTCGTATTCAATATGCTACAGACACAGCTTTAGCTGAGTGTGTGATGGCCTAGCCTTTCACACTTTAATTGGTTAAATGATGTAGGGACTGAACCTCACACATGCTAGGCAAGCAATCTACCACTGAGTTACATCCTCAGACTGAGAAGTAGTTTTGACAGACCTTCAGGATGCTGGAGACTCTGCTTCTATGCTATACCCTGAAATAAGTAGAGTTCCTTACAGATTTTCTGCAGTTGGAACTGTCTTATTAAGGTTTCTACTCTGTAATAAAATAAACACCATGTCCAAAAGCACCTTGGGGAGGAAAGGGTTTATTTCATCTTACATTTCAGATCACACTGTTGGAAGTCAGCGCAGGAGGAACGCAAGGCAGGAGCCTGGAGGCAGGGACTGGTGTAGAAGCCATGAAGGAATGCTCCTTACTGGCGTGCTACTCATGGTTTGCTCAGCCTGCTTTCTAGTACTACCCTACCCCAGACCATCTGCCCAAGGGTGGCACCACCAATCTTACAGAGGTATTTTCACAGTTCTTCTTTCCAGAAGAACCTAGCTTGTGTCAAGTAGACAAAAAACTAACAAGCCAGGTGCTGTGGCCCAGGCCTTTAATCTCAGCACTTAAGAGGCAGAGACAGGCAGATCTCTATAAGTAGGAGGCCAGCTTGGTCTACATAGTGTGCTCCAGGCCAGCCAAAAGCTACATAGAGAAATCCTGTCTCAAAAAACAAAAACAAACTACCAAAACCTAGCCAACACAAAAACCCTATCCCTGCAAAAAATATATATTCTGCTACCTTAAAATATGTTGGTTTATCCTGCACTATAAAAAAGGATAGCTTTTTGTTATAAAGCACGTTATTGGGGAAAAATTGATTTAATTAATTATGCAAATATTCCTAATGTTGACACATTTATTCCATAGTTTAAAAAATTCACTAACATCAGCATCAATATTTCTCATAAAAAATTTTAAGGTCCTGGGAAATGCCAAATTCACAGAGGAAAAATAAACTCAAAATTCTAATTCCCATTTGGAAACTCAAATTTTATCTATTTAAATACTGACATTTGTTTCCTTTAAAGGTAACACGCTTACTTCATTCATTTTCAAGAGGTCTACAGGTTAGAAGTGTAACTTAGTGGTAGACTGTGTGCCTACCATGTACAGGGTCTAAGAATTAAACCTTTGTATGCCATTGTTTTTTAATTTTGAACACACACACATAATTTCATGTGTCTGAGTTTTTTGAAACACACACACATATGTAATTTCATGTGTCTGAGTTTTTGAAAACACACACACCACACACAAACGACCATATGCAGGGCTGGTACACACAGAGTCCAAAAGGAGTTGGATACCTTGGAACCGCAGTTACTGGCCTTTGTGAGCTGCCTTGTGGATTTGGGGATCAGACTTGGATCGTCTGTCTTAACCACTGTGCCATTTCTTCACCCACATACCCTATTTTCATTTTTGGAGACATAGTCTCACTACAGATTATGTAGCTCTCTGGCTGACCTAGAATGTACACCAGGTTGATCTTGAACTCACAGAGATCTACCCACCTCTGCCTCCCCAGTGCTGAGATTAAAAGCATAGATCATCACACCCAGATATAAAATAGATCTTTAAAAATAAATAAAATATCTATGGAATTCCTAAGTGTGAAAACTAGCTTTTCTCACAGTTTAAAAAAAAAAAAAAAGCGTTTCACGCTTAACTGCCCAAGGCTTCTCCCTCAAGACAGTTCCAGTGTACAGGAGTGCTGAATGCCTATTTCTCATCTCATCACATAGTAAATAAAATGTTGTCAAGTGCATGAGATAGATGCTCACCCCACTGTACAACTGTATCACAACGTGAAATGCGGTAACTTCGAGGACAATTTAGTACTGCTATCTAGATCTGTGCTAAGCCATCCCCAATTGTACGTCCTCTTAGACCATGGAGGCCAACATCAACATGCTGAAAAGGCAAACAACAATGACAACAGTCAGGAGACGGAAGCAATGCAAACACCCAGCAGTGAATGATGGGTAAATAGGACATGGTCCATACATACAAAGAAATACTATGCAGCTTAACAAAGGAAGCTACTATGGGGCATTTTGCCAAGAGAAATAAGCTAGCCACAAGATAAATGTTCTTTTTATTCTACTTGCATGGTTGTACCTAAGAGAGTCAAAGTCACAGAAACAAAAGTGAAACAGTTGCGGACCACTGGCTAGGAGGAGTAATAAAGGGAAGTTGTTATTTGATGGGTAGGGAATTTCAGACTTGCAAGATGACCAAGTTCTGGAGATCTGTTTTGTAACAATGTAAACTGCACACTTAAAAATGTTTAGATGGAAAGCTTTATGTGAATTACTACAATGAGAAGGGTAGATAATGTCTCAGCATACTACAACAGTTTTGAATTCACAGCTCTCAAAATGACCCCAGGGACCCCAACAGTTCACATTTTGGCAGCCAATACTGTAAGTCAACTCTTTTTCTCCCAAGCGTATGCCCTCCTACCCTCTGTTCTCTTATTCTTTCTCATTGCCTTCAGAATGGTTTTCCAGCCTGGGGTGCAGGTCTATATCACTACACCTGGTTAATGCAGCATTAGGGAACAAACCTAGGGCTTTGTACATGGCTAACAACTGCCCAGCCTGGTCTCTCAGAAGCCACTGCATAGCAATGCTGGCTCTAATAACGATAGTGACTTCAAAAGTATTTGTTTGTTTGTGACTTTGTCAGGGTCTCACTAAGTAGCTTCAACTCACCTGGAACTCACTATATAGACCATGGTGGCCTCAAACTCACAGAGACAGAGCCACCTGCCTCTGTCTCCGGATGCTGAAATGAAAGGCATGTGCCCACGCACCTGGCTCAAGTGCCCTTAGAGGCCAGGAGCCTGGATCCCCTGGAGCTGGAATTACAAGTACTTGTGAACCACCTAACGGGTGCCGGTGACAGGAACCATACTGAAGTCCTCTGCAAGAACAATACACTCTTAACCACAGCACCATCTCCCCAGCCCCTGAAAAGCCTTTTCCTCCTGTCCTAAGAGTGCCATTACACCCTTTGAGTAGCTCGCGTACATTGCAGCATGACCCGGTAAGGATCTGCTTAGGCCATTTCTCAAGAGCAGGCTGAATACTTGCAGCATTGTCAGTGGCCCTCGAGTTCCTGTCCCTAAGACTCGGGCACTCGGTACTCACTGGTCCTGGAGCTCACAGCGCGGAGCTGTTGGCTCACCATTCTTCATGTCTTCCTTCTGCTATCCTCAAAGTCAACCCGCCTCTCAGACAGTTTCAATTGACTTTGCAGAGTGTCCTGTTACCCTTCCTGATTCTTGCTGAAATAAGCAATTTCACAGATCTAATTCTGGTGCAGCTCAACTTAGCTTTCTATTTCTTTAGACTTTGTCATGAGAGCAAGAGCAAAAAATGTCAGCTGGCTTTAGACCATAGGGCAGAAAGGAAGGAGCAGATGGCATTTATTCTCCACCCCTAGCTGAGTCTTTGGCTGGAACCTCACTGCAGGCAGAGGAAGTCTCCATGTTTCTTATCATGTATACAGACAGGTAACTAAAGAAGGGCTTTCCCTCCAGGAAGTAGCAGAATTGTCACTTTCTGGAGTGCAAATGCTGGATAACCTCACCCGCCCACTTATACTTCCCAGCCACCTGGCAGTCTCTTGAATGTCTTCATCTATGATTTGCAGACCTGGCCTTGGCCATCACAGTGAGTCATGTGCACCACCCGATCCTTCTCAGCTGAAGTCACACAAAGCAACTTCTAGAAAGGACCCAAAGCCTAAGAGGAAATGTGTAAAAGCTTCGGAATTCTTCAGCCACCTTCCCGAGAGAGAGCCCATTCTCCATCACACCCCTCACTCACCTCCCCTTCTCTCCTATAGCTCATACCCTCCATCTCCTTCTACCTCCTCCTCTTCCCACCTCCTCCTCTTGTCTAACATAATCTTCCTCTAGTCACTGCTGAGTCAACGAAAGCAAACCACATACACCTCCCCTCTGGTAGAAATGAAAGACGGAGGGAGGCTTTTCAGTGCCATTACCCTGAAAAGACTAACAGCATTACAGCTTTAAGTGACCATACTATTACCTAGCTTGCTTGATCAACATCAATTAAGCCACTTCCAGAGTTCAAACAGAACTCATAAATGTGCCAAAAGTCAATAAATGGGGCCTCCATCGGTGTGGACCTGCTAGCTCTTTGCTGAACGTCATCACATTTTATGACACTACTCATTACTCAAAATCAACACAGGGGCGTTACAGTGGCCATCCAAGAATGACAGCAGTACATGCCCATAAAAACACTTTGAAAGGTTACTGCTTACCTCCTAATAAGATCAACCAGACAAGAACATTTATAACTTAAACCCCTGCTTTTAAGTGAACTAAAGGGCATTAAGATAAAGCAAATGAATATGCATGTAGAGAGCTGTCTTCATTTTCACCAGGAAAGGAAAGGGTTCTTTCAAACTCTTATAAAGGAGACCTAACTTCAAAATGTATATCCTAAAGTGAACCATTTTTATTTTAATTTAATGTAATGCCTCTTTTTTACCCCCAGAAACAATATGGGTATATGTTCCTGATGAAAAAGAAAATACAACTCTTTGGTTTTGAAACTCCTACAGAAAACCCACACAGGAGCTTCTAGTATTTCCAGTCATAGTCCTTAGAAATGGTATATCACTAAGAGCTGAATACAATGCAAATCAAAGGTCTCTAACAGAAGATAAAGTGTTATGAAACATACTTCCATGAGTGCTGAGGCACAAAGATGCAGAAAGATCACCATAAGCTTAAGCGGCATTTACTGAGACCACAGAATGACTGTGCTGTTCCTTGGCACACATTCTCCTGAGCAAAGGTCTCTGTGTTCCTGTGAGGACACCTGGGGTCTGTTCCCAGCAGCATGGCACCCTCTGTGGAACACCACAGAACACAGCTTCGAATTTCAGCACGTGACTTAGCAACAGCTCAGATAGGAAAAGTGTAACTATGTCATATCTACACATAATATAAAAAGTCACAAGAACAAGGACTTGCCTTAAATCTTTCATAACTGTTGATAAAGCTTTCCCCATACCTGATTTGACATTCTACTGTCAGTTAGGGCTCCCTGGTACTCAAGCAGCAGCTGCTGCTACAGGAGGAAGAGACAGAGAGGGAGAGGGAGAAGAAGAGGAAGAGGGAGGGAGGGAAGAACAAGCAAAGAAAAAGCAGAATTTTCAAAGGAGGCAATTTGCCCATCATCTTCAGAATACACTTCAGGGCAGAAAAGGGAATTAAAGAATAGAAAAATCAACATTATTTCAAATAATATACTAGGGCTAGCATTTGCTTAAGTCAATCAATGTGTCAGGTAGTCTAGACACTTTACTTCTTTATTTGTTGTTGGTTTTGTTTTTCCAAGACAGACTCTCAGCACCTCTGCCTCTCAAGTGCTGGGATAACAGGCATGCACCACTCCAGCCAGCACTTTATTCCTAATTCAAATGACAGGATAAGAAATCATTTCCACTCCTACTTTATGCATTAGGATTCTAGAATATTACGACTTACAGCAAATGATTAGGGCTAATTAATCCTAAAACCACAATACCACCCCAAGGAACTATCACCAGCCTTATGGTTCTCACCTAGGGCTGCATATTGGAAGCCTCTGCTTCAGAGACCTTGTCACTTATACTGTTACATGTCCCTAAGTGATTTGAAGATAAAAAAGTTTATAAGCAATTATTCAAGATCATCATTAACTAAATTATCAGACCGTATAATAAAAGTTTTAACTAAATCCATAGAGCTATTTACTACAGCAGACACTGGAAATTTTGAATTATTCAGTGCATCTTTTCCCAGTATTTTTGAGACAGGATCTTATTATGTAGCCTTACCTCCCTAGGCTTGAATTACAGGCATGCAATACAACATGGTTTCTATCTGTCTCTAATAAATTCCTCCTCTGCCTCACTGGCACATGTCAGTTATCACTGCACCTGTGCCTATTGGCAACCTGAACTCCCAGTAGCCATCATTCTAATTTGCTGTGATCTTTGGCTTTGTGAGACAACTGTGAGGATTTTAAACCCTGGAAACGGAAGGGAATGGTATGGTGGCTCCTGACTGAAATCGATGGGCGTTAAGGGTCTGAGGCTGGAAGAGTGCTAACGTTTGAGGCTTCTGTGGGGCTTCTACGTCGACCTGCCTACTGAGTGAGAACAAGCAAAGGCACAAACAAAACAAGTAGGAGGAAGAGGAGGAGGGAGAGAAAGAAAAGCAAGCTGTATTTGAGAGCCTATCTTATCCGTAAAGTACATGCACTTTTAGGACATGAACCCAGTGACAGCACATTTGGTCAGTTACTCATGGATCTCTTCGGATTCATTTATGATTAACTTTGTTCCTGATTCTTAACTGTGTACAGTTCCTGCTCTTAATGTCTATCTCAGTTATTCCCTCAGGCCTACTCTCTAATGAGGTCATGAACTCTGAGTCCAGGAGCCACGTTTGATTCATCTTTGTACTCCAGTGTCTAACACGACACAGCGAACACAGTCTCATAGAGGCTGCCACCAGGGGAATTTACAGCATACAGCTGTTTATGGCAGTGTGTACATAGCCATCCATTAAATAACAGTAAGCTCTAGGGTACAGGCTGCCGGGTGCTTGACCACGTGTTTCAAGGAAGGAGAACCTTAGTAAGGTCCTCACAGTGAACAAGCTGTGTGCTCACAGTCCCTCAGAGCTCTCCTTTCAATTAAACCTAGCTGCCAAGCGGTTAGCTGTGGATCTGGTCACTTAGGATACAGTGGTTAGTAAGAACTAAGGTCACTGCCACCTCCAGACCACTCTGTTTCAAGCCACCCTCACCTCTGCTCAAGTATTACAGTCAGTCTCTCTGACTGTATTTCCTTCCTTATTTCCTTCCAAGCCATTCTCCACCATGCCACCCAAGTGAGCTTTGTTTGTTGAGACAGGGTTTTTCTGTATAGCCCTGACTATCCTGAAACTCACCTTATAAACCAGGCTAGCCTGGAACCCAGGAGATCCACCTGCCTCTGCCCCCTGAGGATTAAAGGCATGTGCTACCACCATCCCCCACCCACGCCTACAGCCAGCCACTGCTGAGCTTTTTAAAGAGCAAATCATAACACGTGGCTCTTCAAGACCATCTAAGCCTTTTCTCTACCCTTAGGATAAAATGTGAACACCCCTCCTCTCCATCTCCCACTCCTATCTCCACCCCTGATCCAGCAGCTTAACAAGCCAGGCCCTAATCTACCTCTCCATCACATAGCTCACTACTATATAATAGATGGTTTACCCTGGCTATGTTAGCTAATTCATGTGGAATTGCATAGTCAGATCATGCCGTCTTCCAATGGGAAACTGTGTTAAAGTCTGTCAAGAAAATCCCACTCAGCAGCAGAGAAATTCAATTTATGGATACGAATTTAAACTTATGGTTTTAATGAACAAACTACTATCATTACCCAAACAGTATGTTCTCCCCTGGAAAGGAACGACAAATAAACAAGAGTTCTAACAGAAGGAAGGTTGGTTATACAAGCAGCTTGAGAAAAGGTACCAAACGGTCTAGGTCACAGCATGACCCGTGCATTTTTAGCTGATTAACGATAAAAATGAAATATGAATTGAGAAATACTGGGACTGAACCAATGAAAACTAAGAGGAGGCATCTGTCACAATTCTGACCACAGAAGCCTCAAGGAAAGCGATGCTAGCGGGCTCTGGCAAGATGCCTCTCCATCCTTAAGAGAGAGCCATGCAGAGCCTATTTCTCCCTCCACAGACCTGAGTGAGGATGCCTGTGGCCATGGGTGCTACTGGATGCTATTTTGCAACCATTAAATAAGCTAAGCCCATAGATAGCAACTTCCATCCCACTGGCTAATGTGGTACCTATGGTCTCTGTCTCTGGACATCAAATTATAAGAGCCAGTAAGGGTTTTGGTTGGGGGGATGGTTGTAATTATTATTATTTAAGTCAGTCTGAGTTATTACTTGGAGCCCAAAGTCTCCTGACATACAACTGAAAAGCAATTCTAGAAAAAACAAAAAGAAGAAAATCATGTTGAAAATGATGAATATAACCTGATATCACTTAGTTCTTTCGCCTCAGCAGAAAATTAATCTAAAAAATATAGCAATATTTTTCTATAAGAGAATATAGGTCTTCTTACGCAGTTGGTAGGACATTGAAAGCACAGCAAATAATTTAGGAGAATTTTCTATGAGAAAAGAATATCCTGCATTCACTGAATAAAGTTAACAGTAGATAGAACATTGTGGAAGACAATATTAATGAGCCAGGTATAGCACACGCCTTTAATCCCAGCATACAGGAAGCAGAGGCAGACAGATCTCTGCTTTGAGGCCAGCCTGGTCTACATAGAGAGTTCCAGGCTAGCCAGGACTATATAGTGAGATCCTATCAAAAAATATATATATATATTTAGAATAAAACACAACAGAAAAAAAAATAAATCTTCAGTGAGTTTGGGGAAAGCATCCGGGGCTCATTACACATGTAAGTAGAGTCCTCAACAGAGAAGGGGAAAACAGAAACATACATGAAGAAATGATGGTCAAAAATTTCCCATATTTGGTTTTAGAAGTCTAGCTTTATAGACCTAAAACTCTCAGGGCCGTGTTGCATTCAGCTCTGTAGCTCAGTGCCCTGAAGAGCAAGTGCTCCGAGAGTGGCGGCTCCTGAACAGAGTCTTTAATCATTAGAAAACTCCCACAAAGCACATGTCAATCAAACTGCTTAGAAAACTCCCACAAAGCACATGTCAATCAATCAAACTGCTTAAAAAGCACTCAGGAGGGAAGGACACACATGTGACAGCAGACCTCTCAGAAAGAATGCAGCCAAGGAGAACAATGACAACACGGAGCTCTTTTTAACAACGGTTTTTTTCAAGATGTCATTCTCCGTTACATAAAAGTTAAGACGCCGGGCAATGGTGGCACACTCCTCTAATCTCAGCACTTGGGATACAGAAGCAGGCAGGTATCTGAGTTCGAAGCCAGCCTGGTCTACACAGAGAAACATGGCTTGAAAAAGAAACAATTTTTTAAAAGAATTTACCCCCTGTAGACTCGTCCTACTAGGAATGGGAAAGAAGTTTTTTGTTTGTTTTTCTAGAAGCACTAGCCAATGTATGGGCAAACAAAACAATGCGTTTTTAAATTTAAAAACCCTTGAGAAGATAACTGAGTGCAGTGTATTATGGAACTGATACCATTTGTAGAAATAAAATGTAGGATAATGGCTTAAAGACTACAAGGAAAGGAGCACCGAGAGGCTACTGCGGCTAAACTCTTACATTACTTGAAGAACAAGCAATGTGACAAAGCTGTGCACAATAAATTCTAAAGCGACCATTAAAGAAAATTAAATTGTATCTGATGATCCAACAAAAGGGATACAATAGAATCATAAAAAAAAAAATACTCAATTCTGAAGACAGAACAAGGTGGGGGGGGGATGGTAAACAAATCTGACAAACACAAGTGATAAGACAGACCAGGCCTAAACATAACAGACAAAACAAAAATGGCTTGACCACCACATTTCAAAGAAAGACTTGGCTAGAATGGATAAAAAGCAAGGCTGAACTATCTACAAAAAGCCCACCTTAAACATAAGACAAAACTGGAGACTGCAGAAGTGTCTCGGCCATTAAAAGCACTGAATGCTCTTCTACAGGACTCAGGTTGGTTCCCAGCACCCACATGGCAGCTCACAACCATCCATAACTCCAGTCCAGGGGATCCAGCACCTTCTGGCCTCCTCAGGCATGTGGTGGACATAAACTCACACAGGACACTCTCTCTGTGTCTGTTTCTCTCTCTCCCTCTCTCTCTCCCTCTCTCTCTCTCTGTCTCTCTCTCTCTGTCTCTCTCTCACACACACACACACTCACACAGGACACACTCGTGTGTGTGTGTGTGTGTGTGTGTGTGTGTGTGTGTGCACACACACACACACACACACACACACAAACTCACATAGGACAACAATCTCTCTCCTGCCCTCTAAAACAATTGTTTTCTTCTTTTTTTTCTTTTGGTTTTTCAAGTCAGGGTTTCTCTGTGTAACAGCCCTGACTGTCCTGGAACTTGCTCTGTAGACCAGGCTGGCCTACAACTCACAGAGATCCACCTGCCTCTGCCTCCTGAGTGCTGGAATTAAAATTGTGCACCACCACGCCTGGCTAATAATAAATATTTTTAAAGACAAACTTAAAAGTACAGAAAAGTACAAGTACATATTAACATGACTCAGAAGAATCTAAGGTAGCAATACTAATATCACACTCGTAGACTTCAGAGCAAAGAATAAAATCAAGGCTAGAGACTCATTTAACAAAGACAGAGAAGTCAATTCATCAAATCATCAAAAGCATACGGCAATCCTAAGTGAGCCTCAATCCACCCAGGCAAGAAAACAGAAAGCCCTCTTTCATAGTTAAAATAGAGCGTCAGCATTCCTGAACTAAAACTAAACACAGCCAAAAGGGGACTTAGAACCTTCCTGTGTAATAAATGACATGCATTTTAATAATAAAAGTATCATATCTCTCAGAAGTCAAAGAGTCCATTAAAAAAAAAAAAAAAAAAAACAGTCTGGTGACACAGACTGTTATCCCACTAGTCAAGAGGCTGAGCTGCAAGCTGACTGCAAGTTTCAAGATCAGCCTACAGAGTAACTTCCGAGTCATTCTGGGCCTGGGAAACTTAATGAGAACCCTGTGTCAACATTCAAAATAAGAAAGGAGGACATCACCCAGTGATAGACTTCTTACCAACTCAGGAAGACCCTGGTGCAGACCCCAGCCGCAAAGTCAGTTCACAACTTCAACAGCAAGCTGGTCAACGTGATGGAAAGCTGACTCACCTCTCGTACTGCCTGTCTCGTGGTGACGAAGTGCCCCGATGTCCCAAGTCCATGATTAACAGAAGTAAAAGGAGACAGGGTATAAAGAAGAGTCCCAGGAATGCCACCCGCTGACGGACAAACGGGCTCACTGTGGGTACAGTGAAGTACCAGGAGGCTGGGCAAAGGTAGGAAAAACTGATCCTGGAATGAGACAAACATTTGATACGCCTTAAAACTCTCCATAGGTGACTGCTTTAAAACTAGATAGTCCTCAACACAAAAATTCATGACAAAAGAAGCCTAAATGTTTTTTCTTCATTCTCATATGAGAGAAAAAGCAGCTGCGTACGCTGTTCAGAAAGATAAGTTGAAGATTTCATCTCCTGTTAATGGAAAGATCATCACTCTCCCGGGGCCACTTCCTGACACTGGAGAATCAGAGAAACTGCAGCATGCCCACTATCAAGGATGTCAAGAAGCTAGATAATTAGAAAAGTTGTTTAACCGATTTCTTTAATGCTTTGAGAAAGAATACACACAGAGAGACTTTTTTTAAATATCATCTTTAACAAATACATAGTAAAAACTGAATCTGGCTCTGACTCCACCATCTTCCAGAAGAAACCACTGCTACTCCTAAGACCCTGGCTATGGCCAGGAAATTACTATACTTGCCTTTCAAAAGAATACCACTTTGATGTCCTTGCATACATCTGACCAGGATGCAAAGTTCTGGTGAAAGCTGAGGGCAAACCTCACTTGTAACAGTGTCCTCCACCCACTCAACCCGCTTACCACCCTCTACTGAGCCCTTTGCCAGAGATGACGGGTGCAAACCTTACCTAGCCATGGGTTCCCTTCAGTAGTCTCCACGTCTGTCACCTCCTTTTCCTTTTGCTCTGAGAGGGTGGCCTCCTTGTCCCCCGCATCTCCTAAGGCTGCAGCCTGGAAGGGTTGACTGGCTTTCAGGCACTCCTCCAGCAGTGCCCAAAGGACCATTTCCCCTCAATGTCTGCACACACAGACACACACACACACACACACACACACACACACACACACACACACACACACACACCACTCAGTGTCGAGGACCATTTCCCCTCAAAGTCTGCACATACACACACACAGTCACTCCGTGTCGAGTCTCTCTCCTCCCAAGGGCCGGCTCGGGGATCGCGGCGCACACCACCCCAGGTGGTAGGGGTAGGGGACCCCGCTCCCTCTTCCCGTCCCTCTCCGCCCCGAAGCTCTCCCGCGATGCCACTCACGGGATCCCAGGCCCGCTCGTCCTTCTGCACAGCCCAGCCTGGTACCCAGCGGATCCCCGTGGCTCCCGGCTCAGCCGGAAGGAGGCCTAGCTGCCAGCGGCGCCACGTCCCCAAGGAAACCGCACCGAGCCAATAACTGCCGGGGACCCGGAGAGGCCCGCCCTGCGAGCAGCCGGAGCCACGGACGAAGCCGCGGCGTTCACAAACTGAGAGTCTGTTCACGGCCGGGCCAATCCTCACGGGCTCCCGGCCCCGAATGCCCGCCCCCGGTTTAGAGCCGCGGCCAATCAAAAAGTGTCGCACACAAGCCCCGCCTCCGGGCGGGCAGGGCCACGCACAGGTAAGAGGCTGAGCTCTGCTGAGTCGCCGGCTGCCTCCCGTGGACTCTGCTGCTGCTCTCCTCCCACTGCGCTCCCAATGCGCTCCCAATGCGCTCCCACTGCGGGTGGGTCTGGGGAGTTCGCCACAGCAGTACACCCCTTGCCCAAACATTTGTTCCCACAATGGCAGGTCCCCCATCCCGTTCCTTTTTTTCCATAAATTGATGTCATCTCTCGTGACATTTTGGGAGAAAATCGGAGACAGTGGTGTTTGCATCAAAGCGCTTTCCTTCAACGCCGATTGTCTACTCTGTGCGGATCATGAACATCTGTGTCATTGTCCTGGGCCTTGCGGTGATACACACAAAAGCAAGGGTCGTTTGGTGCTTCTTGTTAACCCCGGCCCTGTGTCTCATTTGCATGAAGAAGCCTCTTGAATGGCAGAAGTCTAAGGTTTTCTCAAACTGTCTCTTCCACTACTGTCCAGGGTGCACCCCCCTCCCCCGGCGTCTCTTCCTCGCCTCTTGGTTAAGCCCCGCACGAGCACGTACCCTTGCGGGTTTGGACCTTATAGTTTTTGTTCATTCTTCCACCTGCTTTGACTATCAGCCCCTGCTCATCTCTTATGTTTGGCTTAAGGGTCGTCTTCCTCCAAAAATCTTACTTGAAACACCTCCTGTCCAGTTACCCCTTCAATTACACGCATTTCTGCTCCACTAGCCAGGATATCCTTGCGGGCAGGACCATCCACTTTTACACATTCCCAATAAAACACCACTATCTTAGGATATACATGAACACTGGAACAGACATGAAGACCGAGATGAGATCAATAATGGCTATTTCATTCAAAGCTGGCTGTAACCGGCCACAGTCATTGTCACTGCATTTGGCCGAGAATCGATGCCGTCCGAGAAGTAAAACAGCTTAATAATGAAAGGCACAAGGGTTCATATATCTATGACTTCGGGGTATTAATAGCACAGAGAGGCTGAAGGCTGGGTGACTGGGTCAGAGAAGCACGTTCAGTGCTCTGGCTGGGCTTGAGTTGGAGAGGAAAGGAGCAAATAAAAAAGCTAGCTGGGAGGCAGAGGCAGGCAGATCTCTGTTAGTTTGAGGCCAGCCCAGTCTGCATAGTGAGTTCCAGGAGAGACAGGACTTTCTGTTTCCAGCAGAAAGACAAATGTCAAAGGAGGAGGAAGAAAAGGAGAAGGGGGGGTGGAGCAAAAGGAGCAGGGGAGGGGGGGAGAGGAAAAGGGGAGGGGAAGAGGAGCAGAGGAGGGGAGGGAGAAGAGGAGGAGGGGAGGGGAAGAGGAAAAGGGAGGGGAAGAGGAGCAGGGGAGGGAGAAGAGGAAAAGGGGAGGGGAAGAGGAAAAGGGGAGGGGAAGAGGAGCAGGGGAGGGAGAAGAGGAAAAGGGGAGGGGAAGAGGAGCAGGGGGAGGGGGAAGAGGAGCAGGGGAGGGGAGGGGAAGAGGAAAAGGGGAGGGAGAAGAGGAAAGGGGAGGGGGAAGAGGAGCAGGGGAGGGGGAAGAGGAGCAGGGGAGGGGAGGGGAAGAGGAAAAGGGGAGGGAGAAGAGGAAAAGGGGAGGGGGAAGAGGAGCAGGGGAGGGGAGGGAGAAGAGGAGCAGGGGAGGGGAGGGGAAGATGAAAAGGGGAGGGGAAGAGGAAATGGGGAGGGGAAGAGGAGAGGGGAGGGGAAGAGGAAAAGGGGAGGAGAAGAGGAAAAGGGGAGGGGAAGAGGAAAAGGGGAGGGGAAGAGGAGCAGCAGCTGAGATCAGCTGGTCAGGGGCCTGCTCCTTCTAGCTGATGGCTACGGAGGTTGATCAGGGTCCCATCATCTGTGATGTGACCTTTGTCTAGCTTGTCTTTCCCTTCTGCTACTCTCTATCAGGTTGCCATCTTAATTTGTCCTTTCCCCTTGAATTCTCATCTCTCAACTTTCTTCTCCCTTAACCACCACACTGCTTCAGTGCCATCCTTAACCTGGGGCAGTGAAACCACACTGAGGAAACAGTACACAGGTAAGTGAGGGGGCTGGCAATGTAGGCCAGCTGGTAGAGTGTGTGCCTAGCACACACCGTGAAACCCTCCTTTCTTTGGCCCCAGCATCACACTAAAAAGTAAGGAATGACTAAATAAATAAATAAATAAATAAATAAATAAATAAATAAATAAATAAATGTCCTGAGCATGGTGGCCATGCCTATCTATAATCCCTGTAGTCAGAGCTAGAGGCAGAGGATCAGAAGTACAAGGGTTTCTATTGCTGTGAAGAGACACCATGGTCACGGCAACTCTCGCAAAGGAAATCATTTAATTGGGGCTGCCTTACAGTTCAGAGGTGAAGTCCGTTATCGTCCTGGTGAGAAGTATGGTCGTGTGAGGCAGACAGGGTCCTGGAGAGTAGCTGAGAGTCCTACATCCGGATCTGAAGGCAGGAGCAGACTGAGCCACACTAAGCTAGGCTCAAGTTTCTGAGACCTCAAAGCCTGTCCCCAGTGACACACTTCCTCCAACAAAAGCCACACCTCCCAGGAGGGCCAGTCTTTATGGGTCTATGGGGCCATTTTCATTGGAACTGTCCTCTGATACATAGCAAGTTTGAGAGCAGCCTGAGCTACATCTAGAAAGCAGAGGTAGGAAAGGGCTTGATGGCTCAGCCTGTTAATCCCTGCACTTCACTAGGAGGCTGAAATGGGAAGATTGCTGTGAGGCAGTCTGGACTACTCAGTGAGACCTTACCCTAAACACACACACACACACACACACACACACACACACACACAACAGATGCACATTCTCATGCAAGCACACTCTCAAACACATGCACATTCATATTCATGCAAACCCATGCACATTGCACAAGGTTGGTATTATCACAAAATTATATAAATATCATGTAATTTTATTATTCCAGAGAACAGTTCAGTGCCTAAGGAAAGGAAAACATGGAAATAATTCAAATGTTGTTTTTGAATATTTTTTTAACTTCCTGAAGCTTTGTTCTTTGAGTTGTAAGTCTAAAATATGTATATTTCAAACTCTAGTACTCCACTAAATAGGTGTTTTGGAGGATGAACAAGATTCCTACCTATTTGTAAAATATATATATATATATATATATATATATATATATATATATAAAATCCATGGGGGGGGTGTTTTGTTTGGTTGATTTAGATTTTCTGAGACAAGGTTTCTCCATATAACAATCCTGGCTGTCCTGGAACTCACTATGTAGACGAAGCTGGCCTCAAACTCACAGAGGTCCACTTGCCTCTGTCTCCCCAGTGTTGGGATTAAGCGTGTGCTGCCACCACCACCCAGCTTCATGGGGTTTATAAGCTAGGTTAACTTTACAATCCAAAGGGGCATTGAAACACCCTCTAAAGTTAGAGGGTGTAACTACTGTCATAAAACAGAAGAGAAAACTGTATTTTACTCCTTGCAAATTTCTCTTCGACAAGAGAAATTTGTCAAAGACTGGTTTGGACAGTCCTTCCTCTAACAAGTCTGCCTGCCCCCAGGCATGTGTTCTCTTGTGATCCCGTACAAAGCCCTGCCATGTTTATCTGATTAGAAGTTCAGTCAGCAGGCCAAAGCAAAACAGGTTGAGACCATTGTTCTTCCTCCTTTGCTGTACCCCGATGTCATGCTGAAACATTTGATAGAAAGCTACATTTCAAAACTGCTTCTTAAAGAGTTGTCTACACTTACATGAAAACTTCTATCAACATGCCTTCCATGCCCAACCCCGAGCAAATAGCCTTTCCCACTGTCACTTGTCTAACTTCCAAAGGTTTCTCTCCCCTGTTCAATCGTCCTCTTTGTGTGCCTTTCAGACATCACACTGTTCAAACCCGCTTGTCTCTCCCCTCATTCCCCACCGCCTCCATCCAAATGCACATCTTGGACAACATCCCCAGTGATTTCCCCACGGGAGAACCTATGAAGCAGTCAGCTGAAATCCCTCCCCTCCGCGTTCTTTCCCCCATTTCCATCCCATTTGTGTTCTTGCATGCTGTGGGGGATTCACCAGTGTAGACTGCTTGGACTCTCTGTCCAAAGTCCCACCTATACCTCCTGCCTAGCTATTGGTCATTCAGCTTTTTATCACACCAATCACAGCAATACACCTTCATGCAGTGTGCAGATATCCCACAGCAGTGATGTACATCTGTAATCTTAGCCCTTGTGGAACTAAGGCAGGAGAATGGAAGGTCTGATGTCAACCCAGGTTATATAGCAAGACCTTGTCCCAAAACTGAAAAAAATAATTCAAGCACTGACAGCTGACAATAATTAAAAACAAGCAAAAAAATCCTAGTCATATATATTAGTAAGAGTTCTCCAGAGGAACAGAACTGATACAATGAGAATACATAAATCCCACTGAGTAACATCCATGTATATGAAAGGGATTTACTAGACTGGCTTACAGGCTGTGGTCCAGCTAACTCAATAATGGCTGTCTACCATCAGAAGGTCTAAGAATCTAGCAGCCCTTCAGTCCATGCAGCTTGATGCGTCAGCTAGTCTTCAGTAGATGCTGGAACCCTCACGAAGTAGGTTCTAATGACAGTGAAGTGATGAACTTGCCAGCAAGCAGGCAGTGAGAGGTAGCTTCTTCCATGTTCTTTAAATAGTCTGCCAGCAGAAGGTATGGCCCAAATTAAAGGTGGATCTTCTCACTTCAAGTGACTTAATAAAAAAATCTCCCACAGGCATATTCAGCCACTTGGGTTTTAATAATTCAAGATGTAGTCAAGTTGACAACCAAGAATAGCCACCATATACACAGTATACATAAAAAACTAATTTGAAATACATCAAAGTCTTAGATACAATAGCTAAAACACTTGTAAAAAAAATGAGAATAGCTTAGTAGTGTTGCTGTGTATTGCTGTGACTGGTATAATAAGGAGCTGAATGACATTAGCTAGACAGGAGGTATGGATGAGATTTCCAGGGAGAGAAGAGAAGAAGACGAAAGTCTAGGCACACAGAAGATGCCAGGAGACACAGAGAGGGAAAGGGAGGTGCAAGATGGAAGAGAGGTAACACTATGTGATAGAATGTAGAATAATATAAATGGGTTAATTTAAGTTACAAGAGCTGGTTAGGAACAAGCCTAAGCTATAGGCCAAGCTTTCATAATTAATAAGAAGTCTCTATGTCATTATTTGGGAGCTGGCAGACAGGGCAGAGAAAGACTCTTTACATAGTGGTCTTGGGCCTGAAAAATTCCTTAACATTTGACAATAAAAGCAAGTCCCACAGCAGAAACTTTAAGATGTGGTCTTTGTCTTAGCTAGGGTTTCCATTCCTGTGAAGGGACACCATGACCACAGCAACTCTTATAAAGGAAAGCATTTTATAAGGGGTGGCTTACACTTTCAGAGGTTTAGTCCATTATCATCATGGCAGGAACTGTAGAAGCATGAAAGCAGACGTGGTGCTGGAGAAGGAGCAGAAAGTTCTACATCTTGATCTGGGCAGCAGGAAGAAATTGTGTGCCACAATGGATATAGCTTGAGCATATATGAGACTTCAAAGCTAGCCTCCAAGGCAACACACTTCCTCCAACAAGGTCACACCTCCTAATAATGCCAGTCCCTAAGGGCCAAACATTCAAACACATGAGTCTATGGGGGCCAGACCTATTCAAATCACCACAGTCTTTATTAAAATAAGACCTACTCTTTAAAATGTATTATTAGGAAAAGAAAAGATAAGGCAGACATTGCAGAGGGGATATTTGGAAATCATTTATTTAATAAGGACATTGTTTAGAGGATATAAAAAAGAATTCTTAAACTAAAGAATAAAATTTCCCATATATAAATGAAAAATATTCTAACACTTACACAAGAAGACTCACACCCAGCAAATAAGCACAAGTAGCCAGATCCAACATTAATCATTGATAAAATTCAAACTAGAACAACAATGAAATATTATCATAATACATATCAACTAGAATGGCTATAGTTAAAAAATATGATAAACCAGACATTTTGGAAGCACTTGGGAAGCACGAGCAGTAGGATCAAGGTTTTAAGGCCAGCCTGAAAAACACAGAGAGTTTGAGGCCAGCCTCAGCTAGTGAGACCCAGTCTTTGGTCATTACCTTAAGGGTAAAATGCCTGGTACTACTGCAGCACAAGTCTGGGAACGGACACACATGGACGCGTTTGATAAAACTCTATGGTGATGTAGTAGTGTCTGCTTATGTAGTCCAGGTTGGCCTACAGCCAGTGACACAGTAATTTGCCAAGAATGTGGTACCATGCACTACTATGTCATTGAGACACCTGAGCAGCCCTCTGGAGAGGCCAGTGTGGAAAGAAACTGAGATCACCTGCCATAACCAGCATCAGCTTGCCAGTCAAGTGAGTCAGCAATTGGAGAGGTATATTCACCATCCTGGCAAAACTTCAGGTACCCGTAGTCCCAGACAACTGTATCATATTCCCCACCCGCAGAGATAATAAATGTTTATTGTTTTAGGCCACTAAGTTTTGTGGTAATTTGTCACAAAGCAGCAGATATCCAATATAGAATCGCACAGGCTTAAAATAAATGTATACATTGGGTGTACCTTATAAGCCCTTTATTATAGGTGTTATCATTGTTGTGTAATGTATGAATGTCTATTATTTTTTACCAGATTGCTGCTCATGCCCCCTCCCTGGCCCCTCTGCCTCTCTTCATCTTTCTTGGCCACTTGGGACAGGCCTGAGCATATACATAACTGAAATCCAACAGGTAACTCTTGAGTTGAGCCAATCAAATCCAAGAGTAGTTCTGGACAATTTGTAACTATGGGGATAACTTCCTATTTTACCTGTCCTGGTGTAGTAGTTGTTGTTGTTAATGTAGCAGTCTAAATTTCCCTTCCCCGCTACTATTAGCACTACCTTGATCCACCCACCTCTGTAGCTCTTATTAGTTTAGGCTGCCCTTGAACTTAGATCCTTCTGCCTCAGCCTCCAGAGTGCTAATTTACACCATTACACCTGGAATGTGTGCCCTGTAGGTGCTGGGTTGTCATGGGTAAGCTGTAAAGGCAACCTGGATAGCAGCCAGGAAAAACACATGCAGATAGCTCAGGAGGTCTGTGGGTCTGAGGCCCACACATACTGCCCTAAGTTGTTTGTTAATGATGAAGTTATTATTGTTGATGTTTGCTGCCTCCAGAACCTTGTTTGGTTTCTTTGATAATGTGTCCCAAATGTATACCACAAAGCATTAAAAAATACAAACAATCCAAACTTCATTCCTGCTGATGGCCTATGTTCTTTACAAGGACAACAGACCATTACATTTGGTGACATTCACGAAAGCTTTTTTTAAACTGATATAAGGTCTACTTATATACGCAGACTCAAACTACTATGCAGCTGATCCTTCCAAGTGCTGAGATTACAAGCAAGTGACCAGTGTGCACAGCTGATGAAACTTCTGAACTGCAGCCATTTTATGTCAGGGTTTTGCATAAATCCATACAATGATTAAGAACATACATGCCGTGGGCCTGGGGTTCACAGATGTTGTTGTGAGAAGAAAAGCTTATTTGTGAGATATGTCAAATTCACTGCTATAGCCTAGCAACAAGATGATGGAATAAACAAGTGTCCTGGTTTCCATTCTGTTGCTGTGATAAAACACTACGAAAATGGAAGGGGTTTATTTGGCTTATACTTTCCCGTCACAGTCCATCATGGATAGAAGCCAGGGCAGGCATTGTAGCAGGAGTTGAAGCAAAAACCACAGAGGAAGGCCTCTTAAGGGCTTGTATCTGGCCTTTTGTATGGTCTAGGCTCATTTGCCTAGGGGTGGTGCTGCCTGCCCACTTAGGGTTGGACCTTCCCACATCAATCAAAAACAAGACAGTTCCCAACAGACATAGTCATAGGCCAATCTGATCTGGAGAATTCCTCAATTGAGACATCGTCTTCCCAAGGGACTCTGTTGTTACAGCAGGTTTTTCCTACCCGCTGGCCTCCCGGTCCTGCCACCGAGGTCCTGCCGCCACGTGAGCCCCAAATAACACTCAGAGACTCTGTATTTGATACAATCCTGTAGGCCAGTTACCATTATTGTTTATGGGCTAGCTCTATCTTAATGATTAACCCATTTCTACTTATCTAAGTATTTCCATGTGGCTCATCTTATCGGGTAGCCGCGGCTGGCGTCTTCCTTCCTCCCAGGTCTACATCTTGACCTCCCAACTACTTCCTCTTTCCTCCTCCTAGTCTCCTAGCCCCGCCTATCTAGTTTTCTATTGGCCAACAGGGCTTTATTAATTAACCAGTATGAGAAACATATTTACAGAATAACATCTCCCATCAACTCTGGGTTGTGTCAAATTGACAAAAAATAAAAAAATTAAAAAACAGGAAAATGTGCAAAGCAAAGGACACTTGGTCATTTCAGTTTGTTGCTTGGGAGAGGGTAATATCATGTCATGGATTTTCTGCAACGGTTCACAAACATAAAGGAAAAGTAAGTCATAATAGTATTTTTTTTTTTTTTTTTTTTTTTTGAGAGAGTGTTTCTCTGTGTATCCCTGCCATCTTAGAACTCACTCTGCAGGCCAGGCTGGCCTGGAACTCAGAGATCTGTCTGCCTCTGCCTCCCAAGTCCTGGGATTAAAGGCCACCACAGGCTAACATTCTTTTTCTAATTTAACTCTCAATTGTAATACCTGTTCTGCAACAGTTTCCTCTGAGTGTTGAAACATTCTATCCTACAGAAAGCTACAGAAGCTGCTTAAGCAAAAAAGGTAAACACTCAAAAAGCCTTCAGGAAGTCTCTGAAACTTACCAGACTCACTAGGCCCCTTCCTGTCAAGAGTAAACAAGAAAGGCTGAGAGTCCCTCCCAGACTAAGTGAAGCTGAACTGCAAAGAATCGCAGAAAAATTTCCAAGAAGATGGAGACCACCCGCTGCCTGAAGAAGCAGGAACCCTCCCAGCTGCCTGGAAGAAATTTCCATCAGCGGAGACACCTGGAAAGAACACTGTCCAGCCTGTTGAGCTGCCGGCTGGCAGTACAGTGTGCTCTAGGTTCCCAGCTTTGTGAGCTGTCACCCTGGGATGGGCTTTGGTGATGCAGCTGCCTTTGAGTCATTTCTGTTCCTGTAGATAACCTCTCATCCATATTCCTGTTAGTAATCTCATTTAAACTCATGGTTCATCAAGTTGGACTTTGGTATCGTCTGTGCTTCGGTCTGTCTTGGACTCTTTATCGGGGATGAATAGACATGTGTGTTGCATCTCCCCATCTCTCACAGAACAAGGACTGCTGTCATTGTAATTATCACCATGTTGCACGAGAAGAAACTGAAGCTGAGGTCTAGTAAGGGAACCTTGCGCTATCATCCCTGCTCTCCCTTCCTGACAGGGAGTCAAGAGGAAACCAGGATGGAAGAAGTTAGAGCTCTCCCCACTTCTTTTTTCCTTCCTTCCTCATTCTAATTCAGTTTTGTCGGTTTGTCACAAACTTCATCTAGAGAGGAAGTAGACTGTGTTCGCTCACACTGTTTAATAAACCATGGAACGGCCAGGCCTGATTTCACAGGTACTTCAGGAACTGCAGCAAGGAAGGTCACAAATTCAAAGCCTGCCTTTATTACAAAATGGGATTGAGGCTGGCCTGGGAAACTTAAGGAGATCTTGTCTCAAAATAACAAAGTAGAGGAGAAGGGGAGAGGCTCACACTGAACCTGTCTAAATACATAGAGCTCTAGCTTCAATATCCTGCACCACAAAACCCAAAACACAGTTTATCTTCCTTGTAGAAATGAACAGCAAAAAGGACTGTTAGGACTTATGAAAATCTGCAATTGTTTGGGGGGGTCTTATTTACAGAATTTATAACATTTTTGTCAATGCAATAAGGGTATTAGAAATGTGAGCAAAAAAGAGTGACAGTACGATTTGTGCTAAGCAAAAAAGAACATGCATTTGTCATGCCAAATGTTCTGTGTCCTGGCTTGGGGACAGGGGCAAAGGCGGTGGGGACTCCCTACTAAACACAATCAACAAAATGAATAGTTTTCCTCAGTTTGTTTGAGCCTGAGATATAGCTGCCTACTCTAAACATCTCACATAAGTGGCATTCCATGTGCTTCTGCCTTCATTAAGCAGAAAGGTTTGAAAGTTTGTTCATAGTATACCAGGTATTCATATGTAGTGGTTTCCTTTCAAAGCTAATTATAGTCATGGTGTTTATATATTAACAGACACAGAATTTACCTGTTCTTCTAGTGATGGACATTTGCAGTGTTTCTACCTTTTGCCTGCTGTGAGGAGGTCCACTATTAACCTGTGTGCACTTACCTCCTACTTTTCTGAACAGGGAAATTTCTGGGTCACACAGCAGTTCTGTTTACCTGTGTATGGAGGTCAGAAGACAACTTAGGAATCAGTTCTCTCATTCCATCAACACGGGTTCCAGGATCAAATCCATATTGTCAGGCCTGGACAGCAAGCACCTTTATTTTCTGAGCCATCTCATCAGCCTGTTTAAACTGTTGAGGACTCACCAAACTGTGAAACAGTGGCTTGCATATTCCTATCACCAATGAGTGAGCATTCTCATTTCTTTACACCCTCAACGATGATTGTTGTTTTCAGCCATGATTATGATTTTGTTTGGTTTTGGAGGCAGAATCTGTGTGGGCCCAGGTTGGAGATCCTCCTGAGTGCTAGGATACAGATTTATGCCATAACTTGGTGGTTGTATTTTTATTAAAGCCATTGTATTGGGTGTAAAATGGCACAGTCAATAATCTTTTGACAAAGGAAAATGAAAATGTCACTACACTAATTTAGAACATAAAAAAATTTTAATGTGCATTAGTGCCTTGCCTGCATGTATGTCTGTGTACTATGTGTATGCTGGTACTTATAGAAGCCAGAATAGGGCATTGGCTTTCCTAGGACTGGCATTATAGATGGTTATGAGTTACCGTGTGAGTGCTGGGAATTGAACCCAGGGCCTTGGAAGAGCAGCCAGCACTCTTAACCACTGAGCCACCTTCCAGCCCCTGATATCTTTTATTGATGTCATAATGTTCACTTGTGAAAATATGTAAGCATATTCTTTCCACAGACTCTTAGAAAATAACATAATGAACCTGCAATTACAGTTCAGTGGTACAACATTTATCCCATGTGCATAAAGCTTTAGGTTCCATCCCCAATATTATCTATGGGGGGGTCATAGATAGTAAAATTAAATATAAAATTAAGACCTAAGTAGAGCCATTTCCCAAAGTATCGTTCAGATTTTATTTATTATTTATTTATGAGTAGCAGGGTACTGCCTTTGCAGCACATTCTTAGCTCCCAGCACAAATAAATAAATAAATAAGAATAAATCTTGAATATCTTAGTCCCAGAATAAATAGGTAAGACCCAACTCTTACCTGAATGAAATTAGACATTGTCATTTCACATTACAATGTTTTGCTTTAACCTCAGGGAATACAGTAATATCTTTTGAAAGCAGTCAGGGGTTGGAATAGGTAACACAGATTAAAAACCCACTGTTCCACTGTAACACACACAACACACACACGGCACAGGGGAGAGGAATATCTAATAGGACCAAAGAACACAATTTGTTTGTTCTTAGCAGGAATATATGTAAACCAGGAAAGACACAAAGTCTACAATTGTGAGTAAAGGGAAAATTTGCCAACATCAGGATCCCGTGACGACAAGTGGGAGGTTTTTTTATGTGTCTGGGAGTGAATCAGCAAAGTGAAGGATGGGTGAGGTCACCCCTTTCTTTTGTAAAGGTGGAAAAACTGATTGAGAAACTAGAGAAGCAAAGAACTGCCTTGCTTCAAAACTGCGTTCCGGGAAGAGGCTGGTGGTTGTTTTTTTTTTAATTAGACTTATGTGTATGTGTGTGTACCACATGCATGCTTACTGTACAAGTCAGAAAAGGGTATTGGATCCCCTGGAACTGGGGTTATGGAAGGTTGAGAACCACTATACGGATGCTGGGAATCAAACCCAAGCCTCTGCAACAAGTGGTTTTGTTTGGTTTTGGTTTTTGTAGTTGGCTGTCCTGGAATCCACTGTGTAGATGAGGCAGCTCCACCTCTCCAGTGCTGAGATTAAAGGCATTTACCACCACCCCTGGCTGTAACAAGCATTCTTAAGCGCTGAGCCATCTCTCCAGCTCCTCCATGAAGTTTTAGGAGAGATTCCAGAAAGAGTAGCAGGCAGATTCTCTTGAAACTCTTTCTCACATAGCCTTAGGAAGTCTTCTAGAGCTTCAGACTGAAAACAGTCTGAAACATCTGCTTTGTTGACTGCCACAGTTCTCGTGGTCAGAGCATCACTTAGAAGTCTTCTTTGTGACAGTAAAGAAATCAGTCTCATTTTATTCTTCACTGATATTGCAGGTACAATGTCAGCTTGGTGAGGATAGGATGTTAAGTTCTGGACTTTCAAGAATGAATATTTTGATTTTTAAAAGGAGAGAGAGGCTGGTGGTGGTGGCACATGCTTTTTATCCCAGCAATGGAGAGGCAGGCGGATCTATGTGAGTTTGAGGCCAGCCTGGTCTCTAAAGCCAGACAGGCTCCAAAGCTGCACAAAGAAACCCTGCCTTGAGAAAAAAAAGGGGGGGGAAGAAATGCATTCTGGGGAAGTATATGCAAAATTCAGCTGTGTGACAATATTCAGATTAACCCCAACTGTGTAATAAACAAGCCTCACTTTTCTCATCTGAGGGCAGTTGTACCTGTTCTCCTTCTAGAACGCTGTTCTCCACATCTGTCATCACTGACTCCTTGCCACTCAGCACTTCCTGTGTCATCTCAAAGGCCTTCCCTGGCCATGTTGCTAGAACCACCCAGCCACACTACAGTAAGGAGCTGGAGACACAGGGCTTCCCTAGCATACAAGCATGCGACAGGGAAATAGAAAGAAGGCACCCGGGAGAAAAAATGAGTTGGGAAGGCGAAATTCTACAGTGTATTAACGATTGGTAAGAAACACTGAATCTCCAGCAACGTTCCACTTCAGTGGCCAGAAATCTAAAAAGTGGTATTTGAGCTTTCCTGGGGGAGGAGAATGTTTCAGTGAAGTCAATGGACGACAAGTGTTCCCCACCATGAGAAGCCATTGAATTTGGAAAGATTATTTCATGACCATAAAACAACTAAATATGTAGAGCATAAGGGGAGCGAAGACACAGTAAGTATTAATCATCATTGGAGCAATTAGACAGGAAAAGAAAATTGATAGTCTGAAAGATGAGGGATCCTTTTTGTGAGACCTAGTCATCTCAAGAGAAGTGTGCGGGATAACAACAGAAAGACTGGACAAGCTGAAGAATTTTTAAGTCGAGGTTAATGGAATCTCTCCCACGCTGAAATCGAAATGAAATGCAGTTTTATGTGTGGGGACGATCACGATCCCAATGTTAGTAACCACGGCCAAACATGTGGGTTGAAACCCACAGAAGGGTTCAGTGTTAGAAAGGAAATGGAAAACCCTCCTACCGTCCTAAGGAAATGCTTTGAGTTTGGAAAAGTTTGCGGTTGCGTCATCAGCTCATTAAAATAGGTTGTAAAGGCAGAGCTTGAAACTGGGGAAGCGTGTGCAAACACGCCGCTGTGAAGGGGAGCCTGAAGAAGTCGGCAGCACCAGCGGAAACGGCCCGCGCTCCTAAGTGGAGGCTGAGGCTCTAGAGTCGCTTCAGTGACTGCTTCTGCTCAACGTGGTGGCCCTGTGGTAGTCCCAAGGATTAGACGTCACGGGTATCGGTTTACAACCGAGAAGCGCTACTCAGGGTCCAGCTGAGCAGACTCGTGTCACAAGGCAGTCATCACAGCCAGTGGGGTGCATCAGCGAGTCAGCTCGGGGAGAGGATGCTCAAGTTTCTGAGAGTCGGGGCAAGCTGCGCTCAGAAGCATCCGCAGTTGCGGCGCTGCTGCGCTCGGATGCTGCTCTAACACCCCGACCACCTGTCGTCGCCTCCGAACCATCCCGCCCCGTTTCGCCATCTCCAGCCCCAGCGCAGCGCCCACCCAATGAGAACTCATCGTTCCTCCCACTGCAGGGTTCACTAGGCGGCTGTGGGTGGGAGGTCCTAGCCGAGCGACCCGGGGCTCGCAGCAGCCCTCCCCTAGCGGCGGGTCGGGCCGTGCCAGGGGACGCAGGGTCCGGGCCGACTCCGCCCCCGCCTGAGATCCCGCGGGAACAGTGGGAGCCGCGCTACCCGACACCCGGTGCACGCCGGAGCACGAGTCGTAACGGCAACCGACAGCGGTTTGACCTTGAAGGCCTGGCACCGCCCCCTCTCCCCGGCGCCCCGGGTAGCCTCGCACGCCGCCCCGCGGAGCCCCGCCGCAGCCCGGAGCCGGTGCCTGTCCTCCCGGCGCTTCTCCCCATAGCCAATGGAAGGACGAAGTGGCCCGGGCCAATGGCCGCCGCCAAAGTAGCCAGAGCGGTTGAGCCTATCAAAGAGGAGCTCTACGCTGCTCCCGCCCCCGAGACGCCAGGGGCGGGCCGATCGAAGAAGTCCGCCAATCAATGGCCAATAAACAAGAAGCTTCTAAGATCAAAGGGGAAGGGGCGTAACCTGCGTGAGGAATGACAAGCTGTCTGGCGAATAGCACGGATAGAATTTCGCTCCGTAAAATGGGGGTGGGGACACGTTAAGGGCTGCACCAATGGCTGTCTGGGGGGCGTGCCCGCGGGGCCAAGCGGGAGCCGGAGGCCCCGGGCTCTCTGGGCCGCGCCTGAGGCGGACGCAACGGGGCCGGGGGGCGGCGGCACTAGTGGCGGCGGCGGCGCTGGTGGGCGCCGCGGCTGGCCGGAGTGGATGGAGTTGGAGGGGCGGAGTGCAGGCGGTGTGGCGGGAGGACCGGCTGCTGGGCCCGGGCGGAGCCCCGGGGAGTCGGCGCTGCTGGACGGGTGGCTGCAGCGGGGCGTGGGCCGGGGGGCCGGCGGCGGGGAGGCGGGGGCCTGTCAGACCCCGGGACGGCAAGATCCGGAGTCCGGCCCGGAATACGAGGCGCTGCCGGCTGGAGCCACTGTCACCACGCACATGGTGGCCGGCGCAGTGGCAGGGATCCTGGAGCATTGCGTGATGTACCCAGTCGACTGCGTCAAGGTGAGACCTGGACCGGGCTGCGAACCCGACCTGGGGCTGACCCGACCCCTGATCCTTGTTTAGAGCCAGAATCCTGACCGAGATCAAGAGCCGATGGGTTCCTTCCTGGCTCCTACCTCTACGCACGTTTTGAACCGATACTCCGTGCAAGCAAAGTCCCGGCTGGGAGTTGAGCTCAGTCAGGAAAGCAGGACTTATTTCTAACGGTCAGTGAGATCTGAATCGAGACTCGGAGCAAAAATCTTGTCAGCCAAAGACCTGTTAGCCTTAGTCCCGCCTGGGACTAAGCAGGAATGGGGTGGGATGGGAGATCCCGAAGCACAGGTAAGTCTACGACTCCAGTAAGGTAAAGCTAGCTGGCTTGAAATCAGACCGTGAACTCGATCTGATGGCTTGGCTTCAGATGTGCTTCGGGTCGGTGCTTTTACAAGCAAGCTCCTTGCTGCGTCTTCCCTTAAAAGTGACGGGGCAGGAACCGGAATCTGGGATCTCTCAGCTAGATAAAAGTACGTATTCAATCTTAACCCGTGAGTGGTTGAAAATCACTGTGCAGTCAAATGTGAGAGCTGCAGACTGGAGTGAAAATGGGAAAGGGCATGTTAAGGAAAAGGTTTCGGTTTCTCTGTGAAGCAAGATCCATTTCCCATCTATTTCCTGAGTAAAAACTGCTCTGGGTTAAGACCGTGTGATCGCATCAGCCCCTTCACATCAGAGCTGAAACTTTTAGTCTGTTTCTTCGGGAACCTGAATTTGACAAAAAGGGAAACGCCTAGAAGGGAAGTGCGACTATAAGAAAGTAGATGTAAACTCGGGGGAAAATAGAATGAGATTACCAGGGTATGGTCATTGTTGAGCGTTAAACCAATTGCATCCACAGCCAAGCAGGATGGTAATGGACTTACAGGTCCGGAGAAGTCTGGGTGAAGATGGAAACGTATTTTTCCTTACTGTTCTTATTCTTGTACTTTGGTAGAGGTGCCAGCTGCTAACGGTGAAGTCCAAACTGAAGGGGAAGTAACTTTGAGGGGGTTGTTGAAATCATTGATGAGAACAGTGCTTTCTTGACACCAATTATTACAGGCAATACCCTGTCAGTTCTTTGATGTATGTTTTCTCAGATGAGAGGATCAACTTCAGCCCTGCAAAAATCAGTTTCTCCTGCTTGCTTCTGGTTTCAGTACTGCTTTACAATTTCATTAGTAAAGTGGGTGAGGAAATAGGGAAAGTGCTCCTGAAGCTTTGTGAATGGCATTGGGTTGGGAGGAGAAAGTGCTCCTTAAGCCTTGTGAATGAAGTTGGCCAGTGTCTCAGCATGTTACAAGAAAACTCCTAACAAGAGCCATGGCCACTGAAAAATGTGGTGAAGTGCACCTGACTGAGGCAAACATCAGAGTTTTAAATGTCTTTGTCAACAGAGAGAATTAGACCATGAACTGGATTTGCAGCTTGTTCATTGTTTAGGAGCTCTATCCACACAACTTGCCGAGCCTTCTCTTAAAAGAAATAATAAAGCCTGTGTGGGAGAAATAACTAGTGAAATAATAATTGTAGAATAAACATAGGAATAAGTGATTCAGACATTGATGAATTAGACTTGTAGGTTGAATGACTTGAGTTAATTAATGAATGCTACTAACATTTTACTAATATGTATCCAAAAGTTAGTAAGCTCTAGCTGCAGAGTAACCTCTTTCTCTTGGTTTTTCAAGACAAGGATTCTCTGTGTAGCTTTGGAGCCTGTTGTGAATCTGTAGGCCAGGCTGGCCTCGAACTCACTGCCCAGCAACCTCTTTCTCTTAACTGGAAGTACAGCATAGAGTCTAGGGTGTTATGTTTCAGGATAAGTATCAAATGGAACACAGATCAGAGAAAGCAATGAAAATTATTTAATGGGATGGAAAATACATTGTTATAATGTGACCTACTTTAAAATAATATTACTGGGATTGGGGAGATGGCAGAGTCAGTAAAGTGCCTGCCAGCACCCACATAAAAATCTGAGCATGGCAGCGCACATCTGTGACCCCAGTGTTGGGAAGGTAGAAGCAGGCAGATCCTTGGAGCTCACCAAGTAGCCAATGTAACCAAATCCATGAGTTCCAGGGGTGTGTGTGTGTGTGTGTGTGTGTGTGTGTGTGTGTGTGAGAGAGAGAGAGAGAGAGAGAGAAACAGAGAGAGAGAGACAGACAGACAGACCCTGTCTCAAAAGATAGTAAGGTGGCTTAGTATGGTGGCACATGTCTTTAATTCCAGCACTTAGGAGGCAGATCTGTGAGTTTGAGGCCAGCATGGTCAATGTAATAAGACTCTGTCTCAGTAAATAAACAAGGTGGAAAGTTGTTGAAGAAGATACTCGGAATGGGTTTCCCCTTCCTAACCCCCCCCCACACACACACACACAGAGAGACCTACAGTATCCACATAAATGTGTACCAGAGCCACCCAGAAAGGGAAGAAAAAAAAAGTGTTACTACTATCTATCAGTTTGACAGTTGTATTATGTTACAAAATATCTGGAAACTGTCTCCTTACTCTATGATGCTGCTTTGGTTGTAAACATTTTTATAAATTTCCTTGTTAGAAATGCTTCTAGAGCTGGGTGGTGTGGTACACGCCTTTAATCCCAGCACTAGGGAGGCAGAGGCAGGAGAATCTCTGAGTTTGAGGCCAACCTGGTCTACAGAGCAAGTTACAGGACAGCCAGGGCTACACACAGAAACCCTGTCTTGAAAAACAAAGAAATGCCTCTGGAATATCCTTAAAGGGGGCAGATCTTCGTCTTATGATAAGACTCCATTAACAGAGACCACCCAGAGTCAAATAAGGCACAATAGACTGGGCCATACCACTTACTCTGCAAACAGGAGAGGCTGGCAAACAAAATCCCTGATTTACTTCTAAGGCCTATAAATTGAGGGGACACAGGAGAAGGGAGTTCCAAAAGTGTGTTGCATAACCAGTAAGTTGTGTCTAGCCTACCAAGGTTAAACTATTTTGATTAATAGTTTCTAATCACCTGAATTTGTTTTAGGATTTGTATTTTTAAATACTTGACAGTAAAGTATTTCGGTCTTGCCCCTAAAACCTACACTAAAGAATTGGCTATTTGATTTGAAGGACAAATGCATAAGTGTCTTCAAAAGTGCAAAGGCTTATCTTAGGAGAATCATTTCTCCTTGCTCTTAATGCTGGGAATTAAATAATGAGATAATACCTGGTGTGAGTTAGTGCCCCACTGTTTTATGTTTTTGTGAGGTGTAAATGTAACTCCAATCTCTTCTCTTAGAAAGGACTTCCTGGTTCATTTGTCCCCGGGCAGCTTTTCCATGGGCGGTGGAGGAAAAGCAGCCCAACTAGCCCCTAAGATTAGACTGGAGACAGGTGTCAGTGTTAGAGCCTAAAGGGACACCACAGTATTTGCAAATGAATGCCGACATTGTCTCTTGGCATGCAGGCCTGTGTATCTCTAGCCACTTACCAGGGTCAAGTTGACTTAAAATATCCTTGGGAAGGATCATGGGAAGTCAACATAGCCTTGCTAGGCCATGGTTATCAAGCCTGCTATTTCCATGATCATAATAGGGAGCCTCGGAAATCCGGCTCCCTATCCTTTTCTAGGCCTCAGAGGCCATCGTCAGACTTTGTAGGGACAGGCTCTGAAACCCAGAGCAACAGCAGAACCGTTCTGAGTCTTCTGGCTGCTTCCCTTCACCTCTGCAGTGGTGAATGCCGTCTTTGCAAAAGGAAGGAGCAGAGAAACCTTTCTTGAACTGCGAGTGTAAAGGGTTATCTCTGTACATTCACCAGTGAAAGGTTGTATTTTATTTTCTCACACCTCATAAGGATAACTAAGCAATCAGTAGATGCCAGATGTTCTTGCATTCCCAGCACTGTGTAAAGTGCTTAACACCACTCTCATTATTTCATAGATGAAGAAAGGCATGGAAAGCAGTTAGGTAACTTGTCAAAGGTCACAGAGTCTAAGTGGCAAGAGTCGTGATTTGAATTCAGTCTGTGACTCATCAACTTTCCTTATAGCTTCCAAAAGCAGGTTTCAAGAGCCACGCCAGCTAAAGAATGACAGTAGAGTTCACCTGTGAGTGTATAACCTTGAGAGTGACATCTGCATGTACAATATAAATTATTCTAGACTAGAAAAATCTCATAGAAAACACACATGCGCTAGCTTTAGGACTAAGGCTGATTCATTCGTGGCTCAGAACTGATTAGTTGCCCATGTGAGTGATGTATACCATGCTGTCATGACCTGCCAATTCTTTGATAGGAACAAATATTTTAACAAATATATTTTAGGATCATGTTTTAAAAATCAGAACCCTTACATTTATAGTACTTTGCAAATTTTAGGTTTTACATGCCTTGTTTCTTTTAATCCACATAACATGGCGGTTTTCTTTTTCTATGATGACTTTAAGGTTATTTTATGCGTATGAGTGTTTTACCTACATATATGTCTGGGCACCATATGAGTGCCTGATATGTATGGAGATAAGAAGAAGGGCATTGGAGTCCTTGAAACTGGAGTTATGAATGGTTGTGAGCTGCTGTGTCAGTGCTGGGAATGGAACCCATTCTCTCTGCAAGAATATACACTATTAATTGCTGGGCCATCTTCCCAGCCCTACATGATACTCATGATGACAGAAGTTGAGTGACATAGCCAAGATTGAGCACATCTGGCAGAGCTGGCTCTCAGACCAGGGTTCCTGACTCAGGCTTTACCAAAGCACCTGACCCTCCATTAAGAAAATATATATGTATGTATGTATTATCTATCTATTTAATGTTATGTACATTGGTGCTTTACCCACATGTCTGTGTGTGGGTATCGGATCCACTGGAACAAGAGTTATAGTTGTGAGCTGCCATGTGGGTGCTGGGAATTGAACCTGGGTCCTCTGGAAGATTAGCCAATGCTCTTAACTACTGAGCCATCTTTCAAGCACCCCCACCCCCCCATTTTGTTTTGTTTTGGAGACAGGGTTTCTCTGTGGAACTCAGGCTGTTGTGGAACTTCACAGTGCCTCTGCCTCCTGAGTGCTGGGATTAGAGGTGGGCACCACCACCGCAGGGCTTAATTAGCTTTTCTTCAGGGTTAGATAGTGTGTTTGGTTTTTCATACTATATGTTTCATATGTCCTTAGAAAATTTGTCATTCTGCAGAAAGGAGATTTATCGGCTCAAATATATGGGCATCCATATTGGTTTTTGTGTTTAGATTATTTTCTGCTTGGGTTGTCTACATAGGGATGCACTGTCTTTGAATTAGATTTAGATGTGTTTGTGAAGTGTTAGGAGTAACTTCCGCATAGTCCAGTTTCCTCTTGGGGATGGAGAGTTCTCTGAGGCCCAGATTTCATCACTGGTTGCTAAATGTGCCCTTGACTGCAGCAGAACACTGGTTTCTGAATCCTCTTGTAGAAGACCGGTTCAAGCAGACTCCTGGAAGTAAGTGTTGTTCAGCCACCAGGTCCAGATGAAAACCACACCCTTTAAGTAAAGCACACATTGTATTTGAGTGGTTTTGAGAACTGGAAACTGAATGCCCATTGTGATATGGTGATATGGGATATGTCTGATCGAAAGGCCAGTAATTAACATTTTAAGCATGCTGTGTTTTGTTAGTAGCAGGCAGGAGGGAGTAACTCCAGAGGAATGTGGATCGCTTGCGGCTAACCAGGACCTGTTCATCTGGTTAGTCTCTGTTCCATGCTCTTTAGAAAAGCCCTGATTCTTGGATCTCAGTTGGCTAACCTGAATCAGGAAGACTCTGGCTTTCAAATCTAAGCGGAGTCTAGTGATTGTCGGGAAGCAGGAGTTTAAACTATCGCTGGACATCGCTGTCCCCTGTCGACTCACCAGTGTACTTGTTATTTTCTGACATAACAAGTGTAGCTATGTCTGTGTGGAAAAAAAAGTCATAATTCACTCAGCAAACAAATCCGATAGGCTCCTGTGTTCCAGTAGCCAGGCTGCACACTACCTTAGCTTTGAATTATGTTAGTAGACAATGGTTTTTATGTAAAGTCATACCTCAAAGAAGGTCTGATGAGGTGGATTTCCAATTTTCTTTTAAAGGTTTATTATCTTTAAGATTGTATATAATATGTGTTTGTGTCAGGTGATTCCAGAAAGCATTGGCTTCCTTAGAGAGAGAGGGAGGAGGGAGGAGGGAGGGAGGGAGGGAGGGAGGGAGGGAGGGAGGGAGAGAGAGAGAGAGAGAGAGAGAGAGAGAGAGAGAGAGAGAGAGAGAGAGAGAGAGCACGCACTTGTGTGTGCACCTGTGTGTAGCACACCTGTGGAGGTCAGGGCCACTTGTGGGGATCAGTTCTTTCCTTCCCCCATGTGCGTTCCAAGGCTGAAACTCAGCTTGTCAGCATTGGTGGCAAATGACTTTATTCACTGAGATGTCCCACTGGCTGGTTCACTCAGGTTCCCAAGTTTCTGTAAACTGTGTGGATATTCTACAAGTGTCTACTACTCACACTTTCATCCCAGTCATTAATCTTCAAAGGTTGTGTTTCATAGAGACTGGTTTTATTTGCCAAGCCATTTTAGGATCCCAACGATTTAGATAAGAAGTCTGAATGGTCCTTCAGTTTTAAAGGTTGGTTTGGTCTCCCATCTTCACAGTTTGGGGCCAAGCTCTCTCCCAGGAGTGGCATCTGCAGATCCAGTTGCCAAAGCCAAATGGTCTGAAAAGAAAACAAAAAGTGACCCACCCTCCAATTAGGCTGGGTATTGTGTGTTCAGGAAGTAGTGTCAGGGATTATCTTTAGAAATAAATCATCAAGTGTGTTGCAGACAGTAAATATTTTAATTTAAAGGTTGATTTTTATATTTCATTCTGTGTTTGTGCCTATGTGGACTTATGAGCATGTGAGTACAGGTAACCAGAGAGCCAGAAAAGGGTGTTGGATCCCCTGGAGCTGGAGTTACAGGCAATTGTGAACCACCCAATGTGGGAATTGAACTCGGGCCCTCTGCAAGAGTAATATGTGCTCTTAACTGCTGCACCATCTGTCCCGCCCTGATCTCACATCTTAGCCTTAGTTTCTTGAGGTGAAAAGGCCACTTTGTGGATCTCATGCTTGGTATTTGTGGATGAGGCAGTGTTCTCAAGGGTGTGCTACTTTTTGGCTGTGGATGACTAGAGGAAGAAAGGTCCAAGATGTGGAAAGACGAGTCATAGATTGGGGAAGGAGTAAGAGCTGGATGCAAAGTATCACGCCCATAGTCTTGCCCTGTGCCCAGGGCCTTTGTGGTGGGGTAGACAAGAAGTTGGAATCACTGACTTTGCCTTTTTTTGCTGTAATTTCAGACCCGGATGCAGAGTCTACAGCCTGACCCAGCTGCCCGCTATCGAAACGTGTTGGAGGCTCTCTGGAGAATTATAAGAACAGAGGGCCTGTGGAGACCCATGCGGGGGCTGAATGTCACAGCAACAGGCGCAGGGCCTGCCCACGCCCTCTATTTTGCCTGCTACGAAAAGTTAAAAAAGACATTGAGTGATGTAATCCACCCAGGGGGCAATAGCCATATTGCCAATGGTATTGAGCCTTCCTGTGCTGGTCCCCACTTCCCCAACTCTCTGGGCTTTGCTGCTGTCAGTGCTTCTCAGTCTCAGCATGGTTTGGAGCTGCAGCTTTGGGCTGGGGTAGGCCAGATTGTAGGGAGGGACTTCCAAACCTGATGTGCTCGGACAGCGGGCTGCTTCAACCCCACTCCTCCTTTGGGGCACCTCAACCAAGGTCACTGTACCCTCCCTTACTACCAGCTTGACTTTCACCTCCCTGGCGCCAGCTTCTAGTGCCTGGTAATGTGGAGAGACACTGAACTACCCACTGTAAATCTCTTGGTAGCCGGGTGGTGCCCTGCTTCTCGAGGCACGGTTGGAGGCCAGCCTGCTACTCGAGGAAGACCTAATGGAACCCTGCCTCTTCCTTCGCCTCGCCTTGTCGGGGTCCCACCTGATGAAAGGCAGTTGGTGTCATTGAGGACGTGACAGCATTGACAAGGGAATGTGGGTGGGGTCAAGGGACTGTTTGGAGAGTCCAGATGTTTTAGAGGTTGGGTGGAAATAAAGGAAGAAATAGCAACCCAAGGTTGGAAGATTGAAAGCACGTTGAGTGTGGAGAGCTGGGTATAGTGGTTCAGGACCAAAAGAGAAGGCGTAGATGGACAAATGGTAGGTCTAGACAGGGCCTGGGCAGCTTCCAGGCCCTGGGATAGGAAGCGTGTTAGATTATAGGGCTCTGGCCACCTGGCTCCATTGTCCCTGCAGTGGCGGCCATTGCTGTGCTGGCATGCCTTGCCAAAGTGTATCTGCTTCCTGCTAGGGCATAACTGCTTTTAGTTTCGAATCCTCTGCACTGAAGGCATCTGGGATATGTCTTTGCCCCTTTTGGGCCTTCCATCAGATGTGGAATGTGCAGTGACCACCTTTTTGAGTTAGGGGTGTGTCTTTCTTTGTGGGTGCAGGAGCTTGGGAGCAGTGGGTTCTGAACCCACGTCTAGGACGGACCGTAGGCTGCATTTCCTCCCTGTTGTCCCAGACGCTCCCATCTGGCTGGGGCCTCGCCCTCTTGGCCTTACATGTGCCAGTTCCTTTCTCCTTTGCAGGTGCAGCTGGATGTGTGGCAACATTACTCCATGATGCAGCCATGAATCCAGCGGAAGGTAACGATTCTTTAACCCGTCCTTCTGGGCAGCTCCATCCTCCTGCCTGGTTCTGTCTCTACCTTTCCAAGAAAACCAGAGCACGTTTGTGGGGAACCTTCGCACTTATCTTAGCATACCACTAGAGGGCGCTCCCTCCACGTGTTCTGTGCTTGAGAGGACTCTGGCTGAAGCAGCATAGTCTTTGGGATTGAATTGAACTTTGAGGCTTTCCTGGAAAAGGAGATGGCTGTTGGCTTAGTCCTGGGCTTTCCTAGGAGACCCGTTGTAGTACATTTGATCTCTCTAATTTGTATAAAGTTATTTCGTGTTTCTCAAAGAAGGTAGATTTTAACGTTTTAAAATGTAAAGTATTGCCATTTCTTACTGCAATGTAGACAAAAGTGAAAGAGTAAGTTGTGTAGTTTAACCCTTTCTTTGCTACCAGGGTATTAGCTTTTTAGGTGGGGGGAAATTCTGTGCGAGCTGAGGTGATCACAGGTGTGAGGGGCTGACGTAGCTGCCACAATCCTTTCGTTCAGTTTCTTTAGGTCTGTCAAGGCCGTGGGGTGCAAAGGGCTAAAGTTAGCTAGAGGTGCTCAGAACTCAAACCATGCTATCTGCCTAAAGGAACGGGAATATTTGGAAAGCAAAAGCAGCTCTGTATGAGTAAGAATTGGAGTTTCTTGGTAGCATTTAGTTTTTCCTCCCTTCTCAATTTTGAGAGTTCCTGCCCGAGGAATAGAATTGCTACTCAACTCATAACTGCGCTCACTGCCACTGAGTCATCTGTTGTTGGGAAAGGTTAAAATAGTAATACGAAACAGGTCGGGTGGTCATTTCATGGAGACCCTCAGGGTTACTAAACTGGAAATATACTGAGTATTAATCGCATGGCTTTTAAGAAATCCTACTGGGGTTGGGCTCCTCTTCCTCCTCCTCCTTCCCCTCTGTCTACCCTTCCCCCTTTAAAGTAAGAGAAACACGCACTCTTGGGTTAACAGGAAACTCACTCATCCTCTTTCTCTTTCCATTCGTTGGCTGATCTCCTGACTTGAACCTGAATCGGGGTACTCTGACGCTGGCTGGTCGCTGTTCCCATTTGCCTCCTCTTTCTCCTCGATGGCACTTCCTAGTGGTCAAGCAGAGGATGCAGATGTACAACTCACCATACCACCGGGTGACAGACTGTGTACGGGCAGTGTGGCAAAATGAAGGGGCCGGGGCCTTTTACCGCAGCTACACGACCCAGCTGACCATGAATGTTCCCTTCCAAGCCATTCACTTCATGACCTATGAGTTCCTGCAGGAGCACTTCAACCCCCAGAGACGGTACAACCCCAGCTCCCACGTGCTCTCCGGAGCCTGCGCAGGAGCCGTAGCTGCCGCTGCCACGACCCCTCTGGACGTTTGCAAAACACTGCTCAACACCCAGGAGTCCCTGGCTTTGAACTCAAACATTACAGGACACATCACAGGCATGGCTAGTGCCTTCAGGACGGTTTATCAAGTAGGTGGAGTGACTGCCTACTTCCGAGGGGTACAGGCCAGAGTAATTTACCAGATCCCCTCCACGGCCATTGCGTGGTCTGTGTATGAATTCTTCAAATACCTAATCACAAAGCGACAAGAAGAGTGGAGGGCCGGCAAGTGAAGAAGGGACACTGAGTGGACCAGGGTCCGACAGCCCTGCTGCGTCCTGCCCCCTCCAGCACATCCTCTGTCCCTTGGCGTGACCCAGTTGCGAGTAGAGTTGGAAGAGAGGGAGAGAGCTTTCTCCAGGCTCTAGTTGGCTAACACTAGTCCTTGCCAACGCCTGTCGCCAGCATCGTCTTTCCTTCTGGGGCCTCAGTGAGTTCAGCAGAGCCCATCTCAGTACCTCTGATGACCTACATCCTGGACCTGGAGACCTGCTCTAGATACAGAGGGATACGCAGCACATTCCCCTGGTTCCTAATTAAAAAGAAAAAAGTCTTTAAATGTTGTGTTGGGTTTGTCTTGCCAAGAGGCGCATGCAGTGTCGCCAGCTGTTCCTGACTTAAGCATAAGTCAGAGGAAGGGTTTTGTGGTCTGGCTTCTGTCTCTGCTGGCTTGAGAGGGTTAGACGTGCAAGGCCCTGTTTCCCTTGTCCAGACAGTCAACCAGGCAGTCCCTCAGATGGGAACACGGCTTTCCCCGCTGCGCACGGCAGGTGCGCCTCATCCCACGTGTCTTTGGTCAGCGGGGCAGATTTGCCAGTTCTCTTGGTCTGGTTCTAGGTTCTGGCTGAGCAATGAAAAGCTTACTTGTGGCACTTGGTTTCCTAATGCGGCTGCAGCATTAAAGTCATCCATTGGAGCTGCAAGCCCTAAGATTGGGGGTAAAGACTTCATTTGACTTGTGATTTTTTTAATTTTTATTTTGTGATATTGGGGATTGAACCCAGGGCCTCATGAATGCCAGGCACGGGTTTTACCGCAGAGAATTGTCAACAGCGTACTTAAACATTTTACCAGGTATTTGAGCATATGTGATCTCATTTAGTTCTGACAAAATAATGAAGCAGGCAGTGTTTGACTGACGGGAGCTCAAGGAGGCTGTGACTTACCCAGGGCCCCACAATAAGTGCGGAGTAGAGACTGACCAGGATCAGTTATCCCATGAGTGAAAATAAGTGCAGGTAGGATGAGTTGAGAGCACGGGGCACTTGAAGACACTCCGCCTGCTGTCCATGTGGGCACTGTCTGGACACTCCGGCAGGGCTTACTGGCTTGGCTGGGACAGTAATAGCAAGCTCTTCGGTTCTTACCCATCATCTTTTCATTCACCATTCAGAAGCAGTTGGGTATCTCAGGCAACCCTGACTGGGGTTAGAGATACGATGATAAATAAAGCAGTCTTAGCCTTCAAGGAGCTTGTTATCTGGAGAAATTATATGTAAACGGACAATTAGAGGACAAATGACAAGAGAGCAGTTTAAATCTAGAACACGCCTGAAGGATGTGTGAACCCTAGTTTAGCCTGAGAGGACCAGAATAGAAGCAAATGAAACGGCATCTGAGTGACACCGGGACCGACCAGCTAAATAGGCAAGGGACGGGAGCCGTTTGAGTCCAAAGCTTGGAGGCAGAGTGAGTCGTATTAGGTAGGAATGAAACTGGGTGAGGTTGCAGCTGGGAAGAGGGGCAGGGGCTGAAGCTTAAAGCAGTGCTCAGGGTTAAGAGTTTATCCTCAGGCGAAGCAAAGCATTACGGGGTTTAAATAAGGCGGGCATGATCAGATTCAGCATGTAGATGGCACTTGGTCTCCTGGAGAAGGATTAAGGAGAGCAAGACTGGACAGGCAGGCAGACAGCTGCACGGTGGTCTGCTCCCGGACTGACAAGGAGGCTGGAGCCATGTTAGAGTTACAGGAGCAAGAGGATTTAGTTATGGAATAAATCTTGTCCTTTACCTGACAGCTCTTCAAGCATCTACGGAGAATTGTGTCTGAATGCACTTGAAAACTGTCGGGCAAACAACGGGGGTGGGGTGGGGGTGGGGCTGGCTGTTCTCTGCTTAGGCTAGCAGCCACCTCTTCTGTAGGGAGGGAAGGGGGAGTCAGTGGTACAGAGTGTTGGCCAGCGGGCTAGGGCGGCCTCTGGTTGCTGCAAGGCTATTGCTGCAGAGGTCATGGTAGGCCATTGGTTCACTAGGGAAAACGTGACTGAGTTGCTGCTTCCCAGCATGGACCAAGCCTCAGAAACCAAGGAGCAGCTGTCTGGACTTTGTGCTGCTGTTGGCTTTGCGGAAGCACTGTTGGTGCGGTAGCTGCCGTGCATTAGGCACAGTGACAATGAGGCTTTTTTTGGGGGGGGGGTTGGTTTTTGAAGACAGGGTTTCACTGTATTGCTTTGTAGCCTGTCCTGGAACTCGCTCTGTAGACTAGGCTGGCCTCAAACTCACAGAGATCAGCCTGCCTCAGCCTCCCGAGTGCCCCACCACCGTCTCGCTAAGGCTTATTATTCAAGATGGGCATGAGGGGGTGTTTTCTGAAGAAATGGTGGCCACTGTAGACCCCCTTGGCCCTAATGCTGTTCACAAACAGAAATTACAAAAGTGACCTCCCAACCTCCAGTTGTGGTCTGGGTACTAGAGGATGATAGCTCGTTCACTTGGCATTTGGGTGAGGCAGTAGCTTTGGGGGGGCTGGGGGGCGCTCAACCTATCCACTAGAGAGAACAATGTAATAGGGCCAAGGTCTAAGGCGCCAGGGCCCAGATGCTTGGGTCATCTCTCTAGAGCTCACTATGCCCAAGAGAGCTCACAGAAGCCCAAAGCCTTTTGATTTTGAGTGAGTGTGTTTACCTTGACCTGTTGCCAGTTTCAGCACGCTGCTGAAACTGAGGAAACTGAGGAAAATAAGCCATGATCTGGCGAGAGACAAGCCTGAACGGTGAGTGTGAATAGGCAATCTTGAGGTGACAAAGGGTCTGCTGTGTTGTCCTGTGCTTGGTCTCACAGTGGCAGGGCAGAGAAGGTAAGTGTGGGCCAGTTGACAGAGAAAGGTGACTAGCAAATAAAAAAATATTTCTGTAACAGCAAACTCATGCTAATGTAGAGTTTAGAAAACAGATTAAAAAGGAAGTGCTCTGATCCTAGAGAACTATTTTCTCATGGATGTTAATTTATTCTGGAGTCCTGGAGACAGCCCAGAGCATCATGCATGCTAGGCAAGTGCTCTGCTATGGAGCTACATCCTTGACTCTTTGGTTTTTGAAATAGGTCTCACTTCGTAGCCCAGGCCATTCTCAAACTCACAATCCTCCTGCCCCAGCCTTCCCAGTATGTTGAGGGTTACCTGCTCAGACTCCCCTTGGGGGAGGGGGTGAGAAGATGCAGCACCAACGATTCAGGCAGACTCCCTTATTAAGGAAGTTGGACTTGGCCTTAATACCCCTTCCCAGGGTCCCATTGGCTGAGGCGGCGACTCTGCTGTGTTGTCTTTCCTCATTGGTGTCTCTGGGTTAGGTGTCTCTTCATCAGCAGTCTCTGGGCGCAGGGGCGGGCTTGGTGACTTGGCTCAGGGAGGAAGTGCCCGCCATGCATGCTTATGCTCATGAGGGCTGGCCTGGGCATGGGGGCAGTAGAGGATTGCTTGGATAGACTGCTGCAGTTTCTCCTACACCAGTACTCAGAATATAGCCATAGACCACCAGCCTAGCCTAGAATATAATGCTTTTTTGTCATTTTCAATGTCTTAGTTTAGTGTGTGTGTGTGTGTGTGTGTGTGTGTGTGTGTGTGTGTGTGTAGCTGGGGGTTAGAACCCAGGCCTTTGTGCATACTAGGCAAACCTGCCGCTGAGGGACATCCACAAATAATTTTTACTCATTTTTTAAAGTGAGATTTCCCTGTAATCAACTTCTTTTATATGATAGAATATAGTACCCATTTTTCCACATCGTAGATTTCCTTCTACCACCTCAGTATACATGGTCACACAGCACTCTGCTATATAAATGTGTGAGTCCAGTCTGTCCTCTGGGATACAGTGGCAGGAGTTAGACTCTGAACGAGGGAAAGCAGAATAAAGAGAAAGATGGGAGTGGAGTAACAGCTTGAGTAGATTCTGCCCAGAGACCACAATTCAGGTCCCATGGTGGTGAGTGAGGCTGGGCAGGCAGATGGTGGTGAGTGAGGCTGGCAGGCAGACGGTGATGAGTGAGGCTGGGCAGGCAGATGGTGATGAGTGAGGCTGGGCAGGTCTGATGGTGGAGGAGAGTGAGGCTGGGCAGGTCTGATGGTGGAGGAGAGTGAGGCTGGGCAGGTCTGATGGTGGAGGAGAGTGAGGCTGGGCAGGTCTGATGGTGGAGGAGAGTGAGGCTGGGCAGGTCTGATGGTGGAGGAGAGTGAGGCTGGGCAGGTCTGATGGTGGAGGAGAGTGAGGCTGGGCAGGTCTGATGGTGGAGGTAAGTGAGGCTGGGCAGGTCTGATGGTGGAGGAGAGTGAGGCTGGGCAGGTCTGATGGTGGAGGAGAGTGAGGCTGGGCTACAAGAATGTCGGGGCTAGGAGGTCCCTGAGAAGCCATCTTGCTTTGCGTCTCTCCAGTATCTTTGTCAGTTGGCTCTGCTCTGGTTCCGGGAGCTTGCTACTACGTGAGACCAGCAATGAGTAGTTTTGTTCCCAAGCTCCTCCTAATACAAAGCTCACAGTCTCCTGCTTCCCAGGGGTCCTGTCACTTGCCTGTTCTTGTTGCCTTTGTAAAAAGGCTTCTTCATCGTGGTCAATGGGATTTTATAGAATTCAGCCCAGCCTCTGTAACCCCAGCCTGCCTCTAGGAGGTTGGGCACTCACACAAACTTAAGTTCCTTCAAAACCTGAAGTGCAGCTCCTGTGTTCCATTCCTCACTTTGAAAGGCATGATGGGGAGGCTGTCTGCACTGTCAGTCTGTCTGCACTGTCAGAAAGCGATGGGCAGTCTGTCTGCACTGTCAGTCTGTCTGCACTGTCAGAAAGGCCACACAGCAGTTGTTGAGGCTGGGTGTACAATGCGGGGTTAGATTGGTGGTTCCACACAGTGGCCCATGCATAGACCTCCCCGGACAACCTGGAAACCACCCGCATCAGCACCCTTACCACCCACGTTCGCTCACACACTCAAGACAATTTCTTTAGAAATCAAGGCATTTAAGTCTCCCTGTAATTTCCACCTCTGATGGCTCCTGCCTGCTGGGGCAGCACAAAATCTCGCTAATCCCCTCTCCTCTCTGACAGCCCTTCAGAAATATTGAGATAGCTGTCACATCATCCAGGGAGGGCTGGTCTGGAAGTCGGTTAGAGGAGCTTGGACTTAGCAGCTAATCGGTATCAAGAAAGGACTTTACTGAAGAAATGTCTGGCCCCAGACACAGGACAACCTGGAAGCAGGGACTCTGAGGGAGTCTAGGCCATCACCTAGGCAGCGATGACAGAAGAAAGCTGTCACAGGGTTATGGTTAAACAGGTGGGAACCTGTGCCTGGTTGTCTTGTACTCTTGACTGTGTGTGTCATACAGACAGGTCCCAAGACTGCCATATTCATATGACATTGCACCCAGACTTAGACCTGCTTGGCTGTGGAATAGTTGTGGTCAGGCACCGAGACTTATGAGTGGAAATGCTGCTGTTGTCCTAAGGATAGGCCGTTTGCCCCTGCGGTGGAGGATTGAGCAGACACGGGCACAGCAGCAGACACTGGGCCTGCAGGATGGGCAGTGCTATGTGTCACTGCTGTGCCCATGTGAGGCTATGGTCTCCTAATCAAAGTGATGTCACTTAGGAAATGATGCAGCCCAAGCAGAAGTGAGGAGAGTGACAGCAAGAAGGGAGAGTGCGGGGATATGTAGGACTCAGCAATGTGGCAGCCAGGTATAGTCAGGTTACAGCAGAGGGGGATTGCTGGACAGCTTTCAGATTTTAAAGACAGAAATTGTATTTTCTTTTTTTGAGGCAGGGTTTCTCTGTGTAGCCCTGGCTGTCCTGGGACTCCCTCTGTAGACCAGGCTGGCTTTGAACTCACAGAAATCTGCCTGCCTCTGCCTCCCCAGTGCTGGGGTTAAAGGCATGTGCTACCATCACCTGGCAGAGACAGCAAATGTTCTTGGGAAAAATAATAGTCCTAAGTGTGTGTTTGAGCTGGAACAGATTGACAGTATCTGCAACATAGATGTAGGACTCGATTGTACAGAGATTATCACTAAACCATACAGTAATTTTGTTTGTTTCTTTTGTTTTTTCAAGACAGGGTTCCTCTGTGTAACAGTCCTGGCTATCCTGGAACTTACTGTGTAAATCAGACTGGCCTCAAACTCACAGAGATCCACTTGCCTCTGACCCCTGAGTGCTGGGATTACTCAAGCCCCCGCCCCAGTGCCTTATCTAAGCTTCTAAGAGAGAGATTTTTGAAAGTTGCTGACGTGATCGTGAGGCTAGCACAATCACGTTTCACCAGTCTGTGCCATGGCTAGGACATCCCTGATGCAGTTGGTCTCGAGCCTGTAGTCTGCCCAGTAGCAGCCTGGGAATTTGGGGTTTGTGAGCTGGTCTTCAGGTGGGTCCCTTCTTCTCTGGGAAACCTCTGGGCTTGGTTTAAGGCCTTCCTGTGATTGCACGGGGCTCTCTACATTATATACAAGAAACTTTATTTAAAGCTGATCACATCGACAAAATACTTTCACAACAGTATCTAGGCAAATGTTTAATCAAACAATTGCCAGGTTGTTTAGCCAAGTTAACATAAAATTAACCATCACAAGTTGCTGCCAGTATTATTTTTCTAGTTTTTAGTACTACAAATACTTTTTTTATCTGTCCCTTAGTGAAAAGGGGCATTCTTCTCAGGTGAGTAAGTATAATAACAGGCCTGCTGGACCATAAAGCCACATTTTTAGCCTTTCAACAAATGGCCTCTATTTTGTCTCTTTTGATCCAGTTTTTGTTTTTGTTCTTCTGAACTCAGGATTGAACCTAGAATATAACTCCATCACTAAGCTATATTGCCAGGCTTTAAAAGTGTATTATGCGGGGGTGGGGGTGGTGGGGGGTTCACTAAAGTTGCTAAGGCTGGCTTTGAACTCACTCTATAGCCCAAACAGGCATTGGATTTGTGATTTTGCCTCGACCTCTTGAGTAGCTGAGATTACAGGCCTGTGCCACTAAGACCCAGTTTCAATCTGTTCTGTTATTTGATATTCATCCATACACACACACACACACACACACACACACACACACACACACATTTTATTTGTCCTGCCATCCATAGACATCTTTGTGTGTATTTCTTGAGAACAAAAGCTTTCACTTGTATAACCACAACGCACTTATGAAAATCAGAAAATGGAAGCTTCATACTAAATTCTTGTCTGATCCACAGGTCATATTTGTACTTCACCAATTCCTCCAACAACGCCCTTTATACTGGTTTCCTCTGACATGGCGTCTACTCCAGGGTCACATGTCACACTTGCTGTGTGTCTTGTTTTATTCTCCTTTCATCTCAACCAGGTCTAGCTAGGCCTCCCCTCAGTTCGTATAAACTCGACTTTTTTGGGGGGGGGAGGAATCAAGGCCAGTTATCAGGGCAAACCTTTTGGTTCAGTTTGTTTACAGTTTCTTCATAATTGGATTCCAATTGTGCAATTTTGACAGGCATGCCAGAGGGATGATAGTGAATCCTCCTACGGGGCAACATATCAGATACAAGAGGTTGGTTGGTGTGTCTCTATTTTTATTGTTAGTATTAATATAACACAGCCTGGTTCTTCAATACAAGTTGACCTTGAAGCCAAGACCATCCTGTGTCAGTCTTGAGTGCTAGAATTATAGGCATGTGCCACCATGCTACCACACCAATACACCTGGCAATTTGTTAGTATTACTACCTTTGATCTAATGGTTAGGATGGATTTCATCAGGTTAACCACCTATGGAGTTGCTAGTAATCCCTCTGTAGTTAGTAAGTTGGTTGTAGAAAACTTTTTATAAGTTTTTGTTTGTTTGTTTGTTTGTCTGTTTGTTTGTTTTGTGATGCAGAGTCTTTCTATACAGCCCTGGCTGTTCTGGAAACTCACTCTGAAGAACAGACTGGCTCAGAGATCTATCACCTCTGCCTCCTAGTACTGGAATTAAAGGTATGCACCACCATGGCTAAAATTTTTAAATTTATCTTTTTTATTTTATTTTTTAACTCATGCAATGTATTTTGATCATATTCTCATTTTTTAATTTTACAACATTAGGGGTGTGTGTGTGTGTGTGTGTGTGTGTGTGTGTGTGTGTGTGTGTGCATACATGCACATGACTGCAAGTGCCCATGGAGGCCAGAAGAAGAGGTCATTGATCCCGACTGAGCTGGAGTGTCAGGAAGTCTGATGGATGCTGGGAACCAAACTCTCATTTTCTGCAAGAACAGTGTGTATTCTTAACCACTGAGCCATCTCTCCGGGCTCCAGGAAAGTTGCTTTGAATCTGTGTAGCACCCTGTTATTCTCTAAACTTCCAGCTACTGGTGTTAGTAGCGACTGATTATTCCAAAGCTATCATTATTAAGATGGTTACACAATGCTGACGTTCCAGGCCTATGGCTCCTCCTATACTTACCTTTCATAGAGTATGATATAGAAGAGCCGGCCCTTCTGTCCCTATTTGTCTATTTGTATTAAATGCACTCGTGGGCTATTTTATTTGATGCTACTGTTGCCATGGTTACTTATTTTGGTGCTCAGATTATCAGTATTAGCCAATGGGAACTCCTCCAATTCTTTCACTTTTGGACACACCCTCGGGGGTTTTGCCACAAAGACTCACCTTGTGCCTTCCTTCGCTTGATCCCTAGACTGGACTTTCCTCACAGGAACTGTGGTTTCCTTTAGTAGAGATGGTACTGAAAAACCAAGACCTAGCCGAGAGGTGGTGGCTCACGCCTTTAATCTCAACACTTGGGAGGCAGGGGCAGGGGGATGTCTGTGAGTTCGAGGCTAGGCCAGTCCACTGAGTGAGTTACTGGACAACCAAGGCTACACAGAGAAACGCTGTCTTGTAAAACAAAACAAAAACAAGAACCCAAATCCTGGGAACTGGGTGTGTTTAGTGTTCCTGTGGTGTCTATTTCTTGGCCCTTTAGGAGAGAAAACTAAGGAATATCACCATCAGTATCTCAATTTATTTCTATATCTGTACACACACACACACACACACACACACACACACACACACACACACACGCTTGTACACAGAGCCCATACATTTTTCTTCAGGTGTACAAAACAAACTAGATGTCCAGTGCAGATGTCTAGCTCACAGTGCAGACGCTGACCCTGTCTGTCTTACACTCTGCATGTGGGGTGTCTGTGTGTGTGTGTGTGTGTGTGTGTGTGTGTGTACCTGCCAGGACCCTGACAAACTGAAGAGTAAGAGGGCTTTTTCCTGAACAGGAGGCTGTGAGCCAGGACTGCAGTGCCCCTCGCATGCACAAGTTGAAGGTTTTGCACAGAATTTGGGAGGAACCCATCCTGGCATCTCAACCAAGTTGCATCATTAGAGGGCAGCACCACTCTCTGGGAACTCCTGCTGCTCAGCAGGAACCGATGTAGTCAGACAATGAGGGGCTCCCTGCCAACTGCTTGTATGCCCTAAGCACATCCTCCGTCCAGCCCATCTTACTAAGAACAGGAGGACAATCTAAAAGAGACACTGGTCTCTGCCACATGGCTTAAAGAATGTTTAGAAAGATAGCTGCGTACCAAAGCAAGACTACACAGCACACATGAAACCCCTGTAAGCCAAGTGATCTGGCAGGTAGGGTAGTCAGAGGGGCTTCCAAAAGGAAGGAGGGATAAGCAGCGTGAGTGCCTAAAGAGAGAAGAGGAAGAGACGGCGGTGGTGCGGTGCTCATCTGATGGGCAGAAAGGGGAGGAACAGATGATGATGATGATGATGATGGCGACAATGAAGACAAGTCTGGGAGTAAATAGAAGCATGGAGAGGAGCTGGCTCAACCTGGGGAGCAGAGACAGAAGACCAGCGCAGGGTGCTGAGGTCTTCCTGTAGGAAACAGTGTTCCTCCAGATGGACCCAGCTCTGAGGGGGGCTGGCTGTTCAAGGCTGAACTGGGAAATGGCCAAATGTAAGGACGATGGTAGGGAGTCTCTGAGGAAGTGTGGAAGAACTTTTCAATGCTAGGACAGATAGATGTGGGATTGTGTTAATCCCACCTGCTAGCAGATGAGCAAAAGAGTAAAATGAGTTTTCGTGTTATATTATCCTGAAGTTTAATGTTGCTGAGTGTGAGTCCTCTGAGAGTTAATGGTGTGACAGGAGTAATCACCCCATTTTAGAGATGAGAAACTGGGTACCAAGACAGATAAGGCCCTTGCCTGCAGTTGCACAGCCATAGGCTGTCAGCCAGCAGCATGGACCTTAGACGAGGGCCCTGAGTTCACTCTGATTTCATGGGAAAGGGAGAAAGGGTTAGCAGCAGAGACCTTGGGGTTCCAGACAGTCTGTCCTGGCCTTGATCTGCAGCTCACTGCAGCTACAGCCTGAGCTTGGGGGACTGTTTCACCAAAATTCAGAACTCACCTTGCTGGGCTTGGCCTGCCTGGACAAAGAACCCACCCAATGAAAGTAGGAATATAGAAATTAGTCCTGACTGCCTCGCAGCTCCCCATCTTTTGGAAGACAGAACACCCCCTTTTTCAACTACCAACTCAAAGAAAGCCGGGGTGATGGTAGCTCCTAGGTACATTGCATTGTCCCATGGTGCAAAATACAGAGATTATATGAGCAAGCTCTAAGGTGACAGTTGACATTTTTATTTCATTTCATCTATTTATTTATATGGGTTGGGAGCGCATGTGTCACCATGGAGGTCAGAGGACAAGCTGCTGGAGTTGGTTCCCTCTGTCTACTACATGGGTCCCAGGGATCTAACTCAGGTCACCAGGCTTGCCTTTGCCAGCTGAACAATCCCGGGGGCATACAATGCCAGTTTTGCTACATGCTGGGGTCAGGTCTCAGGAAAGCAAATAAAATACTGGTGGCGCTTGGAATCAGGGCAAGGAAGAGGAGACTAAAGGGAAGGATCCTCCTTAGTCCTTGCCCATCGCAGACGTCTGCCAACTCCTGCAACTCCCCTCACCTCCCACTCCAGCCTTAGGCCGCCGGCTGGGCCCCACATGGCCCCACAACCGCCATGCTCTTATGCCAGGCGCCTTCTTCCCTCCCCTCTTGAAGCCTCCTTCTCTGGGGCTGAGCCGTAGCTTTGACAGCTTTTCCGCAGCCTCACAGTCCGTGCTGACACCTGGCCGTACACCCGGGTCCTACTTCACTTTCTACCAGCTTGCTCTTAGAAGGCTTTCCAGAGCCAGGCTCTAAGAGTGGCTCCGTGAGCCAAAGGCCACACAGGGCTGATTGAGACCCTGTTCCCAGGAGCTGGAAGGTGGCCAAGCTGGATTCGAAGCTTGGTGCAGCTTGTTAGCTTGAGGCAACCTGTTCACATCAAGTTAATGGCTTGACACGGCTTCCATCAGAGAACAAGGCATTAAAAACAGCTTGGGAGCAATGAGTTAGATTAGGGATTTAGCTTGTCTCGCAGGCTAGCTGAGACAGACAGTTCTAGCCCTCCAAGGGCATGTTCTGGGTAAGAATATGCTTGCTTTAGCCACAGCACCCTGAACCATTTTCGAGAGATTTCCCCACACAGAATGTATTGAGCACAGACTACCTCCAGGCAATGGCAAGACACTTATACATAAAAAAACAAACAAAGCATATAATTTGATTTGTGTTTTGTCTGTTTTGAGACTGAATCTTATTGTGTAGCTCAGCCTAGGCTGCAATTCACTACATAATCCAGACTAGCCTTTAACAGCAATCCTCCTGACTCAGTTCCCCAAATGCTGTGGATACAGGCGCGCACCACCACACCAAGCTCAAAGTCTATAGCTTAAACTTGTGTTCTGGGCCCTGTTCATTCTTATAATTCACTTTGAAAATGTCTTAGTCTACTGATAGAAGCAGACATCTTAAAATCAAGAAATGTGCCCGAATCATCCTCCCAAGAGTCCATCCAGAGTCCGAGGCTTCCATCCAAGAACTCTCAAGGTTGTATGGCTCAGTGCTGGCCCCATGAGCCCCTGCACAGTGGGAGGCATCTCTGTTGCTGGAAGCCCAGGACCCAGACAGGCCATGCACGACAGGCTCCTTGTTCTAGCAGGGTTCTGAACAAGGTTCTGGTGTCTCTCCTTCTGGCTGCTCCTGAACTGGCTGTCATGCGTGACATCCCAGGGTCTCTCAGCATGTCAGCTGTCACTCTTCTCTTTCTGTAACTGTCACTTTGCTAGCTATCTAGGGAGTCGAGAAGCTCCCAAAGGATGATCATCTAGGATGGTTTAACAGCTTGCATGTCATATCCAGAGGGGACAGGCCAGGGATACATGTCTTTCTTCACATCAAACTTTTCTCCTGTTGAATTTGCTGTGCTGCAGATGGTACCGAGTCCCTCTCACTTCCTGCTGGTCTAACTCTCTAGAGAGATCTCTCTGGTCTCTGCTTAGCACAGCCCTCCCTGACCTGTATCCAAGGCATGTGGCTTTCTCTCTGTTCTCACATGTATCACTGACTGTGTGTGATAGATACTGCCTTGCTCCCCAGCACGAGGCCTAGGACCTGTTCTGTCTACTGCACAGAACAGAGTCTGAAAACATGCTCAATTAGCATTTAGTTGAAAAAAATCAACATTATCTTTATAGCAATTTGCAAGCTAGGTGTCACTAAAGCATTAGGCATGTTACTGTTTTAGAAATAAGGACTTGGAGCCAGGTGGTGGCGGCACATGCCTTTAGTCCCAGCACTTGTGAGGCAGAGGCAGAGGCAGAGGCAGAGGCAGAGGCAGAGGCAGAGGCAGAGGCAGAGGCAGAGGCAGAGGCAGAGGCAGAGGCAGAGGCAGAGGCAGAGGCAGAGGCAGAGGCAGAGGCAGAGGCAGGCAAATCTCTGTGAGTTTGAGACCAACTTGACCTACAAGAGCTAGTTCCAGGACAGGCTCCAAAGTTACACAGGGAAATCCTGTCTTGAAAAACAAACAAGCAAAAAACAGAAAAAACAAAAAACAAAAAACAGAGAGAGAGAGAGAGAGAGAGAGAGAGAGAGAGAGAGAGAGAGAGAGAGAGAGAGAGAGAGAGAGAGAGGAGAGGAGAGGAGAGGAGAAGAGAAGAGAAGAGAAGAGAAGAGAAGAGAAGAGAAGAGAAGAGAAGAGAAGAGAAGAGAAGAAATGAGGATGTGGGCTCAGAGAAGTTTCTAGTAGGTCCAGGTCCCAAATGCACATATGTCAGTCCAAATGCACACCAAGCCCTCCTTTCCCATAGCACCCCTGTCCTCTCTGACTCATATGTTCTACAGTTTTGTGGCTCAGAGGTTGTCCTTCCTTGTGGAAAGGGAAGAAATCCAACAATACCCGGAGAGCTCTTTTTAATCCCTGGGCAGGGCAGGGTCATGTCCTCTGGGGACACAGCACAGGATCTGTGTCACCCACTCTAAAAGGACTCTGCCCTCGAAGCTGCTGCCTTGCATCCAACAGAAAATGTGGTTATCATCATTCACCTTCAGGGGACACGAAACACCTTCCTCCTTCCTCCTGGTCCTTCCCTGGGAGCAGCAGCCAGTGCTTCTGTCCACGAGGGAAACATGCCCATCTCACAGCTGGGTGTGGTGGTACATGCCTGTAACATCAGCTCTTCGGGAGGCTGAGGCAGGAGGATTGGGCTGTGCAGTAAGACCCTGTCTAGGGGGTAGGGACAAGCTATCCTGCTGATGGAGCAGATGCACAGGACCTTGGGGACAGTCTCAGCACTGTGAGGTCTGTGAGCCCAGTGGCCATGGTGCTGTTGGGGTTCCTCGTGTATAATCTTCCAGAACTGGGCCTGTGCCAGGCAAAGTTCACACAGAGGGAGCAACAAGAGAGGAGGAAGTGAGGACACAATGATGAGTAAGTGTGGATGCTTACAAATGACTCTTTCTGAGACAGAAAGACAGACGGAGGCAGAGGGGGAAAGACAGATAGACAGGCAGAAACAGAGTGAGAGATTGAGACAGATAGAAATGGGGGCAGACAGGGAGGGAGAATAGAGAGAAGAAATACTTAAGCAGTTGGAAGGTCTGGGTTTATAGGGAAGCCCGTCTGTAATGTATGTCATTGTGGAAACAATTCCTTTGTTACATGGAGATTTAAAAAAATACTCAGCGCTCTTCCTGTGATTTAAGACTTAAATCCAGTAGCAAATAGGTGAAGGTACCTTAGAAACTACGGTTTATAAGATGTGTGACACAGTATCTCTTCTTATTAAAATGGGTACATCACACGTAAGATGTAGCTCAATTGTTCTGTCTAGTGCTTTCTTACCATGCCCGAGGTCCTGGGTTAGGTCTTGCCTGATACAGTCAGCAGGGAGGTACAGTTCTTGGGAAGCAGAGCAGGAGGGGTCAGAACCTCAAAGTCATCCTTCCATATACAGCAAGTTCAGGCCAGTCTGGGTTACATAACCTTAGCTCAAAAGTAAATGAACACAAATAAATAAGGGCATATCATAGGAAGCATAATTAATATAACCAATGAATTTCTTTCATTTTACTGCTTATAATCACTACTACTATTTTGTATTTTCTCTTCCATCTGTGTCCAAAGTACATGTGTGTAATGCTATATGCACATGACCACTCATCATGAGACAGAGAAGGTTTGTGCATGTTGGGCAAGTGCTCAAGCCATGAGCTATACCTCAAGCAGAGAGTTTGATTATTAATTAGAGCAATAATTGCCATCTACATTGCTTTGGATAAATTACACCTTTGAGAAATGGTGTTGGTCATTCCTCAGTCCCTGCATTCATTAAATATATAGTTATTGCAACTGGGCACACAGGACCATTCCCTCTGCCTGCTGGCAAAGAGCAAGAAAACTCTACAGCTTAGTTTCTCAGTCTGAAAATGAAGAGGCTAGTCTATACCCCAAGGGTCAGATGAGGTCACACCTGGGAAAAAATAACACTGACAAACAGAGCAGCAGGAAACGCCCACAGATGAGAGATACAACTCACACAGGCACAGCCAGGGAGATGTAACTCAGAACTAATCCTGGTCCAACAAGTCATAACAACCTACAGCAAAGGAGTCTATACCTGGGGAGTCTGCTGGCTCCCCAGATGTAATAAACCATTCCCCTGCCCCTAGCACTTAAGATGAGTCATTCCTTCTAAATGGAGGTGAAGTGTCCCCCCTCCCCAAAGTGGCTTACTGTTGTCACAACAACAGTAAATCTGACTTGGAGAAGGGCAGGATCCATGAGTCTAGTGTCACATACATACAGTGTTTCCATTTGCAGAGTGGCTAGGTCCTTGGTGCAAAACCAGAACCCAGTCTGCTTGCCTCTCAGAGAATTTTCCTCCTGCATCCTGGGAACCACAGGCAATGCCTTATGGGACCACACAGAGCCAATAAACATCATCTCCCTGGACTTTTATAAGGTTTTGAATGGTTCCCACTTAAGTAGTCCTTGAGAGACTTGGAAAATCCGGCCGAGTGCGAACGTTTTATTATTAAGCAGGATGTTGGGGGAAATTTGTGGTGCCATTTAGCAGCCCCCAAAATCACTCTTGGCATTAATTGGCTTTATCCTAGGTGGTCCACAACTTTCCTTATCTCCCTCTCCCTCTGTCTTTATCCTAATCTCAATGACCCTTTAAATTCCCAGAGCATCCTTCCCAGGGACCTGTGCAACACTGAGCAGGGCTGTAAACCAGGGCTTGCATAAAAACCAGGGTCAAGGGGTGTGTAACAGAATGATTTAAACTAAGTCCACTTTATGTTTCGACCTAAGCATCTGAAACATTAAACAATTCTGAAATATATGCCAACTGAGTATGCAAAGCATAAAACTTTCTTTTGAAAATAAACTGTGTCCTCTATAGGCAGTTCATTTGTATCAGGAGTGTGATCTGGGCAGGTTGTCAAAGAGCAGAAACTTCCCACTGAAATCAGAGTTGAGAAGCTCTGACTTGAGTGGCTATGTCGTAAACTCATGAAGAGGCTGCCTGGAGTTTCTGTCTCTCTCCTAGTCAATCTTGTAAACTCACAGCCCTTTAGCTATACGAGGCAGGAAAGAGGAACGAGAGATTGATAGCTAGAGAAATTTATAGCCAGTTTATTGCATGTTCCTAAACACAGAGCACCGTGCTAAGAGAGTTCACACATGCTCTCACTTGATCTCCTCAAAAACTGGGCAAAGGGGCCTTACTCCCCGCTTCATGGATCATTTCCCCTGTCTCTCAGCTATGCGTGGATGACCACCAACCTCTGTCCCTCCAAATCCTCTGTATGCGTGTGTGTGTGCATGTATATGCACTGCATATATGCATGCATGCATGTGTATGTACATATACATGCATATACACACACACATACTCAGAGAAAAGGTGAACATAACTGTACATGCTGGTGCTAACATGAACATTTCTGATGCACTTATTAGCATATTTTGTCTGTCTGAATATTCATATTAACACGTAAGCATTACGTAATCAACGTATTATTTCAATTTAAAAAGTTTTACATTACATTAGTATTTACGTGCATGTGGAGGTCAGAGGACAATTTACAGGAGTTTGTTCTCTCCCTTCTATCATGTAAGTCCCAGGGACCAAACTGAGGTCATTGGTCTGGGTAGCAAACACCTTTACCTGATGAGCCATCTGGTCAGGCTTCACATTTAGCACATTCTTACAAAAGCAAAGCAATGGAGAGGCTTGTGGAAAGCAGCAATTCTCCAGGGCATTCACTGTAGTTAGACATATAAGCGGGTATTGGGGATATAGCTTAGTGATAAGAGTGTATGTAGCATGCAGGAGGCTTTGAGTTTGATCCCCAGCAGCCCCAAACGAGTATGCAGGTAACAAAACCACTGGAGAAAAAAAATTCAATAGAAAAGCAAGTAAAAATTTGTACTTCCACCTGGGAAATGAAACAGAATGATTGAGAATAATTACTTTTAAGTCTTGCTTCCTCTGTTGCTGGAGCTGTTTGTACTTGGAGTTGTATGTTAACTCACCATATGCAATTTACATCCCATTTTCCTCAAATTATATCGTATGTGTGTCTCATGTCATTGGCTTGGTCATCCCCTCCTTGGAGCCGTAGTTTGCTAGGTGGCCATGCGCCCTCCTAGCACTGGCCACCGATAGTCTCTAATACTCGCTGCTACAGAATGTGTTGTGATTAAAATCTCCCTGTAGTTTCTTCCTCTCTAGTTTGGAGTATTTCCCTAGCATTCCCAGAAGTGGAATTACTGGGTCAAAGAGTGTGACCGTGCTTAAGGCTCCTGATCCATCATGCCAAATTCTTTTCCAAAAGGATTGAACCAATTTTCACTATCTGTGGCTTGCACTGTGGGAGAAATTCTGGGGATGGACTTGTCTTTTCTGGGGAAAGACTTCTCATCTATGGCTTGGCTGAAATTGCTGTCCTTTTGTTCAGCTGCTTCATACGGCTTCTTTCAAACCCTGTTGACAATGTTTGGCTATCTGATGACTGGCTAGAAGATTTATGTTGCTCTCCCTGTCTCCAGGCTCTTCCTGCCTTCGGTCTGTTTTGCACATTGTGGCCAGATTAACTCTTTTGGAAACACTGCCTGCCGCTTGTCCCTGTCCTACTCGGAAATGGTGCAGCTTTCTTTTCCCTCCGAGATCAAGTCCAGACTCTTCTCCAAGGCCTTGGAGACCCTCCATAACAAGGTTCCCCGCACCCTCTCATTCAAGCCGATCTTCCGAACCCCCAACAGACACTTTAGTCTCTTCCCCACTTAGCCCCGAGTCCTGTGCCTCTGCTTCCCCCCTTTGCTTGGGTTTCCACACACTTGGATCGCCTCTCCTTCCTTCTGCCTAATCCAACTCTCCACTATCACGGTGGCATGGTCCCACCCTCTTGCTGAGAGAATTCCAGGAACTAGGAATGCAGAAACTCAGGAAACAAAAGCAAAGGGAATGCCAGGCATGTTACTGGGCTGGGGGGCATGGGATTCCCCCGGCCATCAAAGGCATGAATGGTCGGTAACAAAAACAGAACGGACAAGGGTCTTACACCACTGATGCCATAAAGGCCTAAAGAGGAATCTAAGAGAGCAGGATTGTAGGCCAACAATACAATAGTGACAGTAATGATTATCATTGGGATTAGTTTCACTTTGAGAAAATAAGATCTGAAAAGTAATGGCTTAAATATAAGAAGAATTCATTGATAGTTATAAAAAGAAATCTTTAGGAAGTCTGGGGCTAGAATAACAGCTTTCTGCCTGTTGAAGAACCAAAGCTCTTTTTTCTTTTTTAATTAAAACATTTTTATAGGGAGGTACATGTGAAGCCAGATAGGACATTAGAGTCCCTGGAACCGGAGTTACAGGAAGTGGGTGGCAGGGATCAAATTCCAGTCCTTGGCAACAGCAGTATGTTCTTAACCACTGAGAATGTCCCTCCGGTCCCGATTCCTCAGCTCTTTGCAATGCCAATCCCAGGGTGTGTCCCTCCTCCCGGTTCTCCTGAAGAGCAGCTGAGACACAAGCCATCAGCCACAGCCCAGACCATTAACAGGCCATAATACTTCAAGCAATGGCACCTCTGTCTGGAGAGATTGGGAAATCCCAGGCAGTACTCCTGTTCAGAACTCACTAGCCTCATCACATGGCTGCAGGTGCAGAGCAAGTCCCTATGTGCAGATAAAAATCAGTGTCCAGTGACTAACAACAGATTTCAGCATATGTAGCCCACCAGTGTCCACTGTCACCTCTCGAGGTTCTGTGGTCACCAATTTACTTCCTTTGTTTTCAATTTTGTATCACCTCCAAGCAAGTTCTTAGCAAGTCTGCATCTTTGCCTTCACAAAACCTTACTCTTTCATGATATAAATGCACAAGATAACGGCCACACACCTTTTCCTTCCTTAACCATCCACGTAGCCTTTCAGAAACAGAATCTTGAACTTGGCTGTCTCACTGTGCAGAAGGCACGTGGAGCCCTTCTTTAAAATGTGGTTAATAATTTTTTAGTAGACAGGAGGCCTTATCTGTGAAGAACCTAGAAGACTTCTCTATTGACTATAAAGCATAAACAATAAGTAATGCTGATAATATTCTCAAGGGGAAAGTAATTGCTTTCACTGAGAAGACCTAGAAGTTTAATAAACTTCTCACAAGTTTATTAAAATGGAAAGGGGGTAAGGTTCATCTAATTTGTATTGTGTTTTAGATCTCACCCCGGCTTTTCTGTAAAGCAGATGACCAGGGTGGGGATTCCATCCAGTGGGAGAGCACTTACTGCCTAGCAAGCCCGGGCAGCTCAGTACCACAGGCAAACACAAGCAGGAAGACTGCGTGGAGAGAGGATGGGCGGGAGTCCTAACTAGTGTTGATGCTTAGAATTATGGACTCTCGGTAGGAGGATGAGATCCAGTCTTCACCAGAGAGGCCCAGGCAGACTGCAAGTTTGGGAAGAGGGGATATTGGATGGAGAGAGGTTTCAAAGTGTTTGCTTTGCAGGGCCAAGGATTGAACCCGGAGCCTCCAGTACTCTGAGACTGGTCCCTATTCCCAGTGTGCAGGCGATAGAAGACAGTGTTGGGTATAGACTAGATAAATTATACGTATAGTGGATATGGAATGGGGACAGCGGAGTGGGAAGAGTTTGCAGTGGCAGCTATGTTGTTGTTGTTGTTGTTGTTGTTTGAGACAGGGTTTCTCTGCTTTGTTTTGGAGCCTGTCCTGGCACTTGCTCTGTAGACCAGGCTGGCCTCAAACTCACAGAGATCCACCTGCCTCTGCCTCCTGACTGCTGGGACTAAAGGCGTGCGCTACCAGCTCAGCTTGAGGCAGTGGCAGCTTTTACCACCACTGCCCTAAGTACTTCCCAAGGCCTAGTTTATCCAAAAATGGAAGAATGGCCACCCACAGTCTATAGTACTGCCAGTGTGCCTGGTCTATGTGACTGTGTGAGCCTGAACTGTCTGGATCCTGCAGCAAAGGCTTTGTGTCTGGATGGTTGAGTGGGGCTGGGTATTGAAGCAGAGGCGGGAAGTCAGAGGAAGCCACAGGGAAAGGCTAGTTCCTAGGGTGTGGTACCCAAGGTGCAAGGACAGGTCACTTCTGTTCCCAATTCCATGTGTCTAATACAGGGCCTGGTCCATGGTTCCCAACTACTTCACCCAATTGAGACATGTCACAGGAATGAATGAATGAATGAATGAATGAATGAATGAACGAACGAACGAACTAATGGAAAAGGGCCCGTGTCCCCAAACTTACAAAACAAGAATTATTCATTATTCATAAGCACCTTTTATGTTGGCCCTTTAAAATAAGCAGTTGTAATTAGGCATACGGTGGTGCACACCTGTAAGCCCAGCACCCTAGAGGCTGAGACATAAGGTTCTTAGTTCAACACCAGCCTGAGCTTTTTTTTTTTTTTTTTAATTTTATGAGCATTGGTGTTTTGCTCTGGAACTGGAGTTACAGACAGTTGTGAACTTGGGAATTGAACCCAGGTCCTTTGGAAGAGTAGTCAGTACTCCCAACCAGAGTCATCTCTCTAGCTAAGAGGTCCTATCTTAAAGAAAACAAAATCACACCAGGCGTCTGTGGTATGAGTGCTGAGACCTGGGATAGCAGAGACTGAGAAGTCACAGGGCGGGGACAGAGGAGAGCTGTGCCTCATTGTGCCCCTTCCTACCATCTCCTGGGTTGTTGCTAGAGCCAAGCTTTGTCCTTATGCTGTGCTTGTATCCTCCCATCCAGCTCCTACCTGCATCTCCATTAAATGGAGACAGCAGAGCTGGAAGAGGCTAAACAACCTGTCCAAGGTGTCTTAATTGGACCAGGATTCCGACTCCCTGACCCTAACTAACCCTTCGTCCAAGCCACTCTGCCCTCCGTCTTTCTCTGCAACACACTGTGTCTTGGGTTCTTAAGCACCTCACTGTCAAATGCATTCTTTGTCTGTACAATGTTTCACTTTGATATAGAAAGAGGGTTGGGGATGTCGGTCAGTGGAAGAACTGTTGTCTGTATATGTGGCAAGCTGAGTTCAACCCCCGATGTTGAAAAATGAAAAAAAGGGGGAAAGAATCCCCATGAACCCTCATCATACTCTCCAAATGTTGGCAGTTTATTGCTGAGAATAAATATTAATTATGTTTTCTGACTATGGTTGTTTTCTCTTGGACTTACATTTCCAGTGATCGCAGACCCTTGCCAAGAGAGAGGAGTGGGTGGGTGCACCATGGCTGGCTGTTAGCATGCTCTATTCAACATGTGGGAACCCCAAGCCATTGGAACATATTGACTGACTCTTGGCTTTCCCACAAGGATGAGAGGGTTATCCAGTGACTCTCCAAATGGGGAGGCATCTGAGGAATGTCCCGGACGCCAAGCCTGGAAAGATCCATTAGCTACAAAAGATGTCTAAACAAGAGAAACATTAGCAACGATGGCCTTTCAAAAAGGTCCCAGCGTTCCCCGACCCCTTCTGGTGGTTCAGAGCAGAGAGATGGCTGAACACCTACTAAGTGTTGGGGCTGAATAAAGGGCTGGGTTAACAGATAAACTAGGTGATTTTCTAGAGGAGGAGGAAGAACACTAGGGGAATTTTTTGTACTCTCTCTTAAGAGACCCTCTGTTGGGAAAAACACATCATGAGTATTTTGGAAACAAAAATTAGTAGAGGGCGGGGAAGAGGGGAGACAGGACACGTTCTTGCATGAACACAAGGCATCTCAGCTCTGCTTCCTGCCTAGCGCTGGTGGTCTTTGGGAGAGGGCGGGGACAGGGCTCTCGGGAAAGGAAGCTCTGAGACAGAGAAATGAGTGGCCAGAGGTCTGTCTGCAAATCCAAGGCTGGTACTTCACCACCGACACAGGAAGAGCTCCAGTTCAGTAACCAAAGCAAACCCACAGCCCACAGAGGGAGGAGGGACTATGGTAAAGGGTTTCGTGGAGCCCAGTCTGGCCCAGAACTTGCTATGTAGTTAAGGATGAACTTTGAACTTCTGACCTTCCTGCTTCCGCCTCCAGAGTTCTGGGATTACAGTTGTACATCATCACGCCCAGTTTCTGTGGTGTTAAAGATCAAATCGCAAGGCTACCTGCTAGGTGTGCACTCTACCAGCTGAGCCACACCCCCAGACCTCTGGGGGCAATTTTCCACAAGAAACGGGGTGGGGCTGGAGAGCTGTTGGGGACTCTCAACTCAAACATATCTGCAGTCAAGTCCCAAGCCTGTTCTGTACCAGCTGGGTGACCTCTTAAGACTCCCCCAGCCTCAGTCTCTCCTCTCTAAATGGAAGCGCCAACGCCCTCCCTGATAAGAGCAGATGATGGGTTTAACAGTCTGATCTTTTCCCTGACATCAAAACACCACTCTTCAAACCTTGCCTATCCTTGATCCAAAGATCAAGACACTAAAATGCCAGCCTGCTCTTCCTTGCCTATCTTCTCCAGAGTTTTGAGACAAGGTCCCACTGCATAACCCTGGCTGGCATGGAACTCTCTATGTAGACTACAGTGGCCTGGAACTCACAGAGATCTGGAGCTCAAAGACCTGGGTTTGACTCCTCATCCTCCACTTAATGGCAGGGTGACCTTAGACAAGTCACTTAACTTCTCTGAGCTCCAGGTTGTCCACTTGCAAAACAGAAAGGATGCCTACCAGAATGAGGTCCCACAGGGAAGTGTTTCGTGTTAAGACACCACATAAGTGTCAGCTGGTGTTCCATGCTGACCATGCCCACCCCTCTCCACGCCAAGCTCAATGTGGCTGGAAGGAGCACCGAGCATGATTTAGATCTGAACCAGTGGCCCAGAACCATTATTAGTTTGGAGTCCTTAATAATGATCCTCAGAGACCTCCATTCTCTCATACAAAAATTTTGGGAGGGGTGTTTTGGCCTGTTTTCTGTTTTTGAGACAATGTCTCGCTACACAGTCCTGACTGCCGTGAAACTTTCTATGCAGCACAAAGATCTGCCTGCCTCTGCCTCGGCACTGCCGGAACTAAAGGCACATGCCATTATGCCTATTTTGTTTTGGAGGTTTTTGAGATAGGGTCTCACTAGGTAGTCCTTGTTGGCCTAGAACTGGAAATACAGATCAGGCTGGCCTGGAACTTGAGGTGGCCCTGCTGACTCTGCCTCCTGAGTGCAGGGATTTCAGATATGCATCACCATGCCAAGTTTCTTGTGGAAATTCAGCATATCTTTCACAGGATCTGTTACTGTGAGATCCCACACGACCGCTGCTGAAGGGGTCAGGAGTTTATTTTCCAAAAGGCACATGCTTGGGCTTAGAGGACGTCACAGCCTCTGCAGATATGATCTCATCAGATTCTTCTATTAATAAGTTCACAATTAGACACTCCCAGTGTGCGAGCCTAAGGGTGTCTCTGATACTCCCTTTAGGGTGATTAGTCTTTTTGACCCTTAGCAGGGGAAATGTGTCCAGTTGGGGGAAATGAAGTTGTCAAACATAGCCCTTAAGAAAGGGGAGATTTATAGGGGACCACATACAAAAGCCCAGGAATTAAACAAACAAACAGGGAAAGAGCACTTCAGAGCTCAGACCAAACAATGTATACCGCACGCTATGTTCAGGCAAGTCAACCAGTGGCCTGAGGACTCCCCAGGCACCACCCAGGCATAGCAGCCCAGACAATTGTTCATCTTCCAAGAACCCTTTCCCAGAAGCCATAGGGTTGCAGGAAGGTAAAGCCAGTGACTTCACTGAGTCAAAGGAACAGCAGCTCTTAGAACAACCTTTGTTGGTAATTTTGGTATTGGAAACTTTCTTCTGCATGGCCCAAGATCTGGACCCTGCAGCCTCTCTGCTGTCCCCAGGGCATCTCTGTCTCCTGACCATCTGGGGTGCAATACTCTCCGTGCATCACTTCCATTCTGTGTCCCTGTTTCGTCCTCTTTCAGGCAGGGTCCCATTAACTTACAGAACACCCCGCTAAACTCAAGTGTCAGCTACACCACAAAAACCAAAACCAAAACTGTTTAAATATATCTCATTTTAGATATATTTCCTGTGGCTCAGGTGGACTTGCAATATAGCCAGGCATTCTATGTCTTTATTTCCTAAATCTCAACACTTCCACTTGCTGTCACCTCTGCCCAGAACATAGAACCTCACACCTTCCCTTGCCTAACTTCTATCATTCAGGCTCCATTCTGACATCTTTTCTATAGAGACCTCTGACCCACCCCTTCCCAATGTAATGGTGTAGTAACTCTCTAGCACATTCTCTGGATTAGTTGAAAAGAATTCACTTGTTTCATCCTTGTTTCCTTCCACTAGAGTGGCCACTTTGACGTTTTCCCAGATCCTTCTCCAACCCTTGCATATACCTAGCATATATCAAATAAACACCTCCCCAATGGGGAAATGAATGGACTATAGTCCCACTCTACAATAGCACTCAATGCACAAAGGCCCCTGCTGAAAATCCAAGCTTGATCCCAGCTACCCACATGATGGAGGGAAAGAACCAACTCCAACAAATTGTCTTCCAACCTACACAGGTATGCCATGGTGTTGTGTGTGTGTGTGTGTGTGTGTGTGTGTGTGTGTGTGTGTGTGTGTTTAAGACAGAAATGATGCCCAGTGGTGGTACATGCCTTTAATCCTGGCATCAGGAGGCAGAGACAGGCGGATACCTGTGAGTTTGAGACCAGATTGGTCTACAGAGAGAGTTCCAGGACAGCCAGGGCTACGCAGAGAGATGCTGCATTGAAAAACCAAAACCAACCAAACAAAACAAAACAAAGCCCAGGAATGTGATTCTGTTTTACGTGCTGTTCTTGTTTCCGCACTTAACAGTGCTACAATCTTATATTATCTAAGTAAGAAAGAGGTCATGAACAGTTTTTTAAATAATGACTGAGACAGGAAGGGAAGAGTAGGGATGCAGTGTGGTAACAGAGCATACTTCCCGGCCTGCTGCAGGCCCGGCTTCCACCCCTGCACTGCTAACTAAAAGGCTGAGGTAGGGACAACGGAAAAGTAAATCCAGATGCTTCTATTTCCCTCCTCTCTTCCAAAAACAAAAACCTAGAACAGGTGTTCCCCTGGATACAGCCATGCCGAAGGCCTCCTGTGTCACAGCATACCTGAAACATCTGTCCACGTTCCTACAGAAGTCCCTTAATGACTTCTATAAAGAAGCACGGCTGTGGGAAAGCATTGGGCTATTCCATTTGACAGTTTCTAGAACAGATCCCCAAGGATCGACCCATTGCTAGTCTCTTGGAGCCTCTAGGTCCCTTGTCATAATGCACAAGATAGACAGGATTAGAAAATAAATCACATCAGAATACAATTACAAAACTAAAACTGTGGGTTTGACAAAATGGCTTGGAAGGTAAAGGTGACTGCCACCAAGCTGAATGACATGAATTTGAGCCTCAGGATCCACATGATAATTTCAAAGTAGTAATAAACATGAATGTTTTATGGTAGCTACAGCAAAGTAATATGATTTGAAAACATCTGTGATTTCAATTGGTGACAATCTCAGGTTCGTTGATGCGATTGTGGGCCACGGTACTCCTTGGTAACTGAGGCTCAAGCTATATCTGAAGTCAGTAATCGTTCCTTTCCTTCCACTCCAGTGGGGAGACACGAATTTGGCTGACCTGCCAGCTGCCAGCTCACCATGTACCTTATTTGCACTAGATTTAAGCGTTTGCCTCCTTCCTCCTTCCTGACTGCTATGAAGTTGTCTAACAAGTTCAGTCAGTCCTGGATCGAGGAAGCCAGATAATCCGCCTACTTATTAGAAGCTGCCTAATCCAGATGGATGTTTTTCATCACTAAGGTATCTTCCAGGCTTTGCAAATCCAGAGGATCTGTCTCCTTCCTTCACACAAGCCTCGGCACTGGCTTCATCTGTGAAATCACCGGCACCAGCCAGGCTCTGCTTCTTGGCCAGGGTGGAGGAAATTATCTGAACTTGTACTCTCTTCCTTCCATGGTAACTATTGGCATATTCCGTTTGCACTATCAAACCTACGTCTCCCAGAAGTCATGTTCATGTATCAAATACGGCTATGCCAGAGCCAAGAAGTGGGCCCAGAGCTCTGTTCAACATATATTCCACAGTGCTCACGCTGTCCTTTAATACTGTTGGAATATTTAAAATACTTTAAATTGGCTGAAGGTGGAGCTCTGTGGTAGGTCTTGTGCTTAGCATGCCTGGGGCTCTGAGTTCAATTCCCAGCACCAAAAATGAAGGAAGGAAGGAAGGAAGGAAGGAAGGAAGGAAGGAAGGAAGGAAGGGAGGGAGGGAGGGAGGGAGGGAGGGAGGGAGGGGGGAGGGAGGGAGGGAGGGAGGGAGGGAGGGAAGAGGGAAGGAGGGAAGGAGAGAGGGAAAGAGGGAGGGAAGGAGGGAAGGAAGGAGAGAGGGGACCAGTCCCCCCAGACCTTAACACAACTGGAGCAATGATGGAGGGTACCATTCAGGCCATGGAACCCAGCACATAGACAGCATCACCAGCCAAAAATTGAGAACAAAGACTTAATCCATCAAAGTCCATAGTTCTGGGTAAGTCCCTAAATGTGCTAACCTTGTTTCTTTGCTTCTGTAGTTCTGCTTCTGGCTAACTGTTCTTGCTAACTGAGGCATGGCAACCTAGGATGTGGTTTTTGTACTTAAATCCCACCCTGAGACAGGCTCCAGACTGGACTAGGACCCCAAACATCCAGTGTAGTCGTCCGCCAGCTAATAAAGACTTTCTATTGGCTGAACCTGAGTTTGAGTCATCTTCTCAGGTGGACACCTCACAACATTTCTGTAGGCCACAGAAAGATCCCCAGAGGCCAGTCCAGCAGTAACTATGGCTGCGGGAGCTACTGTTGCTATGCTGACACTATCAGCAATGGCTGGTGGTGGCCACAGTGGCCCAAGGGCAAGAGCGATATGATGTCTGTTTCTCCTGCAAAAATCTCAGCCTTTCTGTGAAACCCGTTGGCTCTCTGAGAGGTGGGCGACCCAGTGATGGTTCAGGCTATCTGGGACTTGGTGACTGGGAAATCGGCCACCTGACCAGTTTCCCTGTATTGACTGGCAGCTTTCTCTGGTGCAAGACCCTGCCCTCCCATCCTGAGGTCCCACCTGTGACCTCAACAAATTAAATAAAATAAAAAGATCTGTCACCTCTTATTGTTGTTGTTGTTTATGGTATCTTGAGACAGTAAGGTTCCTTTGTGTAGCCTTGGCTATCCTAGAACTCGTTTTGTAGACCAAGCTGGCCTCAAACTTACACAGATCTACCTGCCTCTGTCTCCCAAGTGCTGAGACTAAAGGCATGCATCACCATGCCTGCTGACCTGTACCCTTTTGTTGGGGGCTCAGATCCTTTTGGCTCTGCCGGTTGCCCAGGGAAACCCCAAGCCCCGCCTGCTCTCTGAGCTTCATCTCCTTGGTTCTTGGTCCTGGCTAGGACTGCTTTGTCTGTGTCTCCTTTTCGATTAATGGTCTGAAAAACTCAGAACCCTCTAGCCTCTGCAAAGAATAGAAAAGCTGCCCCCTGCTGGGCGGGGGACTGGTGGGACAGTGCAGCCCAGATAGAGCAGGTTTTCTCTCCTTTCCAACCTGACTGCAACCCCAACACTGACCAAGATAATGAGGTTCTGGACTTCCTGCCGTTATCGGAAGACAGATGGACACCAGCCTCCGCCAGGCCACCCATCTGGGCCATCTGAAGCTACTGGATTACTCAGGCTCAGATAGTGCAATAAACGTGGGTTGTCCCTGGCCCTGTGGTCTGACCATGGCCCGGACTTCATGGCCAAAGTTTCTCTAAGTCAGGCAGAGGTCCTAAATATTGATTGACATGGTACCTAGGAGCCACAAAGTTCAAGAGAGGTAAACTGAATCTGTCCTTGAGACTGGGCCAAATTGGGCCATTGTCTTACCCTTTGCCCTCCTAAAGGCCAGATTCACCCATACCCTGAAGTTCACAGAGCAGAGATTACCAACCATTTCCTTCTCAAGTCCTTGCAGGCCCTGCCATAGACCCAGAGGACAATTTACCAGGCGGTTTGAGAGGCTGTGCCCTTGCCTGTGTCTGAGCCTGCCTGGGGAGCTTATATGGGTAAAGAGAATCCCTCCCAGGAACTTAGAGCCAACATGAAAAGGCCCATACTGCATCTTTGCTATCTCATCCCCGTTTTCCACTTGTTCTTTGGTTGAAGGTGGATGTTGAATGCGTCTCCCCAGGCTGCTTAGGCTTTGATCTTAACTTCCTCCTGCCCCAGCCTCTAAAGCAGGTGGGATTTACACCCCACTACAGTGAAAGTTCGAGGGAAAAATTTAGGAAGTTAAAAAAAATGCTGAAACAGTAGCTTTCATTGGTTGGTTGTAAGTGATAGTAATGGACCCACCCTAGCTTAAGGAAAAAGAGAATGTCACAGGAAAGCATGGAGTAACCCCTACCCTCAAAGGAAACCGGAAGCCGTGGCTTTGCAATGACAGGTACTGGGATAGTTCTGGGGATCTGATTAGCAGGAACTCACAGGCAGAGGGGAGCAAAGTTCCCTGTAAGGTCTTGATAATAAATAGCTCGGGCTTTTTAGGCACCTATGTCTGCTGTAACTACTGGATGCTGCCATTGAGAACAAGAGCAGCATAGACAAATGCGATACTCAGTGGTGGCTCCCGCCCCGTTTTAGGGCGTTTTCCTCTTGTCAGAGTCTGTACTCCTTCCAGTCCTCTCAACAGTTGGCTCAAGGTTCAAATCCAATGAGAGAAGATGTGGCAGGGACACAGAGTATGGGTGGGACAGAGAATGTGGGTCACTCTGAGCAGTTTGGCCAGGGAAGGGTAGGTTTGTGTAGCCAAGCCAGACTCTGCCCAATCTAGAGTTTTCTTTCTGAGCCAGATGAAAGACGAGCCTGGCAAGAAGTGTGTGAGGGTGACAGTAATAGGGTGGCTGTTGCCTATACCTTAAGTGTCTTACTTTTTCCGTATCTCGTTGGTTTCCCTCTATCACTCTGCCTTCTAGGGAAGGAGTCAGGGAAACCTGGGTGATGGGAGCATCACAGCATGATGTTTTCCCAGTAATATTAACCGAATCATTGCTCATGTGTCAGTGACCAGGGCTGAGCCACAGAGGATGCTAATTAAATGACAAAGACCGGTTAAACTTAGTCCCCTTAGCGGAGAGGAGGGCTGGCAGAGGACATCCTGACATAGCAGGGAGGCCATGGGAGGCACAGTGGCTCGGGCTTCGTAGTCAGCCCATGAAGGGATAAGGCAGTTTGATAGATTTCAGTACAGTCTCTTTCTGTTGCATAATTAAATTAAATCTAAACTACTTGACTTCTCTAACACAGAGGCAGCCGGGCCCTGGCACTTTTGTCTGGGGGACACAGAGAGGACACAGTTGAGAAACATACAATGCACACCCCTCCCCCCACCCCCAGGTTACAGGGCTTGACTATCAGAGCAAAAGGGAGCAGGGTAATAGACGAGGAAGAAAACTGATCTTCGTGTCCTAACAAGTCAGTCCCGGGGAGACTGCAGGTCCAGAAGTTAGGCCTTCGCATCTCCAAACCTGGAACCCTTTGCCTTCTCTCTTAGCCGAGCCCGCGTAGCCCCCTTCTCCAGCCTCATCCCCAACACCTCTTTAATCTTGACTTGGGAAAAAACCCAAGGAAATCCCAAATTAGGCTCCTGCTAGCCTCAGGGAGGGGGCCCTCTACTGGAAAGAGACAAGAGCATAGATTGGGTTTGTAGAAGAAGCATGCATTGTGGGATGGGTCTGGGAGAGCAGGGTTGATGGGGTCTGAGAGAGCTGGGTTGATGGGGTCTGGGAGAGCTGGGTTGATGGGGTCTGAGAGAGCTGGGTTGATGAATCTTGGAGAGCTGGGTTGATGGGATCTGGGAGAGCTGGGTTGATGGGATCTTGGAGAGCTGGGTTGATGAATCTGGGAGATCTGGGTTGATGGGGTCTGGGAGAGCTGGGTTGATGGGGTCTGGGAGAGCTGGGTTGATGAATCTTAGAGAGCTGGGTTGATAGGATCTGGGAGAGCTGGGTTGATGGGGTCTGGGAGAGCTGGGTTGATGGGGTCTGGGAGAGCTGGGTTGATGGGATCTGGGAGAGCTGGGTTGATGGGGTCTGGGAGAGCTGGATTGATGAATCTGGGAGAGCTGGGTTGATGGAGTCTGAGAGAGCTGGGTTGATGGGGTCTGGGAGAGCTGGGTTGATGGGGTCTGGGAGAGCTGGGTTGATGAATCTTGGAGAGCTGGGTTGATAGGATCTGGGAGAGCTGGGTTGATGGGGTCTGGGAGAGCTGGGTTGATGGTGTCTGGGAGAGCTGGATTGATGGGGTCTGGGAGAGCTGGGTTGATGGGGTCTAGGAGAGCTGGGTTGATGAATCTGGGAGATCTGGGTTGATGGGGTCTGGGAGAGCTGGGTTGATGGGGTCTGGGAGAGCTGGGTTGATGAATCTTGGAGAGCTGGGTTGATAGGATCTGGGAGAGCTGGGTTGATGGGGTCTGGGAGAGCTGGGTTGATGGGGTCTGGGAGAGCTGGGTTGATGGGATCTGGGAGAGCTGGGTTGATGGGGTCTGGGAGAGCTGGGTTGATGGGGTCTGGGAGAGCTGGGTTGATGGGGTCTGGGAGAGCTGGGTTGATGGGGTCTGGGAGAGCTGGGTTGATGGGGTCTGGGAGAGCTGGGTTGATGGGATCTGGGAGAGCTGGGTTGATGGGGTCTGGGAGAGCTGGGTTGATGGGGTCTGGGAGAGCTGGGTTGATGGGGTCTGGGAGAGCTGGGTTGATGGGGTCTGGGAGAGCTGGGTTGATGGGGTCTGGGAGAGCTGGGTTGATGGGGTCTGGGAGAGCTGGGTTGATGGGGTCTGGGAGAGCTGGGTTGATGGGATCTGGGAGAGCTGGGTTGATGGGGTCTGGGAGAGCTGGGTTGATGAATCTGGGAGAGCTGGGTTGATGGAGTCTGAGAGAGCTGGGTTGATGGGGTCTGGGAGAGCTGGGTTGATGGGGTCTGGGAGAGCTAGGTTGATGAAGCTTGGAGAGCTGGGTTGATAGGATCTGGGAGAGCTGGGTTGATGGGGTCTGGGAGAGCTGGGTTGATGGTGTCTGGGAGAGCTGGATTGATGGGGTCTGGGAGAGCTGGGTTGATGAATGTGAGCACTGTGTGGTGTGGGCTCTCCATGGAGGAAGGACAGTGCATGGCAACCGTTCCGGTGAACAAATGTCCTGGTTTTTCTTGGGACTGGTGGATTGTCCAGACTTGGGGATTTCAGTGGTAAAATGAGAAAGTCCAGGCAAAAGAAGTCAAGTTTAGTCACCCGTGCATCAAGTCCTAAGAGTACCAAAAGTAACAATAACTAATTTACTGTCCTCTCCCAGTCACTACTGTGAGTATGATGCTTTCCTTTGCCTTCGAATGGGCTCATTGGCCCAAGGTCTGTATTTATTTCTATTTTATGAATGAAGAAACTGAAGACCAGCTAAGTAACGGAGAACTCATCCAAGGTCACACAGCTAAGCAAGTGTGGGGTTGACATGGAAACCCAGGTCTGTCTGTCTCCCAAACCCAGGATTTTACTTTTTCCTTCAAATGTACATGAAAGTAAATGCATCCTAGAATTAGTCCTTTAGGGATTACTGTATTGAATTAAGTGGCTCTGAACAAGTCACATTGGTTGCTAGTGCCCTACCCAAACTGAAAACTACAAAGAGATGTAGGTTTTTGTTTTTTTCCTACTTTGGTCCTGGGAATCGAACCTGGAACCTTGTACACACTACAGGAGTACTTTACCACTGAGCTGTATTCCACTGACCCTCTTTTTTTATAATTATGCTTAATCATTCTTATAAATGACATAGGATGGTCAGAAATAAAAATTAATATGTGCATGAAATTCTATGTTCAGAAACGCAAATAGGAACTTACTACTTGATAAAGACAAGATTTCAAATCCATGGGGGAAAGGCAATAAATGCTGGGACAATGGCCAAAATAAAGCTCCAGGGCTGGAGAGAGATGGCTTAGTGGTTAAGAGCATTGGCTGCTCTTCCAGAGTTCAATTCCCAGTGACCACATGGTGGCTCACAACCATCTGTAATGAGATCTGGCGCCCTCTTCTGGTGTGCAGGCATACATGCAGGCAGAACACTGTATACATAATAAATAAATAATGATCTTAAATAAATAAATCTTATATTTTTGGTTGTGAGCCTAGTCTTTAACGGCTGAGCCATCGCTCCAGCCCTAAATAAATAAAAAATAAAACAAAACAACAACAAACCAACACATTCCAAATGGGACCAAGGTTTATGTGTGAGAATAAAATCTAAGGAACATTGGAAAGACACACGGGAACTCAGGTCTGAGTGAGTTGCAAAACCCAGAAGCCATTCATTACAACTGGGTATTTTATTTGTTTATACGCATCTGTGTAAAAACTTGTTTTTGCTGCCATGTAGTTTGCCTGCCACATTTGGCTTGCCCTATGATTGGACAGTTTACCTATGATTGCCCTATGATTACTCATATGATTCCTCTTAACCCTGATGCACTTTCTGATGCACTGAATAAAGAGGGCTATGTATGAGACTTTACGTCATTTTTAGGCTCCATTCTCCCAAGTCCCACTGCTCTAGAGTGATAAACATGTATGTTTACAACTGAATGAGAATCTCTGGTGAACACACATGAAATTGGCAATAGTTGTTCCCATAGAGAAGGTGTTAAGTCCACAGACAGACGTGAAAGACCAACCCAATGAACAAATTGGAACAAGCTTTTTTGCTGTTCATGGCAGACTATGCCAGTCTGGTGGCCATCTCCCCTAATAAAGGGTTCAGAGAGGGACCCTGAACATGGGGAAGATAAGGTTTTTATAGCTCAGGGATATGTGGTTTCCAAATGACAAGCAAATAACAGGGGTCACAGAAGCAGAACATAAGCATAACAAATTGGTCATAAACAACTTCCTGTAACAAAGATAAGGTTGCCATTTCCTGGAACAGGCAGCACAGAGCTATTTGTAGTCAGGGTTACAGGTAGGCATAGCTGAATCCTTGAGAAACAGATTTAAATGTATCAGGAATGAGCCAGCTGATGGTGATGCACAACTTTAATCCCAGCACTCAGGAGGCAGAGGCAGGCAGATCTCTGTGAGTCTAGCCTGGTCTATAGAGTGAGTTCCAGGACAACCAGGACTACACAGAGAAACCCTGTCTTGAAAATAAATAAATAAATAAATAATATAAACAGGAATAAATTTAGTTTGTCTTTACTATAAGATGGCTTTCAAGCCAAAGATGGAGGTAGGCAGGTTCATCAAAAGTCCATAGACACTTATTTAGATTTTATGTTAATGTCTTGGTTCAAGCAAACAATGAATTAAAAATGTTAAGATTTATTTTTATTTTATGTGTGTGTGTGTGTACACTTGTGTGTGTATCTGTATGTGTGTGTGTGTGTGTGTGTGAGAGAGAGAGAGAGAGAGAGAGAGAGAGAGAGAGAGAGAGAGAGAAAGAGAGGGGGAGGGAGAGAGAGAGAGACAGAGAGAGAGAAGGGAGGGGGAGAGAGGGAGAGAGAAGGGTCCTCTGGAGCTGGAGTTACAGGTAGTTGTGCTGCCCAATGTGGGTGCTAGAACCAAACTCAGGTCCAGGTCTCCAGACTGAAAATTTAATCGTAAGAGAACAAGTCTTGGCCCTGTGGCTGAGAACCCTCTGTAATCACAAAGGCCCGGCCCTTGCTGTAATGTCAGGGAGTTACTGTCTTGCTTTTCTTTCTGATGTTAGAGAAGGCACTAGGGCCTTCTGCATGCAGAACAAGTGCCCTGTCACTCACAGAGCTGCATCCCAGCCCCTTAAAATTCTTTTTTGTTTGTTTTGTTTTCTAGAGAGGGTTTCTCTGTGTAGTCCTGTCTGTCCTAGAAACTCACTCTGTAGACCTTGAACTCACAGCCATCTGCCTGCCTCTGCCTCACAAATGCTGGGATAAAAGGTGTGCACCACCACTGTCCTGCGAAATTCTGAAATTTTGAACAAGAGACCCTTCACCTTCATCCTGTACTGGACCCTGTAAATTACTTAGCCAGTCCTAGAGAGACTCGTGGCTTACAAGTTGTGTACAAGGCTCTGTCCTCGCTGAAAAGGAAATAGTATGAGACTCAAATAGATTTTCATTTTCTTGTGGCCACTCATGGCCACAGCTGAAAAAGTAAATGGCCCAAAACATCTTTGAAATCCCATGTAGCAAGCAGACCATCGGTGAGAGCCACTGCTTTGTGGGGACATGGATGGGGAACCAGTGAGGGTGCCTGGCCAGACTGGCACAGCCAGGTCACCCCTTCACAAAGGAAGTGACACTTTTTGCCAAGCTGACTAAGCAGAAGCATGGTTCCAACAGCACATTCATCAGTGTGTCTGTCTGCGTAGGAGCCATTTAGCCCTGAAGAACTTTTCTCTGATATCCTAGGAAGCAAGGAAAGTGCTTCTCACTGCTACCTGGCCAATGCTATGCTCTTCTGCATGGTTGCTGAGGGGCTAATCTGCAAATGAATGGATGGATAACATCTGTCCATTGTAGGAGAACAAGAGATGCCAGAAACACCGAGCAAAGAAAAAGCAACCATAAGACACAAAAGATCTGCCAGTAACAAGCAGACTTGTAGATGCCCTGTTCTCTCAGCTTTCAGGGTATGATGCTGTTTGCTTCATAAACTATGCAACACACTAAATGATAAATGATGATGGTGTAAACACACTTTGTAAAGGCTAGTTACTAAGGTTGCTTTGTTTTTAAGACAAGGTCTCATGCAGCCCATGAACTCACTGCGTAGCCAAAGATCACCTTGACTTTTGTATCCTTCTGCCTCCTGGGATTATAGGCATGAGCCTATAATGCCAAACTTTAACATCAGGGCTTGGAATTGGATCCAAGGCTTCCTGTGTGCTAGGCAAGCATTCTACCAGCTGAGTCACACTGCCAGCTCTCATTACCCACACTGTAATATGAGGGTATTGAGTGGTCATTGTGGGTTTCTTGCTTTTTTTTTTTTATTCTGTGTTGTTGTGTGCCTTCTTTTGCTCTCCATCTTATTCTTTCAGCAATTCTGAAGGTTGCTATTTTAGCTAGGCTGGCCAGCCAACAAGCTTCTTCAATCCTCTTGTCTCTGTCCCCAGTGCTGGGGTTACAGGTATGCTTGGCCATGCTCAGTGTTTATGTGGGTGGCTAGGGATTTGAACTAAGATTCTCATGTTTGTACACCATGCCATCACTCTAGTCCCATCTTGTCTTCCTTCCTTCCTTCTTTCTTCTCTCTCTCTCTCTCTCTCTCTCTCTCTCTCTCTCTCTCTCTCATCTTGTTTTTTCAAGACAAAGTTTCTCTGTGTATCTCTGGTTGTCCTGGAACAAACTGTGTAGATCAGGCTGGCCTCAAACCCAGATCAAACCCAGAGATCTGCCTGCCTCTGCCCCCCAAGTGCTGGGGTTAAAGGCATGGCCTACCTTTGTGTTTTATTGCTGGTGGTGTTTGAACAGGAAGGGACACCCTTATATAATTATTGTAGATGACATACATGCAGGCAAGACACCCATGACATAAAATAAAAACCCAGGGCTTAAAATTGAGAATCCCTGTGCTTTCTCCCAAACCTGTGGAACCATTAGGGTAGGACCCAGAAATCTACTTATTTTGTTTAATTTCTGTAAAACTTCTGTACTATAAAGTGTTAGTATTTAAATTATGTCCAAATGCACAGCTCGGTGGCTTTACACACATTCCTACTGTTATGTCACCACTGTCACTGTCACATCCAGAGATTTAGTTTTTCATTACTGAGAATGTGACTGTGCATCAGTACATTCCCATGCCTCTTCCTGCAGCTGTGAGCAATGACTCCTTCTGTACGATGATGCCCATTCCAGGTATCTAAAAAAAAAAAAAAAAAAAAAAAGTGGAATTATATTTATTCTTTCCAGTCTGCTTTTATGTCATGCAGCATCATGTTTTCAGTGTGCATCTATATTGTAGTATGTGTTTGTGTTTCTATTGCTTCTTAGGTCTGACCACTATGCAATTGCAAGCTCATACCACACTTTGCTTGCTAATTTTTTGACAGGCATTAGCTTGTTTCTATCTTCTGTTTATTGTGAATAATGTTGTAATGAAACTAGATGTGCACACATTTGTTCACCTCTGTTTTTGATTCTCTTGGGAATACTGTATACCTATAGTTGTTGGGCCACAGAGTATTTTTTTTAATTTATTTATGTATTTTATGTACGAGTGTTCTGTCTGCATGTATGCCTGTATGCCAGAAGAGAGCATCAGACCCCGCTATAGAAGTTTGTGAGCTGCAATGTCATTGCTGGGAATTGAACTCAGGACCTCTGGAAGATCAGCCAGTGCTCTTAACAGCTGAGCCATCTCTCCAGCCCAGGGTCATCTAGTATTTCTATGTCCCATTTTTTAAAGGAACTGTCATATTGGTTGCCTTAGCAGCTGTACCACATTATAGTCCCACCAACAACACATTTTTCCCTTTCTTGGGAGACAGGGTCTTATTGTTTTTGTTTTTTTTTTTTTTTAACTCACTAAGGGTAGAGTTTTATTTTTAATTAATTAGCTTTTATATTTGTATGTGGGTTTGAGGATTAAAGCCATGTGATCATTAAATCGTGGTAAAAAAGGATCTGGGACACAATATAGGCTGATGGATGTTTATTCGGGGAGAAATCACACCAGAAACAGATGACCGATGCAGGTTCCCATTCCAAGGATGCCTCCGGATGCTCTCTGTCTCCAACCAGGAAGTAAGAGATCCAGCTGCGGTCCAAGACCCCAGACCTAGTCTCTCCCCACCCCCACTCCACCCCCGTCACTCCTGCACCTGTCCCCGCACCCCAGTGGGTGTGGTCAGTGCAACATGTGAGGGCGGGGTGGATATCTCACTACAGATCATGCTCGTTAGCTACGCCATCTCTCCAGCTTTTGGGTCTCACTTATTTAGACAGAGCTGACTTGAACTTGCAGCAATCCTCCTGCCTCCGTCTTTCTTCCTCCCTATCCATCCCCGCCTTGACTGGTGTAAGAGCCAAATCTTCATCTTTAATATGACCCTTCCTGTGATTGCTACTGGCGTTAGGACTTTAGCGGTGCTAGCTGCAGGAAATGAAGAGCAGGGAGCTTCTGTCTGAAAAACCAGCCAGGGACTTGGCCAACATCGTCACTGTCAGTTGGAGGTTGAGAAAGTAAAACACACACTAGCTCCTGTCTAAAAGCTCCTGTCTAAAAGCAGTTTCGGTCTTATTTAAATTTATTTACTTATTTATTTTAATTTTAGGGATAGTCTTCAGTCATCAGCTTAAGTCTACCAAGTGGGAATCTGGAAGACTGAGAATCAGAGCACACTGTTTGGGGTCTGGTTAGCCACTCCAGTTAGACCAAAGAAGGGGAACCCTGCAACCCAGCACTCCCCACAGCAGTCTCGCCAATACTCGAAACAACAAATAACATTTAGGTATGAAGTATGCGAAGAAAAATGACTGTTTCTTTCTGGAGATACCTGTGTGTTCCTCCTACTCCTCATCTCCCCGAAGGCTTCCATCTTGGCATCCCCCGCCCCTCCACCCCCACCTCCCAAAACCTGGGAACTGAGACCTGAGCTTTCTAGTGATGAAAGTGTGCCCCCTGGTGGTTACTTTCTGTAACACTCAGGTTATCACAAGGCAATGACTCAGCTTTAATTAATTTCAGTGAGCTGGGATGGACACAATCTTGAAGCATTCTCTGTAGATCTGTTTTCTGTGGTAACCAGGATGCTGGTGGCTCTTTCTGGAAACAGGAACATCAACTGATTTTTAGCACTTCCATACCCCAGCATGCTCTGCCCAACACTGGCAGGAGGCTTGGTTATGGAGAAATAAGCAGCAGATAGTTAATATTGGAGTCTGGTGGAACCCACATTAGCTTCTCTCTTCACTGGTGTCCTGAAGGTCACATCCAAGATGCTCAAATTATGGACAGTATCCTGCCCTGCCCTTTCTGTATCTACATTATTTCTCGGTGTATTTGATCCTACAGGCCAGTAGGGCTTGTCTAAGCCACAGAGCCCTTTACTCTATTATAAAATGCTGCTCTGAGAGCTCTGATTTGAGAAGCTTTCTTCTGCCATTATGTTCTGTCCCTGCCATAGGCCTAAAAGCAGCGAAGCCAGCTAGTTACAGAGGAGGTGTTAGAGCAAAAGTCACATTTTAAGTTTTAATTATTGTGCCTTAGGGATCCATAAAATGAAAATGCCTCTGACTTGCAAGCCCCTTGCTCAAGGACAAATAGATCCTGAAATGCTACAGGCTATAGTTTATCTGTGGTAACAAGCCACATGTTTTCACTCCCCTAAACAAGCTTGTTTGACCCATCTACACCGGATGTGCTTGATCACTTGTGGGTGGGAGGTTCACAGTCAGGGAATATGTCAGAATATACACTTGCCCCTGACTGGATGTAGCTGGAGGTATGTATGCTGTCCCTGATTGGACCTAATGGGAAATGCAATATATTATGGATTTTCTTTCTTAAGCTGCTGCAAATCATGACATAGGGCCATTTCCCAGGATCCTGGGTGTGGACCTGGCCAATATTCAATTAAAGCTTGCTTCAGGTCTGGCTTTAAACTGTGGTAGGGTCTCTTTCTTGATCAGCAGGATTAACACATCCTGGAAGAATATTCCTTTACATTGTGTAAATATATGTCACTGTGATTGGCTTAATAAAGAAGCTGGCAATAGCTGAACAGGATAAGATTAGGCAGGAGAGCCAAACTGAGAATTCTGGGAAAATAAAGGGCAGAGCTGAGGAGTCACCAGGAGATTGGGGGTGGGGGGAAGGGCGGGTGAGACATGCTGGAGGACAGCCACAAGCCACACGGCAATTCGTAGATTAATAGAAATGGGTTATAAGAGCTAGTTAGTAATAAGCCTGAACTGTCAGCTGAGCATTTACAATTGACACTAAGTTTCTAAGTGATTCATTGGGAGCTGCTGCTGGCACAGGAAAACTCTACCTACAAATGGTGTTCAACGTTCAGGGTCACGTACATCCATGTAAAGCCTGAGATAAGTTTAAAAAAGATTCTAAATGCACAGAAACAGAACCAAATACAGCTTTCTCTACCTTCATGTCTTTCATGCCAACCTCAGTACCAAGACTTGTCTCCCAGCAACCGCCTGTGGGATGAGCCAGCTGCAAGCCAGCAAGAGCTAATGACATGTGCTACCTCCCTTGTACTAAGATGAGCAATGCTGGAAGCTGACATAGCTGTTTGAGATTCACCTCATGCAATCAAAAAACAGTACAGGTGCTCGGTAAAACAGACCCAGACAGGAAAATAAAGCCCTATAAACAGGTTACAGCGTGTTTAAAAATATACATAGGCTTGGAAAAAGAAGAGAAAGAGTATATATAATCTTAAGTTTTAAAATGTAGTTTTAAAATAATAAAATAAAGCCCTTGAAAAGGGAGTAAAGTAATATGAGAAAAAAATACTTGCAAAGATGGAAAATACACAGAGAGTCTGGATACTGTATGCTATTGTTTTGTCTTTGAATTGTTTGACTGCTGAGGGAGGAGCAATAGCTGCTTAAAGACATTTGATTATAAATGCTGCTGGATTAAATCAACCCATATGTATTTAAAGTGTTTTGATTTCAAAACAGAAGTCAAAAGATATGTCACTTTGGCGGAAAAGGTTCTACTTTTATTTACACAGAAGATAAAGGCTTATGGATTCCTTCAAAGTTAAAGATGATCTGTTGTTTGTCTTTTTTAATTGTTGGTGCCTTTTAAACTATGGCTGTCCTATTCAGCAGCTGCCACTATCCTGCTACCAGCAGTGGCTAAGCCACAAGAGCCTGAGAGAATTCTGTTCCCAGGCACCAACTCTTTCAAAGCTACTAAGAAAACTTATTTACTTCTCTTCCTGATAAAGAACTCAAGACATGGCCCAGTGGTGGGGATGCACACCTTTGAGCACATAGGTGAGTTTCAGACCAGCCTGGCCTACAAAGCTACACAGAGAAACCCTGTCTCGAAAAATAAAAAAACACAAATTCTCAAGATTCAAAGATTGAGGCAGAAGCCTGCTTCCCGAGAGGCTGAATAGCAAGCAGCTCACATCTCCCAAGAAGCTCTCAAGCGCTTCCTCACCCTCCTTATAAGCCTTCGCCACCTGGCTCCTCCCTACAGCTTCCTGCCAGCCTGCTGCTGACCCAGCCTCCAGATGGCAGGCGAATTTTATTTAATCAGACACACTTTTGCATCATTAAACAAATGTTCCGGAGCATAAACAAAAGTAACACACCTTAAAATATTCTACAACAATAATCAAGTTTGATGGAAGAAGGCCCCTGGCTACAAGCATAAAGACATAACTATAAGACACGTGACATATATTTTTACCTGCTCAAACATAGAACAAAAATATCATCTTTAACTGATTGTACATACCACATATTCCATACGTGTAATGTATGTTACCTTTAGAAGTTTATATGTTTTCAGAACAAGGGAACCAGACACCAGTGAAAACTGATGGCCCACATGATCCAGCATTCAGAACAGCTAAGATGGTCCAGACTCACAAACTATTCCAACAAAGACCTAACAATTATCCTAATTTTCTCAAGGCTCCCCCAAGATTACTAGTGCCCACAAACAACAGGAAGTAGTTTAGAGAACAATGCCCACATTCCCCAAGTAGGGATTGGATATTTATTATCACTTAAGTGGGGGAGGTCACTTACAAGTTGTTATTGGTAATGGTCAGGAAAAAAAAACTAAACAAATGAGTTAAGTTCAAAGATCTCTCACTGAAAGAAAAAAGGGGATATAATATAGAAATGATGAGATAAAAGAGTAGATTATTGAATCTACTTTTTTCAAGAATATTAATTTCAAAGTATTTTATATTGGTATAGATTTATTGATACAAATTTAAAGTTAATTTTGTTATACTGTATATATGTTTCTTCTTTTGTTTAGGGTATTATGCTTATGCAACTCATTTAAAATATAATATATAATTAAAATACAGATTAATAGTTATCTATAATAATTAAAGATATAGTCATGTTAAATAGGGTTTCAATGTCATAAACAGATATATTTAGATAGACAGATGGTCTTCAAACCCTTCCAAGACCTACAGAATACGGCATTTAATATGTCTAATAGCCTAAGGCTTTTCATGACAGTGAGACACATCTGTTCCTGGCAGCACCAGTTTACCTTAGAGATGATACTGGGCATCAAAGAAACTTCACATGGAGTTTGACTTTCATATAGCAAAAGCTAGCCATTTGGGGGGAAAAAAACTGCCCTTGCCTCAGTTACTGATAGTTACTGTTCAAACTGGACCAGCAGGATACAAAAGAAAGTTACTACTAGAGTTTGCCAAGACAAGATAGGACAGTCCTTCAAAATTCCCTGCTTCTCAGAAAAGTCTATCTGATATACTAGATGTGTAGGCCCAAGTTAGATGCCCTGATGTCACAGAAGAGCCTAGGGTGACTGTGCAGGCAGCCATATGTCCCTGTCATGTAGGTAACACTTCACCCTTCTGGGGTATTTGACAGAGTTGAAGACTAGATAGTCAGGGTTCAAGTTTTCCTTAGTTATGATAAAAGATAAATTAGGTATATAACTTGAGAGCTATGCAGATAAAATAGATAACAGAATATTTCCTCCAATTTTGCCAACAAAAAATGAACTAGATATTGTAAATGCAATTCTTACTTGGAAACTGTTTTTGATGTATATAATTTTATTATGTTAAAGTTAAAACCTTCCTTTTTAATTAAACAAAAAAGGGGAGATGTAGAATATCTTTTACACTGTGTGAATATATGTCGCTGTGATTGGTTTAATAAAAAAAGCTGACTGGTCAATAGCCGAACAGGATAAGGGTAGGCAAAAGAACCAAACTCAGAATTCTGGGAGAAAGAAGAGTGGCATTGGGGAGTCGCAGGAGATCCAGAGGGAGCAAGACATGGTGGAAGACAGGTAGAGCCACACGCCACATGGCAATATGTAGATTAATAGAAATCGGTTAATTAAAATTGTAAGAGCTAGTTAGTAAAAAGCCTGATCTATCGACCTAACATTTACAATTAATATTAAATTTCTGAGTGATTATTTGGAAGTGGCTGCCAGCACAGGAAAAATCCACCTGCACTCCAGTGAGACTCAGACCACCCAAATTCTAAAGCTGGGCCTTCACCCTGGAATGAGGGGCTGCTTCAGGAAGCACGTGCTTTTGAGACGTCCCAAGGCTTGAGGCTGCCTTCAGTTGTTGGTCTATCAGAGTGAACTTCTATGCTGAGGAATGCATTAAGTGACGGCAGAGGCCTCCTGGTGAGTCATAGCCTGGATTTGTTTTGTAAGATCCCTTTCTGGTATGTGGAGGAGGACCCCAATCGGCATACAGTGAGATGTCGCCCGCCCATCTGGTTCTGGCTCCGGTTGGAAAGTTTTGATTCCTGAAGTTGTGTTTGTCTTGTTGGAAAATTTTGTCTATTTATCAAGAAAGTTGTGTATGCTTGTTGGAAAGCTTTTGTCTGTGTTTTCTGGGGTGTTTGAAAGTTTTGCAGCAAGCATGGAGCTGGGACGGAAATGGGTCAGATGTTTTAGCTGTTTCCGTGTGCCCCCTGCCAGTGACCACACAGCCACATTTGTGGTCAGGGTTCAGACTTCGTCTCTGAGCTCTCTGGACCCTGGGTTCAGGTTAGTAGGAGCTCTGCTGTTCAGACTTTGTCTCTGAGCTCTCTGGACCCTGGGTTCAGGTTAGTAGGAGCTCTGCTGTCATTTGGGCGTGAATAACATTAAAATTGTTTTATGTTGTTTTTCTTTATTGGAGAGCTGGCTCTGGAGTTGGATTATGGTTCTTTTTTCGATCGACCCAGGCATGTTTAGTAATTTCTATTTTATCCCATGTCAATCTGAGCCACCTAGTGCAGTGACAGGAAAAAAAAAAAGCAAAGCAAAGCAGACAGGAAAAAAAAAAAATCTTAGGTTTGGTTTATGTAAACATTCTTACTTTGAGATTTACAAGTTTATTTTGTGAAATATGATTTTAAAACTCTATAAAATCTGAAAAATAAAAGTTAAAATTATAACACTGGGAGTTGATAATTTTAAAAAATCTATGCATGGATAATTTTAAAGGAACCAAGATTCCATTTTGGATTGCCATTATCTTTAGGCAGCCACATGGCTAATTGCCATCTTTGCTAGTGTTGGAGAAGGCGGGTGTCACGTGACCTCATCACCTTTCGGCAGGTACATGGCTGACAGCTATCTTTGCTAGGGTTAGAGAAGATGAACATCATGTGACTTCACCACCATCTTGATTAAAGGTGACCCCATGGAGTGAGTAGGCCCATCAAGGATGGAACATAGGTCTCTAAGATATTTTGGATTAGGATAGATTTTTGTAAGAGATTCCCGTCTTGTCCTGAAAACAGACAAGGTTTATGGAAGATAGGATTTAAAAGCATTGTTTGTTTATAATGTATTAAATCTGCACCTCCGTGGCTTTAAAGACATGAAGGGATCATGGGGAACAGCTGAGCTTGCAAATCTGTGGCAGGGCTAGAGTTCCTCAGAGTCCAGTTGCAATGGTGGACCCTCTCTGGTGCCATATGATAGTCACCAACAGCACCAGCAGGCTGGGGTCTAGAAGGCAGGCTGTGTATATGCTGCCGGGTGGGGCCAAAAAGGCGATCCAAGCCTCTCCAGGAAACCAAAACGAATCCCAGCCTTGGATTGTCGGCATTACTGGAGTTTGGTTTTGTCTTATGCAAGTTATGGTTATGCCCTGCTTTCTTGATCTTGAAGTAAATAAATGGTACTTTATTTCTGATATTGCAGAAGAACACACTTGAGAGATTTTAAATATTGTTTTAAGAGGAAATTTTAGAGTTTTACAGAATTTTTTTTTAAATCTGTTTTATTAAAGGAAATTTTAAAAATATTTAAATTCATAAGGCTATGGGACATTTTAAGTTTATAATAGTTTTATATTATTAATATTTGAACTTAAAGTAAATAAAAAGTTAAAAATGAAGGTCACAGCTACGAGCACCAAATTTGCAACATTAGAAGCTGGGATATTGCTACCTTACAATGCAGCAAGACAATGACTTAAGCTCTGGCAAAGGGCTTGCAGCAGCTTCTCAGCCTATGAGACTCCACACCATGGGGTTGAAAGTCCTTTTACAGGGGTTGCCTAGGACCACCCGCATGTCAGATGTTTGCACTGAGATTCACAGCAAGGGCAAAGTTGCAGTTGTGAAACAGCAACAGGAATCATTTTGTAGTTGGAGCTACATTAGGAAGGTTGAGAAACACTGCCTTAGAGAATGTCTCCTGAAGAATGTATGTCTAGCCTCCTTATCTTTGCTAATTTTCAAAGCTATTTTGGTAAACTGGGTCATATAAGAAACGGTTAATATTCTGTAATGGTGTACTAGAAAAGGATCAGGAAATTTCCCAGTCTCTCCACGAGTCTATGTTTATGAGTTAAAAGTTTTTTGTTCTTGTTTTTGTGTTTTGTTCTGTTTTGATACTAAAGGGGCTTCAATTTAGAAATGGCTTTTTAGTGCTCAAACTTAACAGAGATGAAAGTATAAAGTCCTGATGGGGGATGTCCCTCCGTATGCTGTGAATATATGTTTATCTTATTGGTTGATGAATAAATGCTGATTGGCCAGTAGCCAGGCAGGAAGTATAGGCAGGGCTACCAGACTAGGAGAAGTTTGGAAGAGGGAAGGCAGGGAAGCAGTCTCCAGAGGGAGATGCCATGTAGTCACCAGGAAGGTAGGATGCCTAGGCATTTTTTTTAGTAAGCCAAGACCACATGGTGATATATAGATTAATAGACATAGGTTAATAATTAAGACAGAACTAGCCAATAAGAAGCCTGAGCCATCGACCAAACAGTCTATAATTAATATAAGCCTCTGTGTGTTTATTTGTAACTGAACAGTTTCGAGACCAGGCGAGAAAAAAACTTCCATCTACAAAGTCCTTTTCTCAAGGTCAGGCATTCAGATAAAGCCCCCATTCCCTCAGGGGCTTGAAGAAAGCTCCTGCTTGCTAAAAAGGGAGTCATTCTCCCTATCTCTGGCAAAAGGAACGTGTGGCCTTCCATTAACACACAGCTCTGGTGCCTATTAACTTGTCATGGGCAATGCTAGCCTCAAGACTCCCCCAGACCCTTCTTGCAAGCCCTGCCCTGGCATATCCTAATCTTAGGAAAGCTAATAAGTTATTTTAAACTATTAAGGATAGTTAAGAAAAATCTGACTTAAGTAAAGTCTTTAAAGAAAGAATAAAATTGTATGTATGTATGTATGTATGCCACATAAGAATGGGAAATACACAGGGTGCCTGTATCCTTTATGTTGCTTTGTTGACTTTGAACTTTTTAAATGCTGATGAATGAATGACAGCTGTTGGATTATGGAAGAAACTACTGAGGAACTAAACCACCCATAAAATGTAGAGATATCTTGGCTTACAATGGAAGTCAGGAAATATTTTGCATTGGGGGAGACGTTGTGCTTTTGTTTCCATGGGAAATGAAAAGCTATGGTTTCCTTAAAAATTAATAAAGATCAGTTTTGACCAGGGGAGACCCCCTGAGGATCTTGGCTGCAGATATGAGGAAGCTGGGAAAGACCACAGGACAGGTGACATGCATGCTGACCCCTCGACATGGGAACAGCTCTGAGAATGGATGAGACATGATAAATCTTGTTGACTTCAGAGTCCTCATAACAGTTTGGTTATACAGTCCAAACAGACTTATAAAGTTGGCAGATGTCTTTTACCTGCTGGAACATAAAACAAATCACCTTTAGCTGACTTGTACACATGGCACATCCCATACTTGTGTTAATACAGGTATGTATGTTACCTTTAAAAGTTTGTGTGTTTCCAGGACAAAAGGACCAGACATGAATAAAGACAAGTAGCCCAAATGATCCAGTCTCTCAGAATATCTCAGTTACAGTTTCCTCAAAATCCTGCATCCAGAACAACTTCAAAGCTTCCAGCTGAGTTGGCCCAGCCTCACAGAGTACCCATCCAGTACATCAGATAAGCTCTGTACTGCCCCATGACACAGAGACTAATCAAAACACAGTGTAGCTAGCTCTCCCACGACTTCACCATTATCCCAATTTTCCCAGGGTGCCCTAGAGATGCTGTTGCCCCCAGACAACAGGAAGTCTAGAGAACACAATACCCACATTCCCAAAGGGTAGGGTGGGTGGTTTCTGGTCATTCGGTGAATGTATGTCATGTTTTAGGGGGTTTGGTTGTAAATTGTTATTAGTCATGATTAGGGAGGAAACTACTAAACATGAAGGTTAGATTCAGGGATCATTTTTTTACAGGGGGGGATATTAGGAAAGGGTAAATTATTGAATCTATTTTAAAAATAAAAATGATAGGTTAAAAAGGTAGATTATTGAATCTACTTTTAAACTAAATAACTACTAATCTCAAATATTTCACATTGGTATGAATTTTTATATATTAATACAAATTTAAGGTTATTTTTGTTGTAGTGTATATGCATTTGTACTCTTGTTTAAGGTATTGTACTATACAGCTCATTTAAAAATGTAATGTATAAGCTGGGTAGCGGTGGTCCACACCTTTAATCCCAGCACTCAGGAGGCAGAGGCAGGTGGATCTCTATGAGTTTGAGGCCAGCCTGGCCTACAAAGCTACACAGAGAAACCCTGTCTTGAAAAATAATAATAAAAAATGTAATGTATAATTAAGAAATGCAGGTTAGTAGTCAATCATCTATAATAGCCAGACTTGTAGTCTTATTGGGTGTGTTTTCAAGATGAAGCCTAGGCTTGTCAAATATGCTTAGTAGATAATTGTCTTCAAACTTGTCAGAGACATGATGAATATGGCATTTAAAATGTTTAATGGAAAAAGCTTACTATGACAGACAGGGACTCCCAGATTCTGGCAGTGACCCCATGGTCTCCAAAGAAGATGATGGGGCACCACAATGTCTCCACCTGGCTTGTGGTAATGCTAATCACTGGGCAGAATGCCCCAATGCAACACCTGCCTAGGACCTTGCCCAAACTGTAGGGGAGAAGGACACTGAAGAATTGATCGTCCCACTTTGTCTAGACAAAGTGAGGTCAGCCTCTCTGACGTTCCTCCTCTACAGGACCTTCTGTGTCTGACTGCTAAAGTCTAATACTGTTCTGGTACCTGTGCCTCCAGCGCCTAGGAGACCACGGGAGCCTGGGATGACCATGTGGGCAATGGACTAGACTCTGCCATTTTAATTGATACACAGGCCATTTGTTATATTTTCTGCTATAGTTTATCCTTCTCAGGTCTCTGATGGTATTGACAGCTAGGCCAACTATAGCTTTGTCAGCTTAGCAGCAACAAGCAATCAGGTCCTTCACCAAGGCTGCAGACACCTTGTTAACTCATTTCAGACGTGACAATCAAGCCTTGCTTTTTCTAGTGCGACTAGGTCTCCTGTGGAGAAAAGGCAGACAGGTTTGCCTTACTTACTGGCTTCATAGTAAAAGAAAATCAGGTCTCAGGTATAACTAAAGGAACATGATTTTCAATGACTGCTGTCGGGGATGACTGCTTATGTCTCTGGTAAATAATTAGAAAAGGGGTTGAAGTCTATGCAAGTTTGAGGATCTAAGGGTGTTTTAAGATATATAAATTCCAGAGGATGTGAAAGCTTAAGTTCTGAGGGTCTCAGAAAGTGATTTAAAATGTAAATGCAAGTTGTATAGATATAAGATATGAGAAAATGGGAAATGTTTCAGATTTCCTTCCCTTTCTATGCTATTGTTACACTGAAATTTCAAAAATTCAAATTTTGAGTATTGATTAATGGAGCTTTGGTAAGTTGGTAGAGCAATGACTACTTACGGTTCAGTCACAAGCTCAATGTTTTAGATTTCTTTTGGGTGCCTTCTAAGTATGACTTAAAGGAGCTTCATATCAAACAAAAGACATCTCTTTCCAATCCATATGGCTCTCTGGAGAGGGGAGAAAATGTTCATGCTTTTTAACCCAAATCTATAGCTTTTGCTAGGAGTCAAAGATGTGAGTCTACTCCAGCTGTTTACAGATACCTGTTACCTGCTTTTTCTAGTTTAGATTTCTGTAGACAGGAAGTTTCTGTCCTTCCTAGTCCTAAAGCCATTTAATCCCAAATAAACACACAGAGGCTTATGTTAATTATAAACTGTTTAGCCCATTGCTCAGGCTTATTATTAACTAGCTCTTACAACTTAAATTAACCCATAATTATTACCTATGTTTAGCCACATGGTTTGGTACCTTTTCTCAACGAGGCATTCACATCTTGCTTCCTCTATGTCTGACTGGAGATTCTATCTCTGCCTTTCTGCTTTCCAAAATTCTCCTAATCTCATCTCCCCACCTATACTTTCCTGCCTGGCCACTGGCCAATCAGCCTTTTATTAAACCAATACAAGTGACGAATCTTTACAGTGCACAAGAGCATTATCCCACAGCAGACTTAATACATATTGGTAATGACAATATATCTAAAAAAAAATATGTCTTTTTGTAAACAAAAAAAATCATGTAAGTTGCAGAGAATCAAGGGAGTATTAAGACTTGGATCAGCTTCTCATAGATCAAAAGGACTTCAGATAAGTCCAGCCTAAGTTTTCCCATCCGTCTATTCCTGAGGATGGATTGGCTCCCTGGTCTTGAGGCTCCTCCCCTTCCCCAACTACTAGGACTAATGTGCCTGAAAGTCCCAAATGTAAGATTTTCCTTCAAGTTCCTAAAGTCCCTGGTCTATATCTGTCTCAGCAGATTTCCACTTGGCAGACAGACACCATCCAAGCATCAGCTGCCGACTACAACCTACAAACCCTGGACTTGCTGGAAGCTGATGTGGACCAGTCCAGCTATGTAAATGCTCCCTGTTTCTTCAGCTGGGTCAGCAAACCAGGTGCTTCTGATGAAGAGTCCATCCTTGTCTTTGACTAACATTCCAGCCTTCCTGAGCTCTGACAACAATGTCCAAGTTTCGGCATGAAGTAGTTACAGAAGAGAGGATGTCATCCCTTGTCCCCCAACAGGCTGGAATGTTGGATTATACTCCAACTGGCATAGGGGACAAATTAGTGCCTATTGGCATACCAGGAAAGGTACCTGTTAAAGCCAATTAGACCCAGATCTATCAACAGGTAGATTCCTTAGCTGAAATCTTTCTATAGTATGATAAGGCACTCAATCTGCTCTCTGTAAAACAGAGGTTATTATATAGCTTTAAGAAAAATTGTTTATATAACAGAAATAATTTTAAAAAATAATCTGGCCGTACTAAAAAAGAAATCATGCAAAAAAAGGGGACCTGAGATGAAGTAAAATGTAGTGAGCTATCCACCCAGCCCACACCTGTTGCATTGGCCACGCCCATTGGGGGTGGGGACAGGGGCGGATGTGACCTGGAAGAACTAGGACTGGGGTCTGGAACCCTGGAGCGGTCTCTTGCTTCCTGCACAGAGACAGAGAGCATCCGGATGCATCCTTGGGACTGGAACCTGCTGGCGTTCATCAGTCTCTCTTGTAAGTTATTTCTCTCTGAATAAACATCTATTCAGCTTATTTTCCCTGATCCTTATTTTTCCATGATAGTAAAAAAGATAAAAAAAAAAAAAAAAGTAATGGTCCCATCCTCATTTCCAGGTTCCCTCTAGATAGTAACTAATGTCAACCACTACAGGGACTTTGGCCCTTCTGCTTTTGCTAATTGCTGTTGGCTCTTGCATCATTGATGCCTTAAGTAAACGATAATTCCTGTCTGGGTACCACAAAGTTATATTGGTTATTAGATCCCAATATAAACAGGTACCCATCACAGAGTTGAGGGTTTGACTCAGTATTCATCTCAAGTAGGGGAATGTGAAAGCTAAAGTTACATTTTAAATTTTAATCATTGTGCCTTAGAGATCCATAAAATGAAAATGCCTCTGACCTGCAAGCCCCTTGCCCAAGGACAGATAGATCCTGAGATGCTGCAGGCTATAGTTTATTGGCAACAAGCCACATGTTTTCACTCCCCTGAACAAGCTTGTTTGACCCATCTACACCGGATGCTTGATCATGCATGGGTGGGAGGTTCATAGTCAGGGAATATGTCAGAATATACACTTGCCCCTGATTGGATGTAGCTGGAGGTATGTCAGGATGTATGCTTGCCTCTAATTGGACCCGATGGGAAATGCAATGAATTATGGGTTTTCCTACTTAAGCTGAAGCAAACTGGTCCTGGGACATTTCTCAGGAAACTGGGTATGGATCTGGCCAGAGTCCATCCACCTGGCCAGTATTTAATTTAAGCTTGCTTCAGATTTGGCTTTAAACTGTGGCGGTGGTGATAGTGATCTTGTTCTTGACTTATGGAAGTAACAGAGGCATTTAAGACTGAGCCAAAATACGTTTTTCTCCTTTCAAAATAAACCTGACTATATTTGAGTTCCTTAAACCTGAAGTGCAACATTCCTCACAATATATAAATAATTTAACATTTTAAAATTAGGAACTATTTCACCATCAATGTCAAAAGAAACTTCTGTTCCACCATTTTCCAGGCACTGAGCCTCTGAGTCGTCATTACCACCCCCACCACACCCACCACACCCACCACACCCACTCCCGCCGAAAGGCAAAAAGGGCAGGGCCCAGGGGAGCCTTCTCTATTACAAGATAGGGGAGTTCAAACTACTATGGCGAGTGTAACATACACCACACAATGAAATGAGAACTTGTTTCTCACTGGCTTGTAAATGAGTCCCATTTTTCTCTGAAAATCAGTCTAGTACATTAACATGCTTATTTCAATGCTAACAGAAGGCAATATGGCTGAAGCTCTCCCACCAGCCCTCCCACTAACAATGGCCGTGCCACTAAGTGTTAGCTGGTCTCTTCTGGACTACAAATAACCCTGTATTAAGTAAGGGTCTGGCCTCCTGGATCACATCTTACTAACGGCAGTGTAAACCACAGACATATGATAGCTGTCTGCTTTTCTCTAGCACCCTGCACTTTTGAAGTTGGCACCTGCTTTTAGTAGGTGTCAAGCCTGTAGATTCAGAGCTCACTGACATTACAGACGGCCTTCTGAGGGCCCGTCATTCCTTGACTCTTTGGCTCACTGATGTTCTCATCACCACCCTGTGAGGTAGGAGCTAGAGCTCACTGTATTCATGAGGAAACAGGTTCAGATGGGTTAAATTTACTCTCCCACAGCCAAGCTGGGGAGCCTGCCCAGAATACAAAATGACAATCGGCTATCTTGCTTCAGACGAGGAACTAAAGGGAGACCACAAGGCCACAGTGTGGCCTCCCTGTCCCTGTGGAGAGGCTTCCCTTAGTAACCAGAACCACCTCCCCTCATGCCATGCCAGCTCGTCTAATTTACCTCCACTTAGTGTTAATTTTATGCTTTCAGCTGACTGCAAGGAGATGGCGGTCTTCCCACGTGGGCTGAGAACATCTCACTTGTTCATACTGGCCGACTGTGCCAGCCCTGGCTACCTGCATCTAGAATTACACAGGCCCCGGGCTAGGGTTACCACACTGAGCCCTGAAAGGCCCTCATCCTGGGAGGGCGAGGCTTTATTCGAGACTAATCACTCATCACATGCCAGTTGGCCATGTATTTGGGGTTTGTTTTGTTTCTGCCAGAAATGAAAGCAAGCCAAGGGTGAAGGGCCAAGGGCAACGGGACAGGCTGAGTGGGGCTGCAGGATGTGAATGACAGGGGTATTCAGAGGACCAACATTCCACAGGTGTCCCACGGTGTGCACACATAGTAGTTTCCACAGCTGACATCCTACATCTGACAGTCCATACACATGGCCCCCAGCTGGGATTCCTGAGAGCCCACTGAGTGCAAAGCATTTAAAATGGGAACTTCAGCACAGTCCCTGCCTTCCAAAGGAGTCTTATAGTAGGACAATAAGGAAGTGTCCCCTTGACTTGTCCCCAACACAATCAACTTTGCAGTCTCCATGAAACATACACTCATTCACTTTGTCACCTCGACTGAGAGCATGGAGGTTATTACAGAGCTGGTATAGCCATGTGCATTTGTGACCTCAGCACTGTGGGGACAGAGATGGAATTCCTTGGCCAGGACTGACATACCATGGTGGGCTGGAGAGACAGTTCAGAGGTTAAGAGCACTGACTGCTCTTCCAGAGGTCCTGAGTTCAATTCCCAGCAGCCACATGGTGGCTCACAACCATCTATAATGAGATCTGGTGCCCTCTTCTGGCCTGCAGGCAGAACACTGTATAATAAATAAATAAATAAATCTGAAAAAACATACCATGGTGAGAAATTGAGGAAGACATTTGGTGCTAACCTCTGGCCTCCACAAACACGTGTTCTTGTGGGCACACAAATACACACACATACACTGCATTACATACACAAACACACAATCAACCAATATACTTTAAAAACAAGGTTTGTTTAAGGGTCTGGAGAGATAGCTCAGCAGTTGAGAGCACTGGCTGCTCTTTCAGAGAGTCAGGGTTTAATTCCCAGAACCCACGTGGCGACTCACAACTCCAGTTACAGGTGATCCAATGCCCCCTTCCAGCCTTCTGAGGCATAGACGCACACGCAGGAAAAGCATCCATAGACATAAAATGGAAAAAAAGCTTATTTAAAATTGTTGCTCCAGCTGGATAGGGGGTGGTTCATACCTTTAATCCCAGCACTCTGTGAGTCTGAGGCCAGCCTGGTCTACAGAGCTAGTTCCAGGACAACCCTGTCTTGAAAAGTTAAAAAACAAAACAAAAAACAAAACAACAAAAACAAAAATGGTTTCTCTAATTGTCAAATAAATAAATCACACATATTTATGACACACATAATATTTTTCATATGTGTATACATTTTGGAATGGCTAAGTCAAAGTGATTAATATATGTTGCCACAATACATACTTATGTGTGTATGTGTGTGATGAGAACTTATGAAACTTCTGCTTTTATTTGTTTTTTATTTTAATGCAATTCCAGGCCTGGAATGATGGCTCAGCAATTCAGAGCACTGGCTGCTCTTCCAGAGGACCAGGTTCAATTCCCAGCACCCACCTGGCAGCTCACAACTGTCTGTAGCTCCAGTTCCAGGAGATCTGACACCTTCTTCTGGCCTCCACGGTGCACAGATGCACATACAGGTAAAACACGCATAAAATAAAACATAGAAAGAATACAATGCATAGCTAACAACTACAGTCACTGCCTTGTACCTTGAACTTGCTCCCTCTTACTTGTATCCTTTGACCAACATTGCCTCAGTCTCAAGCCCTGGGAGCCCTGATCTTACTCTCTGTCTCTAAAAGTTCTAGATTCTACATGTGAGCGAGATCTTGTGCATGGATCTTTCTAACATTAGTTTAAAGGCAAAGGAAATAGTTCTCACAGTCAAAACAAAACCTAATCACCTCCATGTATTTCCCTCAGCACCGGCCCCCCTCCCCATCCCTCCACTCCCACCGACTCCCCACCTCTCCTTTAGAGACTTCGCATACTCCTCCCTAGTTCCTCCCAGACACCTAGCTAAGTATCACCTTCTCCTACAAGTCTGTCCTAACTATTCTCATCAGACCAACAGCATCTTGTGTAGAACGTAAGTCATTCCTTCCCATTACCAATGAAAGGGAATGATCTCTCTGAATGTCCTCTCTCCCTGCCTAATGACACTGCAGGAGAAAGGAGAGGACCCTGGCTTACTGAAACGATATTGCTCAGCCATGGTACATACCCAGAAAAATTTTCTGCAACTGAACATAACATGAGAGGTGCTGTTAAAATCATCACTACCACCAACAGCAAAACCCAAAGTGCTCTGGGAATTCACTGTTTAATAAACCCACAGCTAGTCAGCAGAGAGAGAGAGAGAGAGAGAGAGAGAGAGAGAGAGGGAGGGAGGGAGGGAGGGAGGGAGGGAGGGAGAGAGAGAGAGAGAGAGAGAGAGAGAACGCCTGCTAATTGCAGATCGTTGTATACCCTGGAAAAGAAGTCACGTGGCTTATTGCAGAAGGAGGTACTTAGAGGATGCTGGAGGGCTTCGGTAAGGGGAGCAGCTGTTTGTGGCTGTCTAGTGTCAATGGGCCAGTCCCTGCACACACGCAAGTGCTGAAAGGAGAGCCTGTGTGGATACCCCATCCCTGACCCTCCATTAGAGTGACCTATGGCTTGGGGATGTGGATTTGACATGTAATCTATAGACTTTAGGGTTGGATCTGATTTTGACCACCTGGCAAATGAGTGGAGGCTAAATGACCTGTCTTCTCCCGGAGGTCATAAATTGCACTTAGGTAGTCACTAGGCCGTATTAAGCTGTTTGAGTTCTTGTAGTTACTACAGGAAGACATATATCTTGTGCTGTACATAAACTGCATTTAACAATTAGATCAAATGAGCTGCCTGTGTGCCTTTTGAGAAATGAGATGCCTTCCCTGGCCCTCCAATTCTGTCTAGGGGGTGGTGTAGCACAAATAATAAAAACACAGAGACAGATATTGGGGTTCAAGCTGAAATCAGAGAAGCAAAGCAGCCAAGCCGGTGGCTCTTACTTCTACCAAGAGCTGGGGAGATACCGTCCTCACCGTGGCTTGGAACTAAATCTCAGAATACAAACAGCATGAGACACTGCGCTCCAGTGTGAGAAAGGAAGAGTCTGGAAAGAAAGTGAGAAGCCTGGATTGGAGAATCCACCTTTATACTCCATCACCTGACCCTTCCTGGCCGCTGGCACCCCAAGATTCCCCCCATGCCAATTGGAAGACTCTCTCCTCTCCTCTCTCTCTCTCTCTCTCTCTCTCTCTCTCTCTCTCTCTCTCTCTCTCTCTCTCTCTCTCTCTCTCTCTCTCTCTCTCTCTCTCTCTCTCTCTCTCTCGCATTGTTTTCCTGGTCAAAGACCAAAGGTATAGAAAAGGCCTATGGCTTATATACCAAGGGACATGTGACTTTGACATGTGTGTGTTCATGCGTGTGTGTACATGTTATGTGTGAGCATGATCACATGCCATTGGCGTCAGTGGACAACCTCAGGCATTTGTCTTCATTTCCCAATTTGAGACAAAGCCTCTTGTTGGTTGTTGGTGAAGCCTGAGGATTCCATGAGTCTCCTGACTCAGCCTTCCATCTTGCTGTGGGAAGGCTGGTATCACAACTGTTTTTTGTAGGTTCTGGGATCCAAACTCAATCCTCACCTTTTTTTCAGCCATAATTTTGCCCATTGAGCTGCCCCTTCAGCATTAAGAGAATCACTGTTTTAAATGCAACTGTTACTAGCTACCAAGCCTAGGCAACCCAATGCCTCAAAATAAAAGTTTGTAAAGGGCTGGGAATGTAGCCGAGTAGTGGGATGTTTACCTCATGTGCTTGTGACTCTAAGTTCAATCCCCAGTACCACCACACATATATAAATTTTAAAAAATTTAGGTGGGTGGTAAAGAGAGGGCCCTTAACACTATAGTAACCTTAGGGATTTTGAGTGAAAACCATCACCATTAAACACTTCAAATGCTCAATAGTATATTGATCAAAACTCAAATAATGCCTTATCATGTACAAAGATAATAGCCAGGCAGTGGTGGTACACACCTTTAGTCCCAGCACTCAGGAGACAGAGGCAGGCAGTTCTCTGTGAGTTTGAGGCCAGCCTGGTCTACAAATCGAATTCCAGGGCAAGCTCCAAAGCTACACAGAGAAACCCTGTCTCAAAAAAAAACACAAACCAATAAATTAAAAAAAAAATAGCAAATTAGTTCTATTTACTTTTGTGGTTCTGGGGATCAGATCCCCAGCCTCAGACATGTTAGATGAAATGCTGAATCATCCAGCTACCTTCCGAGCCCCAAATATAGGAATTTTTATGAAATAGCTATGGCTGGTTCAAACTCACTGTGTTTGAATTATACATGCAACCCATAAAGCTACTGAGTAAATATACATGCAAAACATGAAGCCATCAGATAATTATAATGCAATTCATAAGCCTATTGGATAATGATACACACACTACACAAATCTATTGAGTAATTTTACATGCAACGTATAATGCTACTGAGTTATTATTAGGTAATTTGGGTCATTTGAATCAATCTACTATAAATCGGTGAAAAAAAAGAGAAGGGTGAGAGAAGAGGAATGAAGAAGAGCAAGACAAAGGCCAGCAGAGGTTTCCAGATGAAGTAGACATTCAGAGGATGAAGCAGAGAAGAAAGGGAAGAGAAATGGGGGTGGGGGAGACCACGGATGTGAAAATATGCTTCAGAAAGACTGCTTAAAGGAGGAATTCTTTGAGCTACAGATCCAGCTGCAAAAAAAAAAAAAAAAAAAAAAAAAAAAAACCAACCAACCAAACAAAAAAACCCCAAAAAAACAAAAAACATCTGCTCTATGAAGAAACCAAGCAAACCTACTTAGAGGGTTGGACCCCTTCTCTCTGGAAAGAGGAGAAGCCATGGCACCTAGTATTATATTTTTCCTTAAACAGATTGTTTGATGCCCTGCAAATGAGCCTAGAATGTATCTTTAATGCTCTTTTCCTTCAGGGAATAGAGATATGGGTTTTGATGCACAGGACACCAAAACTCCAAGTTTTCTTGGGTAGGTTGTTTGCTGAACTGAAGCCCCACCACCAACAAACCATACATCTGTGTATCAAGCCACACCCTCTCTGGCAGCATCTGTGTGCCAAGCCATCCCCTGGCAGATGCTGCAAACACTTTGAAGAAATGAAGCTCTTTTCTAACATGTCCAAAGGTGAAATTGGTGGGCAATATGAACCCATATTCAACTAGAGCAGTTTGCTTATCCATCTTAAGAAGCTTTGTGACTCTGAAGTGGTGATCTGCACTGCCAGGAAGGAAGGATAATTATGGAAACCTTCAGCCTTCCAGCCACGCTACCTCTGCCATCTGTCTTGCTGCTCATCACTCCTAAAACAGAAGTGTAGACAAAGTTTCTATTCCAGTCAGAGGACAGCACTGTCGCTTAGAGATAGTGGGATCTCTCTCCATTTATTTATTTTTTTATGTGCTTTGGTATTTTACCTGCATGTATGTCTTTGTGAGGGTACCGGGTCCCCAGAACTGGATCCACAGACAGTTGTGAGCAGCCATGTAGGTGCTGGGAATTGAACCTGGATTCTCTGGAAGAACAGCTAGTGTACTTAACCACTGAGCCATCTCTCTAGCCCTCAGACCTTCTCAAGGTCAGGCAGAACAATAAATTCCAGAACTTAGTATGGCTCCAGGCATGGGTACCGCTCCTGGGACAGGAGACTAAGGCAGTTAAGATTTGATCTTAGCTGTAGACTCAGTCAAATGACTTTGCTGGCTCTCCAAAAAGGAATTTGGGACAGTGGCCACATTTCTGTCCTATTCTGGTCACTAAAGTGGGACCCAGAAGTCTAAGAACCTTCCTTAAAGAACAGCCTATGCAAACCTGGGGAGCCCTGGGAGCCCCAGCAACCTGGGTCTCTGGTCAACGCCAGAGGGTGCTGACACCCTCTGAAACCAGCCAGGAAGTGTTGGGCACACTCCGTGAGCCCACTAGAGGGCACTGGCAGTCACAAGACATGGAACAGGTAGCCGGTGACATCATTGATAGAGTCATGACCTGGATGATCTTCCTCCCTAAGAGGCTCACCAGGGTCAGCTGTTGACGGGGAAATGGGCAGAAGAGCTGGCCAGCATGTGTCTTCTGGAGAAAACGTCCGTCTCCTGGTTCTGGTGATAGCTTTTGGCCTGGAGTAAGTTGCGTGAGTGTCAGTTTTCTCATCTGCAAAGTTGAGCTGCTGTGATTTGGGGTTGTAGAGCGGCTGTGAACCCTCCCATCACTGCAACGCTTTAATACATACAGTTCCTCATGTTGTGGAGACCCCCAGCCATGAAGTTATTTTTGTTGTTATTTCATAACTATAATTTTGCTACTGTTATGAATTGTAATGTAAATATCTGTTTTCCAATTTAGGCTACCCCTGTGGAAGGTTCATTTAACCCCAAGGGGTCACAACCCATGGGTTGTGAACTGCTGTTCTAGAATCTCCAGAACACTGTCTGACATTTTAAGGAATAGAACTGTGGTAAAACCCACCCAAGAAGTCTTTTTAGAAGTGTATTTGTGCACAAAAAAACAAAAAAATAGATGTTTTTGTTTTGCTTTGTTTTGTTTCTGGTCCCCCTCCCCCACCCGAGACAGAGCTTCTCTGTGTAACAGCTCTGGCTGTCCTGGAACTCACTTGTAGACAAGGCTGGCCTTGAACTCTCAGAGATCCACCTGCCTCTTCCTCCTGAGTGCTGGGATCAAAGGCGTGTGCCACCACTACCCCACCCGACCTCCATAGAGAGATTCTGAATGGTAGCTTCCCGGTGGAGTCTGTGATTATCCCAGACAGTCAAACATGACAGCCACACATTAATCTATGTGCTCACAACTCCAGGGATGCATGTGTGAGGGTGTGTGTCACACAGGTGTCATGTACAGCATTGGACACAAAGTGGGGACATGCCGAGGACAGAGCTGGGAGATCTAAATTGATCTAGAATGTCCAAGGCCTGTCCCCTCAGAGCGCTGTCTGCACTCAGAAGTAAAGTGGGGGAAAAACAGAAATCTGGAGAATAGAAAAGGAAGAAGTGGGCTACAGTGGTGCAATACTGAATTGTACCTTGGAGAGCCCCAGTGACCCAAGGGAGAGGCGCTCTCTTTCAGGTCACTTTCTCTCCTAAACTGAGTTAGTTGAGCCTTTCCAGCTTTGACACTCTCTTCTTCAGGGGGTAAGGTAAGCAGCAGAGAGTCCCACAGGAATCAGAATTGTGGGACGGAAACCACAGCTCTGGGCCAGGTCTCCAGTTGTGTTTTTCCTACCAAATACAAGCCAAACATCACCAGTGTGCTGACTAATTAAGACCCTGAAGGAAGGTTGGGCCAGATGAGCTAGGCAGAACTTGGAACCCAAGGAGATGTGAACTTCGGCATCTCCTAGCAGAATTTGGCCAGATCTAGAGTATATGACAAATTACAAGGTATATCAGGACTGCATCTCACTTAACCACACATTTGACCTGTGAGCCCTTCTGTGAGAGGCTCACCAAGTGTGATGGGGACTGTAAGACAAACCCACGCCAACCAAGAACAACTCACTCTCAGGATGGTTCAAGGGGACTTTTTATCTCTTTTCTCAGAGAAAAGAAAACTCACAAACTATTAGATGAATAATACACACACACACACACACACACACACACACACACACACATAATCATTTATGCTTATAACTTGAAACCCTAGAATTAGAAATAAGTATTGGATTTTCCTTATTTCAAAGGCATTCTTCACCAAAAAAAAATCCTTTTTGAGACACATTTAGTAAAAGGTAAAAGTTTTTTTGTGTGTTCTAAAAGAAACCAGAATACTGAACACATTTAGGAAAAAAAAAATGCTTGGGGCTCTCTTTTCCCAGGGCAGAAGCTCTCCCCACACCACCGTCTGAGGGACCCCACGTCACACACAGTGAATTACACTTATACACATGACAACCAACAGTCTCTTCGCTCATTTGCCAGCTTGCAAATGGCCAGGGGTCAGTCTAGGTCCCTCCACAGGGAGGCTTAGCAGTAAGTGTCCAAGTTGATCTTAGAAGTCAAATTCTGCCCTAGTCGGGGTGTTTGTTTGGGAAAGGAAGCAGGTGTCAGGAATGTTCTCCATGGCACTGAGTAAAAAGCACTACAGGCTCATTTCTATAGTTACTGAGGAGTGACAACCTCTCTGAGCCTCAGTTTCTTCATGTATAAACAAAGGGTATTTAACTCCCAAGGCAATTCTGAGAATATAGGCATCTCTCTCTCTCTCTCTCTCTCTCTCTCTCTCTCCTCCTCCCTCCCTCCCTCCCTCCCTCCCTACACACACACACACACACACACACACACACACACACACACACACACGCAGTAGGAAGTCTCTCTGCCATTACCTCCCCAGGACTGACTTGGTATTATAACATGAGATAGAGTACCCAAGGATTGTCAGTTCTAATTGATGAATGACAGCAAAGCCACAAACTGAAACTGTAGCTAGAACCTAACCTGGTTCCTCTGCCCTGGCTTCAGCCTGCCAGGCAATCTTGCTGTGTCCTTCAGTGAGATATTTCGATAATTATGTATGTGTTGGGGGGGGTTGTAAACAGTAGCAAGAGCTGTGGGGGGTTGAACCCCTCCAAGTATTGGCCTCCCGGATATGCTCTGCAGCATCTCATTCCTAAAGGAGAGTCTGTCGGGGGTTGGGGGTGGGGGTGCAGACCTGAGTGCAGCTGTGGGGTCCTGTGAGTATAGACACACCTAACATCTCCCAGCCTTGCAGAAACTCCACAGATATGACCACCACCTCCGCCTCTACCATCACTACAGGTAACCAGTTTTATAACCGTACATATGAGTGAGCAAAAGTTTGTTTTAAACTCCATGTTCACTAAAGTGACTAAGGTCCGAGACAAATAAGCCCAAATGCTAAGTAGTGAGGGTCATGTGGTGTTTCTGGTGCAAGGCATGCAAACTGGTACAACTCACTAGATGAAATGTGTGGTAGCAGGCATGATAGGACACTCATGCAATCCAGCACTTGGGAGGCTGAGGCAGGAAGATCTTGAGTGTGAAGCTGGTTTACACAGCAGGACTCACTCTCAAAAGAAAAGGAAGAAAGAGCAAGGAAGCAAATGTGGTTAACAAATGAAAAATGGGAATAAAAAGGAGAGGAGAGGATGTGACTGCTGCTGGGTATGGTGGGAGAGAGCATTTATTGTAGATGAAAGGGAGCTTCAGAGACAGGGACATCTGGGTGAGTCTAGAATGGACATGACCAGACTGAGCTGGACCATGGGGGTAAGGAAAGGGAGGGGGTGGGAACAGGAACAAGGTACAGCAGCCAAAAGGGCAAAGGTACCAAAGGGGTGGGTAGTCAAAATGGCTGGATTATATAGGGAAGAGCCCCTGGGGGAAGGGCATGGGGGGTATAGAGTGGGGTATGCCAGCCATACTCTGTAACACAAGGTGGGACAGCCTGGCAGCCAGGTCCACTTTGATATGCTAAACAGCCACTTCAGTCATTTGTCCCAGGCTTTGAGACTTAACAGTTAACATCTTTTAAAGCTCAAAATTACATTCCTGGGTATATACCAAGTGTACATTAAAGTTGCCAAAGGTGAGCTAGAATTATGCTAATATAGGAATCCTAGCCATTTGAAATGCTTTTAAATTTAAATTGCTCTAATTGCAATTCTGGGAAATTTCAAATTCAATTCTTTAGTCACACCTATCACATGCTCACATGCCACTAAAACTGTATTGCATAGCACCGTCATAGGATATTTCTATCCTATGTGGCATACCTTTAGTCCCAGCACTCAGGAAGCAGAAGCAGATGGATCTCCGTGAGTTCAAGGCCAGCCTGGTCTACAAAGTAACAAAGAATAGCCAGAGCTGTTACATGGAGAAAAGAGACCCTGTGTTGAAAAGCAACAAAGAAACAAACAAAAAGCCGCCCCACCCCCCCAAAGAAAATAATGTCCAGCGGAACCATCTGTGGTGATAGAAATTTCTTTCAACAGGGTCTCGCTGTGTAATTCTGACTGTGGAATTCTTTGTGTAGACCAGGCACCTGCCGCTGCCTACTCACCTGCTTCTGCATACACACTGGGATTGAAAGCCTGTGCCACCACTGCCCGGCCTTTAGCGGCACTCTTTACCACAGCCCAAAACTACGAACTCATCTACTTGTCTATCAACAGTGGAATGGTATATTGTGGTATATGAAACACTCGAAAGAAGTTTGAATGAACTGTCTGTGAACTTGCAGCAATATGGATAAACTTTGCAAACAAAAGCCAGGCAAATAAGAATGCATACAGGCAATTCCATCCAGGCCACGTTCTCCAACGGGCGATACTAAGCTACAGCACTAAGAGCCCGGATTCCGGAAGGCTGTAGTCACCGTAGGATTTGAGGGCACTGGCCTCTTTAGTTCTCCGCCTGGTTGTTAGCAATTTACTGTAGCTCTTTCTTTATAACCCCCTTTCCTGGTGTGTCTTCCTGTTTCAAAACGCCCTACAGAAAACATCCCTGCTATTATTTTATCCGGTACCTTCAGTCCAGGTAGGGGGAAAGTGGTCCTTCAATATAGTGTGCTTTTGAGCTCACTTCCCTCACAGGGATGCCCTCACAGGGCGTAGCCTGCCCGCCCAGTGGCATCGTACCCCGGATTCCTACCTGTTTCTGCACGGTGCTGGCCTGGCTCCTCGCCCAGGTGGTGGCGGTCAGGAATGCTGGCCCTTCCAGTCCGGGGCACAGCCTTGGTCAGGCCTTGAGGCTAGCTGGTGTACTCTCCACTCAGCCGGCTTTGGCAGCCGGTGACCGTCCAGGCATCTGCTGCTGGAGGACCCGATGATCCAGCCTCTCCCGCACAAAGCCGGGCAGAGGCAAGGCATGAACAGTGTAGGCTCACACAAGTCCTTCTAGGGCCCTGGAGTTGGGAGCTGGTGGCCAGAAAGTCCCCTCTGAACCCTGAAGCCAAGGAGAAGTAGGCAGACTCGGGCCTCCAACCTTGTGACCTCTGCAGGCGGTTCCCCGCCAAAGCTCCCGCCCATAGCTGCACCCTACAGAGATGCGCGTGGCCACAGGCAGCCGCCTGTTGGTACCCGCTAGGCCGGTTTCTCTTCAGGACCCTTTTCTCCTGTAGTGATAGGCTAAAGAGGACTCGGGCCCAGACTCCTTTCTCCTGGCTCTTCCCCTCCAGGTCCAGGCCAGATCGTTTGCTAAGCGTTAGGGACAGCTCTGTCCTCCAGAGGCTTACCTGCAAAGGCACAACCGGGAGTATGAGCCTGCTAGGTGGAATCCCGAACCCTGGCAGTCCAGTTCTCAGACTGCACAGCGGCATGCATTCGCCTAGTTCCAGGCTTGAACTAAGCCATTGGTTTTTTTGTTTTTTTGTTTTTTGTTTTTTGGCGTGGGTCATCTCTTTAATTTTTCAAAGCCAGGGTAAACTGTACCTGTAGAGTGTTTATGGCCATTTGCAGATTTGTGCATTTTCTATATGTGCACATTATTGTAGATTCTAAAAAGAGAAACTGAGGACTGGAGAGGTGGCTTGGAGGTTAAGAGCACTGACTGCTCTTCCAGAGGTTCAGAGTTCAATTCCCAGCAGCCACATGGTGGCTCACAACCATCTATAGTGGGATCTGAAGTCCTCTTCTGACTAACCAAAGACAGGACGCTGTACACATAATAATATGTAAATCTTTAAAAAGAAAAAAGAAACAGAGAGGTCAGTTCAAGGAGGAGACTGAAGTTCAGAATGACCGTAACCTACTCCAGGTGGGTACCACTTGCAGTGTAGGCTTTGAGATTAGAAGAAAGACAGCCTATTTCTGATCCCTTAGATCAGGCTCTGCAGGCACCTGGTCTGACTGACTGACCAGTAAGAACCAGTTCCTCCTCCCAGCCCTGCCTACTCACCTCCTCAGTCTGGTGTGGTATAAGTCACTGTGGATAGAGTTTATGCACAAATTTAGGGATGCAAGGAGGGTTGCAGCCAGAAGCCAGCTGGAAATTGCAATTTGTCCTTCTTTCTAACTTAGAGGCAGAGAGTAGAGCCCAGGGAGACAACTTACATGACCTGAAGGCTCTTGGTGATAAGAAGGCTCTCATGTGCAAGAGTTCTCCTGTCCCCCTGTGTGTGTGTGTGTGTGTGTGTGTGTGTGTGATTCCTCTAGGCTTGTAGAACAGTGTTGTGGCTAAGCAACTTCAGAAAGATCTTCTCTGCCCCCTCCCTGCCCCCACCCAGAAGCTGAATGATGCTACATTGGTCAATGTCTCTGGTGTCCCTGGCTCTGGAACCCCAGCAACAACGGAAATCCTTGAACAAAGTAGTGGGAGCTATTTATATTTGGAGTGTACAGGCTCCCAGAGTGGGGCCGGGGGCTGGAAGGGGTTGGTCCAGTCTAGCTTTAATTATCTTAAGACACGCAAAGTAAACCACAAGGAAATCAGTGCATAGGTCCAGCTGTGCTCCCTCTTAGGGTCACATCCCTCTTCTAAAACCTAAGAGGATGCAGATTCAAGGAAGGCTGACTGGACAGGAGGAAGCCGGCAGGGAAGGTGAGGGTCTGGTGCTAGGAGCATTGGGAATCCACAGCCAGCAGGAAGCTGGTGCCTGTGTGTGTGTGTGTGTGTGTGTGTGTGTGTGTGTGGCTACCTACCTAACACCAGGAGAGCAAGGGTTGCTGCTCCTACAGACCTCAGCTTCTCCAGCACAGCTCCATCCTGAGAGTGAGGAGGCTGAGCCTGTCTCTTCTCTATCATCACCTAGGGACTACAGGGGAATACCGTTACTCCCCAGACCTCACTCTTCCCTATTTCCAAGTCCTGCCCTAACCTCAGACTGTTCACCGTCAAGGTCACTACCAAGTTCCCAGACTCCTCGCTTACATCTTGAGCTGTAGGGAGAAGTATAACATCTGAGAGAGGGGAACTGCCCTGGCAGCACAGTCCAGAAAGCAGAACCTGGCCCCAGCAGTTCAGGATAAGCTGCCAGGCGTCCCTGCCCAGGCACAGGTAAGCCAGGAGCCCCTCCCCCATTCCCTTCACAGCCAAAACCAAGGTCACAGCTTGACTCCACCAGAGCTACCAGCATGGCTGGGGAGCATAAAGGAGTTGCTGAAGGAGCTCTCACAGCCCGTGGATGTCTTGCCTTACTACCTGCCTCACCGATGTCCGCTTGACTCTCCTTGACCTTACGTGGGAGACAAGGGAGACAAAAAGTCTTCTCACCACATAACGTCATGGAAAGTACCTAAGTCTCTGGTGGCAAGATAGGGGTGTAATCACCTCCATTTGAGGGGTTCAGGAAAAAGTTCTTCTTGAAGAGGAATTATTTTACCAGAAAGACGAGGATAGATGTCCCAGAGAAAGGTAACATTGCCCTAGTGGGGCTTTGTGGATGAGAGGTCGGTGGTTTCTTTTTAGGTTTTCCTAGTCAGGTACCAACTGAAATGTGTCTTTCTGGCTCTTATATCAAAGGACTTCAATTCTTAGTATTTTGTTCTATTTACACTGTAAATTCTACCCGCTGTTTAACTCCCCCCCCCAAATCCCCACTTACTTGGTTGTCATGTCCCACCGTTCCACTCAACACACCCAAAAATGAATTCAGGCTCTATGAACAGTGGGTCTCTGCCACCTCCATTCCCAGCATCTAGAACAGTGCAAATACATAGGTTCTAGGTGTATATAGTTGAATGAATGAATGAATGAATGAATGAATGAATGAATCTTTTCCAACTGGTGTGAAAATGAGAATTCCTCCTCCAGCCTTCAGTTTAAGAAACTCATGGCTAAATAACCCAGGACTGGGAACTTGGTAAGAAGGTGGCTTATGCCACCACCCCTTGATGATTACGGGGTGGTGGGAGGAGGGGTTCCAGCTCACCGCGATTTAGCATTAAATAAGCTGGGGGTCCAAGAATCTGGTGTATTAACTCAAGCCCGGCTCTGGGGTCATTCAGCTACCGAGAGCAAGGAGGAACAGGGTTTCCCTCCTCCCTCCATCCCCTCTACAGCTTCGGGGCTAGGCCCTTTGGGGATGGGTCCCAGCGCGACCTGGGCGGTCAGAGGGTTCGGGGGCGCTATCTTGCCTGCCTGCCAGCCATCTCCCTCCCCATCTCCTCCTCTTTTTCCCCTCCGGCCCTTCGGGTCTCTCTAGCTCCTCAGACTAGCCGCCTCGCAGCAACCGAATAGCCCCCACCCCCTCCAGCAAGGGCGAAATTGCTAAACTTGTAGCAATAATGACCCTGCATTCAGGCGGCCGACTCCCGCTGAACCTCTCCGCGCCCCGGCCCGCCCGGCCTAATCAGGGCGCCCCTCCCTGCTGCCCGCCCAGCCCCCGGCCCCCCGGCCTCCCCTTCCCCCACACACAAGAAAAAACCGGGGAACAAAACCCCCGCGCATTTCTCCGTCCCTCTGTTGAGCAGACTGCTGCACAAAGCCCCCGCTCTGAGAAGCAATGGGGAGCTCGGGGGGACGTCAATCCGACGCGCTGGGGTTTTTTGTTCGCACAGGGGACCTCGCCTTCCTACCACACCTTTTGTTCGGGACTCCAATAAAAAGCCATTCTTTCCGCACCTTCCCGGCCCGGAGCCGCCTTTCAGCCCGGCCCGGCCCCACAATGGCGCGGCGCTCAGAGGCCTCCCCATTCACCCGCCTTGGCACGCTCACAATCGGCCGTGCGGCAGCACAGGCCTCGCACAGGCATTCTCCGCTGGTGACAAGGAGCCGCATAAAGCCGCGGCCGCCGGGGGAGAAGGGAGGGCGGCCGAGGGGGAGAGCTCGGCCGCGGCGGGGCGCAGCGCAGCGCAGCGCCCCCGGGCGCGCTGGAAGGCCCGGTGGCCGCCGAGGAAGGAGCCGCCCAAGGCTGAGCCTCGAGCTTTTCCAGCCTGCCTCGGACACCCTCGAGGTTGGGCAGAGTCCCAGCTTGACCAAGGCAGGTCCCTGCGCCAAGTCAGGGCGTCTGGGTAAAATGTAGCGGTGGGTGGGGGGTGGGGATTACAAAGTCCTGAACCTCAGAAGACCCAGAGCCTCCCTCCGGCCTGTTCGGCCCACAACACTAAAGAGAAATTAATGAACAAAGCGGCCAAGAGACCAAACTTGCAGCCTGGGGCCTGGCTCAGGGGCACCGGGCCCAGATGCCTAGGGTGCTTTTCCTCCCTTCCCGCCCTGTTGGGGGGGGGGTCCCTCCACAGCCTTTGGGGCTAAACAAGTCTGCAGCAAGCCAAACAGTTCAGAAATATTGCACCTTCTTTATTGACTCCTGTAGTGTATGACAGCGGGTGTGTACACGGCGTGTGGGTATAGTTATACAGAGAGAAAATGTGCTGAATACAGAATACAGAACAGAAAGGAACCAGCCTGGGACACCCAAGCTGGGCCGCCAGGTCCTGGATTTGCTCAGCTGTCCCCCTTCCCCCAAATGTCGATCTCACTGGGGTGGTGGTCTCCAAGAAGAGTCGTCTGACAATCCGGAGACCCAGGCGGAGTCTTGTCTCGGAAGAGAGGCAGTTGGAAAATGAAAATCCACTGTGTTGTGGCGATCCAGGCTAGAAAAGGGGGCTGCGGATCGGTGGGATTTCTCACGCCACTACCCCATTTTCCCCTTCTCTCTCTCTCCCCAGCTACTTTTCCTTTTCTTTTTGTCTTTCTTTTTTTTCTTCTTTTCCCTGTTTGGTCCGGTTCCCCGACCGTACTTCGAGAAGGCCGAGGGAAGGTCGAAGGAGAAGAGCCCTCCTCCGGAGAGCAAGCGACAGCTGGAGTCCCAGCCTCCCGCACTCCCGGCAGAGCCAGGGTGGGGACCAACCTCTTCCCTGGCGTCCGGTATTTCTGTCTCAGACAGTCTTGACCACTCGACCAGGACGTGCGTTTCTCCGCTGAGCACCAGGCCTAGAGCGTGCTGCGACCCTGGCCCCTTGGGGAGCGATAGGTCCGTATTTTATTTTAACGAGGGTGCCTGGCCCTCGGGTCTGGCCTTTCTCGTGTCTCATTCCCGCGGCGCCCAGCTGCGGTAGGATGGTAGGATGCCCGCCGCGTGTCCTGCCCTGTCCTTACCAAGCCCTGATGCCCTGCAAGGTCCCCTGAGCGCACGCGGCCCCGGCTGCCGCACCCTGGTGCAAAGGTTGAGCGCCTGCGGCGCTGCCGAAGCCTCCCAGGTTGCCCACATTCACAAAGGATCCGCCGCCGGTGGCGCTGCAGGCGGGCTGCATGGCGGTGGTCGCTGCAGAGGCCCCGCCACCGCCACCGCTTGTCGGGTAGGTGCAGCCGTAGCTCCCGCTGTAGGCCGCGGCTGCGGCTGCGGCTGCAGCGGCGGCGGCAGCGGCGGCGGCCGAGTTCCCGTAGCCGTAGGCGGGGAAGCTGTTGTAGGAATAGGCGCCGGCACCCACGCTGTAGGGCGAGCCATAGGCCTGCGCGCTGGGCGTGACGCACGGCTTGCCGTCCCGCACCAGCACCGGCACTGCCACGCGGCGAGGTGGCGGCGGCGGCGCGTGAGTCCCCAGCTCCAGGGACTTGTCCTGCCGCTGTCTCTTGCACTTGTACCTGCGGTTCTGGAACCAGATTTTCACCTGCGTGGACGTGAGCTTCAGGCTGCTGGCGAGGTGCTCGCGCTCGGGCGCCGACAGGTACCGCTGCTGCTTGAACCTGCGCTCCAGCTCGAAGACCTGAGCTTGCGAGAAGAGCACCCGCGGCTTCCGGCGGCTGCGCGGCTTCGGCCTCTCGCCGTCCTCGCTCGCCTTACACTCTCCGGTCGCTTCTAGAGACTTCTTCAGCTGGCAGCTTTCTGCGGGAAGAAGCAAGACCTTAGCTCCCCGTATAGCATCCCCGCAGCCCGGAAACACAGAGCGCTCGGTAGTAAATGCTTAGATTTGGGGAAAGTTCATGGTTCCTGATGCTCAGGGGTCTGAGCACCTCCATGGGAGGAATCCTGTTCGATGGCGAGTAGTTAGCTCGCATTTGTTAAAACGAGTATCTGAGGGAAAGAAGATTAAACGTGCCGCCTGACGCGCTAATGACTATTTTCAAGATGAAAGCGTGAATCTGCGCTAACAACGACAGTATTTGCAAACTGTTTGCCTACCACGGATATCTGAAGACGTGAAACGCGTTGGTGATATTGGGGACAGGAAGCCGGGATGCATGGGTTGATTGCAATTTTTTTTTAATTCAGAAATATCTAAGTGTAAGGCATATGTGCAACTCACGAATTGATTTTTTTCTTATCAAAACTACTGAGAATATGTGTGTAACACTATATGTATGTTTCCTTGCAGAGGGAAAAAGTTGGATGGACAGATTTAGACAGTTTCGTGTATGTTTTAGGCCTAGCGAGCTGTAGAGCTGTAGGGGAAATGCCTTGGTTTCAGCCACATCAAACCTTCACTTGGAGAAGAGATTCTTTGATTCTGTCTTCTTTCAGACATTTCCTGGGGGCTTATTGAGTTATCTGATTTTCCTACCACCTCTGGTCTGCTGAGTGTTCAGAATCTCCAGCTAAATTCTGCACTTATCCACTCTATTGGGCTTGCAGCCGGAGACACAAAGCAAACACTAAGATTTTTTTTTTTTTTTTAAGGCCTTCACCTCACGGGAGTGAGTGGTGCGGCCATCTGGAGTGGCCCCCACACCATCCATCCCTTTTCCTTCTCAGGGTGCTGTGGGTGTGAGAACGCTGAGCTCCACTCGCACATGGTCTCAACTTTCTGTATCTTCTGCTAAAAACACAATCTGCTCATCTGCTCTCACTGCCTTTTCGGGAAAGCCGGGGTAACTGCCCTGGCCTCACTCAGAACTCAACTCACATGAGAAGAAAGCCAGAAAAATGGCCAGACTACTGACTCCTTTTTGAGAAGAGGGATGTTCGAGAGAACACACACACACACACACACACACACACACACACACACACACACACACACACCACAGAGGAAGATGTTAGGGTCCAGCCGCTGGGCCCCTGTCACCAGGGCTGCCATAATCACTTTCCCTTCCCTCAGGGGCTGCTCTGGCTCCCAGTTCTGGGGAATCACCTCCTTTCCCACCCTACCCTCTCTCCACCTCAGGTACCTGTGCTTTACACAGCTGTCCTTGAACCTGGCTTAGGCAGGACCCTAGGCAAACGTGAAAGGGGCGGGTGGCCCTGCTGGCACGGTTTGAGGGTTGTTTACGGGCGCTGAGCCATTGCTCCAGGTGTAGGACGCGTTTCCTTTCCCCCTCTACTCACTTTGGCTCCGCTCTCTCACAACCTCCTCCTCTTGCTCCTTGGGCCTGCTGCAGGAGTCTCGAAGGACTGTGTGGACATAGCTTTGCGGACAGAGACCTGAATCTCCGTGGCCTTCTGCAGCAGCTAGTGAGTTCAAATAGGACAGTTTCTCTCCCTCTTCTTCCTCCTCCTCCTCTCCTGCATCAGAAAATTGTGTCCCTTCAGCCGCGGCCAGCATGCAGGGGGCCGAGTGGAAGTGCTGCTCCAACTCCGCCTGCAAGTGAGTTCCGTGGAAGTGCTGCTGTTGCTCCAGATTCAAAATGTCTTTGACTGAGAAAGGGGTGGAGGTGACCGGGCTTGGTAACATCATCAGGGCCACTTAATTGTCCAGTCCAAATACTCAATAAATCCCGGCGGGGGCGGGGAGGCAATGCGGTGGCTCCAGCTCTTCCTCTGGACTTCGCGATGCTGTGGAGTCGAGCTTTTGACAGACGCGGTCCTGCTCCAGTCTAAATCGCCTCCATTGGCCGGGACCTGGGGGTCTGGGTTTTGTTACAGCCACTGCAAGGACTGGGGCCGGGGCTGTGAAGCCTCTGCCCGGGGGCCCTGCGTCACGGCGAGGGGCGGGGTCGGCATCCTGGCCCGCTTCCTAATTGGTTCTGGCGTATGTGGGCCACGCCCTTCGCGTCCACCCAGTGGGATGTAGCTGCGTTACCAGAAATAGACCCGGACTAGAATAGAGTCTTGAGGTCCAAGTCGCTGTGGGTGAGGCTGCACTGAGCCCGGTGTCCGAATCACCGAATCCCGTTTCACCTAGCGCACCTTCCCGATCAGCGGCAGTTCTGAGAGGCTCACTGTCCATGAACCAACAAAGTCCTAAAAGGATGACACAGACTGGTTTTACAGCTGCTCCGAGGCAGGAAAAACTTCCTGGCCAGTAAATACCGGACGGTGGATTGATTCCTCAAGAGACGAAAGCTGTATCCCTGGAAATAGGAGCGACGTGTCAAATTCCACCATGTCTCTGCTCTAGCCGTTCTCAGCACGTGGAGGGGCTTTTCCACCCTCATTTCCACGAGTGGGAAGCTGTCCGTCCTCCGAGGAAGCGCTGCCAAGCCCGGAAGTCCTCGCTCCGTTAGTAATGTCACTTGTCACTCCTCCCACTTAGTGTTCGCCTGGCTGTTAAGTTAGATTGTGAGGACAGGGTCCAGGTCGTATTGGCCCTTGCGGCCCTTGCAGTGGCTGCAGAGAACAGGGTCCTGGGGGACAAGATGATGGAGTTCTTTGGTGTCCAGTCGCTCTTGCTTCGAATCCTGGCCTGAGTCAATACTTACTTGGTTTTCGACGTTCTCAGTTTCCTCGTCTGTATGAAGGAGCCGAACTCCCCCTTTTAGGGTAATTGCTGTAGTTAAATAAGGCTAACCAGACCGGAAGCATAGTGCAGGCCTAGGAATGCTAACGGCTCAAAACGTGCAGCTATCCTTTTTCTGCGTCTGAGGTCAGGTCAGTGTTGGCTTCATTGATTCTGACCTGGCAGGGGTTGTGAGAGCAGGTAACCCGGCTGTGGCGGCAGCTCCTTCCGCCTTTTGGAGTCTGAGTACAGGCCTCAGCTTTCAGACACGCCGTATTTCTCTACCTGCCGGCTGTCTGGCTCGCTTTCTGAGACCATGATTCGGGGGGAATATATGTGTGCATGTATGTATACATACAAATATAGTCTCAGACTCTAAAAACTGCCTGATGGGGACCACCTTTTGGCATTCACCTGCCTATAAAGCTTAGCCCTTTGGTAGCCGCTGGCCGCCACCATTGTGAGGATAACAGCAAAACGTCTTGGAAATAATAAGGAGCGGTTCTGGCTTCACCGTGAGGTTTTCCACCAGACCGCCCCTGGCTTTTGTTTGTCGTCTCTCTCTCCCCTCCCCCTCCCCCTTAGAACCGTACAGTTGGGAGAGACTGGCCTCAACTGGAAAGGACGGCTGGAAGGCGCGGGCACAGAGGATGACACCCTGGGAAACGGGTAGACGCGGCACGAACAGGATTATATGGAGAGCGGCCTTGCGGAACCCAGGGACGGCAGAATGATGGTGCCCACGGCCCTGGAGAGAAAGAGTTGGGAGGAGAGGGAGGCGGGGCTCTTCGGGGGAGAGCGGAAATACTGCGGAGAGGCTGAGCCCGGGGCCACCAGGGAAGCAGGGACCAAGCTCCCTCCACGTGCCCTGGGGGAGATGGGGAAAGATACCTGTGGGTAGGCCATCGCTCCTCGAGACCTTTCCTCGGCCGCAAGAGCCTTTTCACCTTTAAGACTTGAGACTGTTGACGCCTCAGGCGGGGGCGGCGGTCGCTCCAAAGGCGAAGTCAGCCGAGGGTGAGCGCGCCTGGTTTTGCTGAGGACCCGGAGCGCTAACGTCCCGATCGAGGCGGGGTGAGTGCGCGGCCCAGCAGGGTCGGGGGATGTGAGTGGACGTGCGCGTCCCAGCTGGCAGTGAGAGGACCAGAAGGAAATCACGCTCCAGTCTTAGTCCCCCACCCTGCCGCCAACCGCAAAAACTGTCGCCGAGAAATGCTTCTGTTCGCTTCTGCTCTCCAACACCCCCTCCGCCCCCCCAGCCCAGCTCTCAGGTGATTTCAAGATGTGGGGACAAAAGAAAAGATAAAAAGCTATTGTATCTCTTTGCTTGGTTTCTTGCTTCTTTGCCCTGCTTGCCGTCACCTAAACCTTGCCCCGGAGTGAAAGCCCCGGTGCAACTCAGACACACCCGCACACCTGCTGCGGCCGGGAAAGCCCACTCAGGCCTCTTCCCTCTGCCCACGCAGATGACGGGCTGCTCCCCCACCTGCAGGAGCACGCGGCGGGGTCTCCTCCCACTACCTGGTTAGGGATCCTCAAGACACACCTGGACAACCCTTTCCTGAGGACCCTGGCCAAGCTGCTCTACAGCAGGCCGGCACAGAACTCCGTTTGGGAGTGCCCTACGGGGGCTTGGTGAATGTGTCAGCACGGGGCATCTAAGGCCTAACCTGTTCTCCCATCCCTAGCCTGGCCTCCAGAGACTTCCACCCACCCCTTGGTTTTAGGTTGGGTCTGATTTTTGCTCAGAGTAGGTTTCCTCCAGGTCATCTCCAGGTTCCCTCTTCTAATTGTTGAAGTCTTAGTTTCGAAGTAGCAGGTTCCCAGCCAGGCCAATCGCACCCAGGCGGCCTTCCTTTCCCACGCTGAAAGCGGGCACCCGAAACGGGCTACCAACTGTGCACTGCTATCTAAAACAGGAAAACTCCTGTGCTAGAGGTCCCCCTCTGCTGCTACTGTGGCTTATGGTTTATGGGGCACAGAATCTAACTCTGCTCGGTATCCAGTTACTAGCACCTTCAGGGGCATTTGCATTCTTTTGTCCTAAAATATCTTAGAAATCTTGGATCCGTGCTCAATGAACAATAATAGGTTTTCCTATCAGACAGTTTAGCCAATTACTGTCAGATAAAGTAAATACGACTGAGCAGCTTGGCTTTGTTTTAGTCCAAAGTGTCTGCCTGGGTTCACCTCCATCACCTCACGAGCCCCTCCCATCGGATATTTGATTACAGATCTTGCTGAAGTGGTGGCAAATTCCCGGGAGGGGGGAATCTTTATAGATGTGTATATATATAATAAATGAAATTACAGCTGTTAAAGAGCATTGTGTTAACCATTACAGTCATTGCATTACCGAAGGGAAATGTGATAAATTTTGAAACCTTTGTTTGTGTCAAATTCTAACAGAGTTACTCACTTCCCACACATATGAAATAGGCAGATAGTCAATAGTTTTTGTTCATCTGACACTATTTGTCTCGTCGCACAAACAGCTATTTAATTATGGAACCAGGGCCGAGTTGGCCCATTAAAAAAATTTTTTTTAATGTAGCATTACAGTGATTTTTTCTATTCAACTATGAAAAAAATGTTGCTGTAAACTCAGCTGGCCTGATATATGAAATGTTAGGTGGGTTTTTAATCATTTTGAATACTGTCCTAGAAATTTCATTTTAATGATTTGCCCGGTCAAAGAACGAAAAGAAATAAGAAAGGGCTTCTTTTTTGGCAGCGACACTAAATGGAATTTTGTTGGTTTGTTGGTGTCAGTAGTGGTGTGTGTTGTATCTGGTTTTGGTTTCTTAGTTTAGAAACGCTGAAAGCCTGTCCCCAAATTCCTGAGCAGACTAGCATTAACTACATTTTAATGGCAAAAGGGTGATGCATTACCTGATTTAAATTATAAATCTAGCTGAGTGTATAATTTTAAGGAAACGATCGATAACCATATTGCTTAGTTCTAGAAAGTGTTAAACTTACCTAATTTCTTGAGTGTGGGTGCTTCCGTGGTGAACTAATGTTGTGAGAGGAATTTTTTTTTTTTAAAGTGGGCTGTGAACACATAGCTTGTTTTTGCTGGGTGGGCAATTTTTTCTAGATTTTGCTTGGAATCAATTTTCTAAACAGCTCATCATTTCTCTTTCCCTAGAGAAAAATCAGCCCAAATCCAGCAAATTGTGTGGTCTGTGGCGTAAACTACAGGCCATTTCTGAGTTTCGATTTCTCACGGTGAAAAGTTTTCGCTCATATCTTCTCAGATCTGACCCTTTCCAACACTTTTAAAGATACACATTGAGATTTCCTCACCAAAGCCAGCTCCTTTCGTGCCAATGCCACACTGAAATCAGGGCACTTCTTTGTGGAAAGAAACTCAGTATTTCTTCAAACGAAAATGCCTAAAATCAAAGGGTGCCTTGTGCATCTGTTTGTATTGATGCGTGTGCTATCTGAAAATGCAGCGAGCAGTTTTAAGTAGAGGATTTAACTGGAATTCGGAATGCATTCCGTGTTTTTTTTTTAACTTCCTGTAGTTAAACTTCGACGTCTACAGATCTTCCAAAAATATAATCTAAATTCAGAAAGGCTCTTTAAGTCTTTGGCGAACCATTCGCTCTAGCTAGACTGCCTGGCCGGCTCTTGCGGTTCGCTGAGCAGACAAGGAGGAAGAGCGAGCTGCAGATGCTCTCGCCTCTTCCTCCAATTATCCTCTCCGCATTGTCAACTCTCAACCGCAAACCCACTTCTAGGGACATTGGCCTCCTGGAGATACCTAAAAACTGTTCCCCAGTCTCCCTGGGGTCACTTCGAGAGAATAATTTCAAACCATTTGAGGAAAAAACCAAACCAAACCAAACCAAAACAAAAAAACCTTTCCCATTTGCCAGAAAGCATTGCTGGTTTTAATCTCTTATGCGTGTTTCATTTGGTTCTGCCTGCGTGGGGCCTGGAGGCCGACTCTGGTCCGCACTTAGAAGGGCCAGCGACTCCCGAGGTTAGTCTGTCACCCAAGACAAGAGTTTCCGGACACCCTGGCTGATGGCTTGAAACTCCAGAGCCCCTCGGGCTCACCGCTCCGCTCCCCAGGGCAGTCGGCTTTCTGCTTGGTGCTCCGGGATGGGCGGTGCGTGGGGCCCTGAAATGTGGGTTTTGCTGAGAGCCCTTTGAGGCCCCAGATGCTCGCAGTGACCACTGACCAGAGAGATCCACAACCAGAAGATCAGAGGCGGGCGCGTTGTGCCCCAGAAGCCAGGTTCAGGCCACATCTCCAGGCCTCAGGACAGCGGACACCGCATCCTAGCCCACAGCGGAGACATTCAGGTCAAGGGCAAGGATTTGGGAGTTCCGGGCTGCTGGGCTGAAGGTGGTGGGAACTTACTTCTTGGTCCTGCTGGCACTGCCCCTATAAGCTCCGCTGTTTTAGCGAACTGCGGGCTCTCCAGATTCGGAACCCTAACAAGTCTTAAAGACCTCCCTTCATGTCCTTGAGCCTAACTATAGGATCTCAATCCTCCCTACTCCAGAGGAGGGGACCCTCTCGCCGCCGATTGAGGCCTGCAGAGTCCAGGACCTCCTCCAGGCAATCTTTCCCGCACCCGCCTTTTCTCCCCGCGGGAGGCCACACTTTCCCCACCGCTCCTCCCTTTTCTCCCTGCCTTCTTCACTTGCCCTTTCCCCCTCTACCCTACTCCTACTTCCTCTCCCCACTCCCTCCACCCAGCTTCCAGCATCCCCTAAAATCTATCTATCTCTACTCATTACCACCTGTTGTTTCCCGGTTTCTCACCTCGTCGTCCTCTTTTATTTTACACTCTCCCTTCTTAGCTTGGAAGCTGTTAGTTTTGTTTTTGCATTAAAAATCTTGGTTCCCACCAGTGTTTGATTTAGGGAAAACAAACAAACAAACAAACAAACAAACAAACAAAAACTAGGCTTCAAACCAGTGTTACACAAGTGGGTCGACCCAGTTGAGCAAAGCCTCATTCGTGAGGCTGCTTCCCAAATCCCAGCTCTGTGCCTGGGCCTGCTCGGAGAAAAAGCTCAAGCATCTTTGGTCAAAAGAAAGAGATCCTATTCCCTGCCCTGCTCCATCTCCTAAGCTGTCTCTCACATCCCACCCCCCACCCGTACCCCTTGCAGCCGCAGCAAGTGGGGGTGGGGGTGGTGTGTGCAGACTCCAGGTGGTGGGCTGGGCAGCCCTCCTTGTGGAAATCCCCTCCAGGCAGATCCCGAGGAGCCAGCATTTCCTTCTATTGTGGCTATCGCAAAGAAGCCCTGCTGGTGCTGAGTCTGAGGCCCCTACCCCAGGCAACCCTTAAGAGTAGACCAGACCTCCCAGACAGGGACCCATGCTCCACGCCACACACAGGTGAAGTAGATCGATCCTACCCCCTTTCCTGAAAGTGTCATTTATATTCTGGGGAGAGAGGGGGTGATGACGACTGTTCAGCCTGGTGATCACCCCAGCTAGAAGATGTACCCAGGACTGCTTTGGATTTCTGGGATCAAATCTGGGAGAGAATTGTGGGTTCTTTATCATCTCCCTCCAGTCATCTTTGTAAGGATTAGTAGCAGCTCGGGTCCTATGTCCCATCTCTGTGGCCCCCTATCCTTCTTAGCTGCCTCTGATGGGGCCTGGGGACCCACTGAATCTTTGGTCTCCTGAGGTACACAAGACTTTAGGATTTTTTCCTAAGTCTTTAGCTGCATGGCAGACAGCTGGCCACCCTCTGATCCACCCAATCACCTTCAATCTGCTACCATGAGGTTGATGACGGCTGTGTCACTATGAGAAACAGATGGGTTCAGACTTGATTATGCTACCAACTTCTTGTCTGCATAAAAATAGAAGTTCTTTCCCCATGCTGGAATGGCTTTATGTGGATATACGCCGGGATGAAGGCACGACACGTGGGGTTTTTCACCAATGTAGACCACATTAAAGCCGTGCTCCCTCACAGTGAATGGTCATTACACTGGGCAATACTCCATCTGAGTTCTTCTCCCTTCTCCCTGACACCTCATGATAATGAAAATTACTGGCAGTGACACGAGATCAAGAGAAAAATGTTTATATGACCCAAGGTGAAAACTGACCTCCGTGACTGGATATTCTGCTTTCATACAGACAGTTTATGGGATCTCTACAATTAGTCTTGTTCAAAGCAGTCCCAGAAGGACCTGTCTAGATGTAGCTAGAGAAAAAGGAATAGATTTTTATTGCTGGAATTGTAATGACACTGTGTGCATTCTTGACAGTAATAGAACTACATTGAAACATTCTACTCCACATATCATGATTCTGCATGTGCATATTTCAGAAGGGGCCGTGTGTGTGTGTGTGTGTGTGTGTGTGTGTGTGTGTGTGTGTGTGTGTATTCCCTGACAGTGAATGAACATGTGTGCACTTGGATATTTTGCACCTCTCATAACTGGCAAGCCCACAAACACATATGTGGCTGGATGTACAGACTTCCTGAGTTTGCTTGTTCATAGATGTGTCCACAAGACTCCCTGTACTGCACAGAGATTCCCCTAAAGAAAGTAAAAGAGGCAGCTCTGTCCAAGGGTGAGGTCCAGGAGAACTTGGCTTTCTCTGAGTCTCACATCTCTGTCCTGGACCAGAGCACTTCCCTTGGAGTCCACCAGATCTCAGCGTGGAGTAGAGCCCTCAATCCAGTTTTTCAGCCTTACCAAGCAGCAGTTTTCTTACTAGCTCAGAAGATAATGATGGGGCCTGGAGAGATGACTCAGCAGTTGAGGACCCCTGCTTCTCTTCCCGAGGACCTGGGTTCAACTCCCAGCACCTACATGGCAGCTCACAGCTCTTAGGAATTCCAGTTCCAGAAGCCCTCTTCTGACCTTTGTGGATACCAGACACTGCATGGTGCGCACAATTCATTCCAGCAAGCACCTATAAAATAAATATATATAAAACTTTTAAGAGAAGATAACAGTGGTGTGGACTTTATAGACCTGCAGTGAGGATTAAAGAAGTGATGGAAGGGTCTGGGTGGGGGGAACTGCTGATGCACACACCTTAATCCCAGCACTGGGGAGGCAGAGGCAGGCGGATCTCTGAATTTGAGGCCAGCCTGGTCTCCAGAGTGAGTTCCAGTGCAGCCATGCAGTAGAGAAACCCTGTCTCAAAAAGCAAACAAACAAACAAAATACCTGAGAGAACATGACCATGGTGACACATACCTGTGATCCCAGTACTGGGGATGTGGAAGAGGAAATCAGGAGTTCAAATCCAGCCTCAACAACATGTGAGTTCCAGGTCATCCCGTCTCAGCACACACACACACACACACACACACACACACACACACACACACACACACACACACACATGCGCACACACTTAGAAACATTTTGTGTCAGTGTTTGCCTGGGACTGAGGAGAGGTGGTCACTGAGCACAGGCTGGGAAGTGTCCTCTTAATCTTCAGGAAATAACCTGTGGAGTAACCAACAGCCTCCTCTTGTCCCCCACCCCCCATTCTCACCCCACCCAGCCCCAGAAAACTCCAAACTTAACCAGGCTTCCTGCTCCCACAAATGCATCATTTTCAGCTCCTGTAAACAAATCTCTAAAGTCTCATGTCATTGTTATCATGTTTAGATAAAGATCTGGCCAATTAGTGTCCTCACTGGAATGCAAATAAATCATCTGCCCTGGACCCACCCCGGAGAGGTGGGCATCTCCCTGACAGTTCTTTCTTCCTTCCCTCTTGGTTTTGGGCAAGAACACCTCATCTTGGAAACATCTGTATTGTGGTTTCTCCTCTGGATCCCAGGCAGTCTCTGACCATCTCTGAGCCTGCTGATGATGACCACCTCTGGGAATTGATAGTAAGAATAGAAATAATCCAGCTGACACCAACATCAACAGCGGTCCCAGTGACCATATGGATAATACCAGCTACTGTTCATGGCTTCCTATAAGTACCATAAGGCTCAGTGGTTAACAGCTTTCCAATTCTCATTCCTCAGATAAACTAGCAGACCCTGACTGAGCCACTTCTACAGGGCTGGGAGAATGAAATGGTTCCTGGGTATGGTACTGGAGAAGGGTACCAAGCTTAAGAGGGTAAACCCTTTTAAGTGCCCACCATTGCTGTTTCTGCTTCTTCTGTCCTCTTCTGGGGATCCCTACTTGGCACTTCACAGCCCTCTCTTCAAGCCTTCCTGTCTGCCTGGGTCGAGGTTCACAGCCCCAAGAAGAATGTGCTTGGGTAGCAGGGTTGACTGCAGGCTAACTTCAAAATAAACACAACTAGGGATGGGGTGGGCAGGTCCTCCTGAAGCCTCCTCCTCTCTATCTCCAGTTTTACCCGCCCCACCCCCCAGCTACTTCCCAATTTTCTCCCATCTCCCGGTACAGGTCTGCCTTTTGAACCGCTTACCTACCACGGAGCTAATAGCAACCATCATAATAAGCTGCTAGTCAATGAGCAAGGGTTTAGTCACCTACCAACACTACCTGTAGAGGAATAACATAGCCACCCCCTCACCCGCATTTTAGAGAAGTGGAAACCCTCGCCCGAAGATGTGAAATCGATTGGCCAAGGTCAAGGGAACAGGCAAAGAAAGGCTTGGTGCAAGATTTTCCGGGCAAACGCAGCTGCTGCATATCTTGGTTGAGCCAGAAAAAAAGATCTTGTACCAGCCCAGGGCTCCAGCAACCTGGCTAACACAGCCACCCTGCTCAGAGAGATCTTTCCCACATTAGGAACCCTGGGCTTGGTTTGTTCATGCGGATGTCTTTGTCTGCAGCCCCCATGCATGGTTGCCTGGGCCTCGAGAGGCAAACGAAAGCGGCAAGGCTGTGTCTCTGGGAACAGGACCGAGAGGGTGTTTTTTGAGTTCCCTTCTTTCCTGTCTGGACCTCTCAGGCCGCTCTGCTCATGCTCTGTTCATGAAGTGTCCTGTGACACACCAAACCATTCAGGCGACCAGGGCAGGGATGCTCAGGAGCCAGGCTCTGGACCCTCAAATCGGAATCTGCTTCTAGGATATCTCTGGGATGCAGAGTCATGGGTTCAAACCTATCTTCACTCCTCCTCTGGCCTCTTTACCCTCTGAGCTGTGCTGTTTATCATGGAACTAGAGATCTTTAAAACACAGTCCAGGTTGCCTCTGTGATGCAATTAGAACGGCACCTGACACTATCAATTCTCAATAAATGTTAGTTTATTGTTATTAACCCCTGGACGAGTGGAGGCCGAGTTTTCCGTTTCTGGGCATGAGCTCTGGACCTCTGTGTGCACCGCGCATGGAGGGGACCCTTGGACGTTTTGGATGTTTTTGAAAGGGCTGGTTGTGCTGTGCTTGGAACCAGCTCCTGCGGTTATAATAACGCTAGCGGCGACCTTGTTGTGTGCGTCTGTCCAGAGCGGACTGCGTGCAGTGGCCTGTGCGTGTCAGGGACCGAGACCGCGTTGACGCGCTTTTGGGGACCTCATCCGCGTTGGGTTTAGATTTCGCTTGCGACAAGAAACTCTTGTTCACCTGACTGACGGATGCATGGTGTCCACGCTGTGTACACAAAACCCAGGAGAGGGTGGAGTCCCGGGTGCTCGGCCTGTGGCTCATCGAACGATTTGCGCTATTAATGGTTATTTTATTTATATCGTTAGAATTGTCCCCCCGGGTCTGTTTACACCAACGTCTGGCCGGCTCGGCCGCAGTGTTTGGACAGGGGATTACACTAATGGATGGCGAGCTGGGAGGGGAGGAGCAGGCGCTGCTGGAAGCCGGGCTCCGGGACGCGGGGTGGGCCTGGCAGGGGTGTGGGGGCAGAACTCTCCCGGGCTTGGCCTCTGACCTTGCAGGGGAAGGAAACCTGTCTGCCTGCGATAGCAGGCGGCGTGAGGGCTGGAGACTCCTGCCCCCAGGCCCCTACCCCTTGGCTCTAAAGGCCGATTCCAAACTCTGGGTCTCCCCGCTTGGGTGAGCACACTGCCACAAATAAACACGGCCCGGAGCTACCAGGATGCGGGACACTTTGATGGCTTTCTCTCTTTTGGCGACTAGCTTAGGGGTTAGGCCTCTGAATCCGGATTAGAGTTGAGCTCTGGGCGCCTGGCGGCCCGCAGGGTTAAAGCTGTGGAGAGTGATCGGAGCTCCCCAAGTTTGGAAGATCTAAGATAAGTCTCCCACTGCATGGTGTGGAGCGAAACACCATGAGCGTAGACCTGGCTGGGGGTGAGTCCAGGACTGGTGTCCAGGGCCAAAGGAGGGTTCCCCAGATGTCCGGAGCCTTCAGCTTGAGAAGACCCGGGTCTAGAATCCCTGGCTTAGGGACCGAGCATCTTTGTTACAGTACAGGGCTAGGATCCGTTGTACAGAAATAGCTACTATTTAGTCAGCACTATCGTATCTAGTATTGTATAAGGTTGGGCCCCAGTCAGCCCTCCCAGGCGCTGTTAGACAGAGGAGCAACGGTAACGGGGGCTTCCATCAGGTAATATGTGGCAGAGCCAGAACTCTGACACAAACTGCCTGCCGAGCTAGAGTGGGGCTAACCAGTGTTTAGAATGCATATTTGTGATCTTAGCTGAGTTTCAGGTCTCTCTACTGAGATACACATGAACCCATCCCTGTTCATAATGATTTTATGAAGCTTGAAGGCTTATCCGCAGATCTCTGATGAACAAGTTTATCTTTACAGGCTATACAAGGGACGTTTGATGTAATCATTTCGTCTTGAGAAAGTGGTACTTTTACAACCGCTTGAAGATCAGGGCGTTAAAATCGCTGCTGGGGATCACTCAGCTGTAAACACGGAGGTAGATTCTCAGGGGTTTTGAACTCCAGAGTCTTCCTGGGTACCACTTCTGCTGTGCCTAAGACCCCGAAGTTCTACATTCCTTTCCCATTGGCTCCTTCTCCCTCCTCCCGCTGGGTTGATCAGAGAACGCTGGGCCTGCCCTGCGGGATCTGGATGTTGTGGGAGGGGGTTGTCTCTGAGAGGTACCTGTTGTTGGGGGCGTGCAGCCAGCAGAGTTGCCCTGTGTTCCGAGCACTGAGCTGCCAGGACGCACGCTCCGGTAAACCGTTTATCTAAAGACAACTTCTGTTTCTCGTTCCCTGTCTGGAGTTGCCCTGCAGCCAGCAATGAAAAATGCGCCCTTTCCCGAGACTCTGGCGCTGGTGATTTATGTGGGAACCGTCCCGGGCCGCTGAGGCCTGGGCTGCTCTGCCTGGCCTCAGGGGTGGAGGATGAAGGCGGGCCTGGAAGAGAACCTGGTTCCCCCCTCCCTTCCAGCACCCGCTTTTAAGGCGCCCCCTTCCACCTCGACCCCCCAGAACATTTTACAGCCGCTCCCCCAGGAAGCTGAGCGCTTTATCGCGGTCAAGTAAACACCATTATCCCAGGTCCATTAACACGGAGATTTTGGCGATGTAAATAGACCTCTAGAGGGAGAAAAGCAGTCCCCGAGAACTCCCTTGTAAAACGGTGACGGTTCCTTAAGATTTATGGCCAATGTTTGCAACACCATTCTCCTACCTCTCCGCCCCCCCCCCGCCCCAGCTAAACTTCTAAGAAATCCCAATCTTCGCCAGAACCAGAAAATGGGGTATCTCCCCCCCCCCCCGCCCCCAGCCTAGAAATCTCACCCCTGGGCGTTAGCGGGGCTGGGGTGGGGAGTCCTCAGAAGTGCTGACCTCCTCATTAATTTTGTCTAAGTCACGAGCCCAGGAATGCTGATTCCTTTCCGGCTGCGGATGCATAGATAAACTCTCAGCTGGGAGCTGCCAGTGTGGACGATGGCCCGCACACCGCTCCCCCCCCACCCCACCCCCGCCCCTGCTCAGGGGCCAGGATGCCTGTGCTCCAGGCTTCTTCCTCATTTGTAAACTGGTTGGGCCTTTCAGCAGGTCCTTAGGAGGCTGTAAAGCATGTGGGATTTGTCATTAGTGGGCACTGCCAAAGCAAGCTGTGACCTAGGGCAGGCATCTGGCCAGTTTGGATGGCCTTGCTTCTTTGCCTTTCTGTCCAAAAGGATATGCCCACCCTATTCACTCTGCTGTCAGCCAACACATACGACATCAAGTAAGGATGGATGGTGGTGTTGGGTTAGTGGAGACCTTTGTCCACCTCTCTCAACTTTCAGTTTCTGATGACTGTTGAGTGACTCGTTCCAGGCAGTTTCTGTTCATCTAGAGTGCGCTTTTCTTAACCCCTCAAGTCAATATTTATCTCAAACAATGGATTTGGAACAAGGAAGTGCAGCGTGGTTCAGGTTAGGGAGACAAAGACAGAAGATCTCCAGGCCAAGGAAAGCTGCAGCAGAAGCCAGTCCCTTCTAATCTAGCCAGAGTCACTTTCAAGACATCTCCTGTGCCTGAACCTGGCTCCATTGTAGCCTGAAGAATGCAGCAATTATTGTTGTTGTTATTGCTATTATTATTTTGGATTTTTTGAGACAGGGTTTCTCTGAAAGACTTTGTAGATTAGTGCTGGGACTAAAGGCTCGTGCCATCACCGCCAGGCTCCAACACAGCAATTCTTGAGGAGTAGGACTACTTCTCGGTTCTTTGGCATGACTGATTGGAACTAGAATAGGGACTCTATTTATTTATTTGTTTGTTTGCTTGTTTATCTGAGACAGGATTTCTTTGTATAGCCTCGCTGTCCTGGAACTTGTCCTGTAGACAAGCCTGGCTTCTAACTCAGAGATCAGCCTGCTTCTGCCTACTGAGTGCTGGGATTAAAGGTGTGTGCTGCCACACCGAGTTTAGAATAGGGACTCTTAAACCTAGTATGTGTGTGGGGACAGTTACCTACATTAGGTTACCCCTTAGGCATTCTGGCAAGGGTGACAGATACTCATTTCAGGAGAATACACTAAAAAGAAATGTGGCTGGGTGGTGGCAGCACATGACTTTAATTTCAGCACTTGGGAGGCAGAGGCAGGTGGATCTCTGGGAGTTCGAGGCCAGCCTGGGCTACACAGAGAAACCTGTCTGAAAAAACAAACAAACAAAGAAAAAAATGAAGACCAGGCTGGATTCAGACTCACAGAGTTCTGCCAGCCTCTACATGGCCCCCTGCTGCCAAGTGCTGGGATCAAAGCTTATGTGACACTAACCCACTCAGGAGAATACTTGTAAGTTGAATTACAAAGGAAACCAATAATATATATATATATTTAAATTCAGAAGTTACATATGTGCTTTTTTATTGACCATAGCAAACACAGATGGGTGGTCCATCAACACCCTTAATTTAAAAGCAGTCACAGCTGTCAATATAATGTCAAGGTTTCTGTAGCAATGATGATATGCTATAATAATATTAGAAGTTTCTAGTTTTGTATTTTAGAATTTATTTTATTTGCGTGTGTACAGGTGCATGGGTGTGGTGTGTGTGTGTGTACAGGTGCATGGGTGTGTGTGTGTGTGTGTGTTCAGGTGCATGGGTGTAGGTGTGTGTGTGTATGTGTGTGCAGGTGCATGGGTGTGTGTGTGTGTGTGTGTGTGTGTGTGTGTGTGTGCAGGTGCATGAGTGAAGGTGTGTGTTCAGGTGCATGGGTGTAGGTGTGTGTGTGTGTGTGTGTTCAGGTGCATGAGTGTAGGTGTGTGTTGTTCAGGTGCATGGGTGTAGGTGTGTGTGTGTGTGTGTGCAGGTGCATGGGTGTAGGTGTGTATGTGTGTGCAGGTGCATGGGTGTGTGTGTGTGTGTGTGTGTGTGTGTGATGTGGTGTGTGTGTGTGTGTGTGTGTGTGTGCAGGTGCATGAGTGAAGGTGTGTGTTTTCATTTCAGAGGCCAACACTGTTTCTTCCCTTTTACCACCACATAATTTAAGTTGCTTGCTGGCAAGTGCCTTTACTCCCTATCTGTTTAACCCCTATCTGTCTGGGTAAATAGCAGATATTTTTTTCTTAAACACACACACACACACACACACACACACACACACACACACAAGCAGGTCTGGAGCACTTGATGCTCTTGCAGAAGTCCCCAGCACCCATATAGTAGTTTACAACTGCCTGTAACTCCAATTTCCAGGGATCTGACTCCTCTTCTGACCTCCCTGGGCTTGTACACATGTGGCACGAATTGCATACACTCAAGCACAGACACACATACATACAGTAAAATACATATTTAGAAAAGGTTTGTTTTATTTTTAATTATGTGTGTATGCGCACATGAGTGGGGTTGTTAAGGGAGACCAGCAAGCATTGGCTTTCCCACAGTTGACATCACAGGCAGTTATAGGCACTGGATCGCCCGCAGCTGACGTCACAGGCAGTTATAGGCTAGCTGAGACAGCTGCTGGGACCTGGACATGGGTCCTCCCTCTGCTGAGCCACCCCTCCGCCTCTTCGTACCAGATATTTCTTTTCACATAGTAACAGGCGAGCACTCGGTTACTATCTGTCTTCCAAGCCCCTTTTATATTAAAAACTTTTTTGTTCGTGTGTGTGCAGTTGAACATGAGCGCATTTGTTCATGCATGTGGACACCAGAGGTGAACAGGTATCTTCCTTGGTAACTCTCCACCTTATTATTTGGGATTGAGACAATCTCTCATTGAAGTTGGAGCTCACTAATTCAGCTCTACTGGTTTATCAGCCACCTCCCTAGATCCTCCTGTCGAAGCCCCGAACGTATCAAGTACTGGGATTACAAGTGTGTCCCCCCCCCTTTAAATTTGCTTTTTTTTTTCCAGACAGGTTTTCATTATGTAGTTCTGTCTGTCCTGGAACTCACTCTGTAAACCAGGCTGCCCTCACAGAGATCCACCTTCCTCTGCCTCCATAGTGCCGGGGACTAGAGGTGTGCACCACTACACCTGGCCATACTAGAATTTTCCATTGGTGACAAATTGACAATTGCTAGGAGTTCTGGGCTTGTTGCTTACAATCAGAAGGAACTGGTAATCATTCTCCTATGATGTGTGACAGTCACTGTGTCTGGATTTCACCAAATTGCAACAGCTTTTGAGTTGTTGCTTAGACAATGTAAGGCAGATTTGTTTGAGGGTTGCAAGGTACGCTGTGAAAGCAAGAGTTCTTCTCTGAGATTGTTTGGAGATGGTGTGCATGGATTTGGTAAGCACAGTGGGCTGGGAGCATTCAGGAACATCAGAGAAGAAGCTGGGATGGAGTTAGATGCTTTGTAAAGGAAACCAAAGTTTTGACGGAAACTTCTGAACTTCAGAAGTTAACTGCAGCTACCCCATCTTGATTCTGTGCTTACAGTGGGAAGGGAAATTGTTCAGACACAGTGCTACTGGCAGAGGTAATCTACTATACTGAAATATCAAGTTCAATTCTGTAAAATGCTAACTGTAAGCTCAGGACATAGCTCCACGGGCAGTGGCAAGCCATAGTTCAACATCCTTCTCACTACTAAGCACCGACTTCCTTCTTGCCTTCAAGTCCTTCTGTGTTTTGAGCTCCTTCCTGGGTTGGTTCCTGTGGACCTTTCACTGTTCATTCATTTATTTACTCACTCATTGAGTAACTGTTAGCCTCAAAGGAGTCAACAGATATTATAGAAGATGCAGAAGAGAGTAAAGAAGAGATTCCCATTCTTAAGCTTCACAGATATCCTTTCTCCTTTCTCTCAACCCTTTTTCTTTCCTTTTCTTCCTTCCTTTATTTTTTTTCAGGCTAGCTCTTAGTATGTAGTTCAGGCTGGAAACCCTGACATACATCATACCTCTTTTAACAAGGCTTGCTCTAATGTTTGTGTAGTTGCTAAAGGGCATAGCAGTCTCACTGGGAGGGTGGAATTGGGACCCATCTTTCCTGTTGTAGTGTCGACTAATTTAGGGCATGGACTTTAATGAACGTGATCACAAAGACACGAAATGGGGCTTGTTCCAAATGTTAAGAAATGTGCAAGATACACCCAACATGAAACTGCTAGCCCCAGATTAAGCAAGTGATTATAATTGACAGTGCAGAGTAAACACAGCTCTAACTAATAAATTTTTGCCTGGCATGAGCTTCAATGCTAACAGTGGCATTTGCCTGACTTTGTAATCTCCCATATGTCTTCATCATGATCTTAGATCACTGTCTCAGAGACAGCAGGTGGGTCTGTGTGCTGAAGTCAGATCAAAATAACTGGATAGAAAGCCAGGCGTGGTGGTGCATGCCTGTGTTCCCAGCACTCGGGAGACAGAGGATGAAACATCTCTAGTTCAAGGCCAGCCTGGACTATTTTAGGAGATCATATCTTAAAAGAAAGTAACAAGAGCCACACAAACAACAAGGATTTTAAAACAAGAGTTGAATACAGCTGAAGTTGGGATTTCTACTTTTTACTTTTTGCCCCACATTTGGCAACTGCAGGCAGAACACCTGGCACTCATCTGTCCCTTCTCATCCAGGAGTCTCCTGCTACATGCAAGCTAATGTCCAGTAGGCTGGAAGTCAGCTCCTTGTTAATTGTACTTTAATCTTTGTCACATTTCATTCAACACGAGCCCCAAATTAAGCTGTGGGATAACTGGTTTGTCTTCAGTGCCATTCTTGTCTTTGTGAGATCACTAAATGCACTCCTCTATTTAAAAGCATACACACAACTCTCTGGACATCCTGGGGTTTTGTTTGTTTGTTTCTTGTTTTAAGTTATCTTATGCGTGTGAGTGTTTTGCTTGCATATATGTATGGGTACCACATATGCCCCAGGTGCCCACTGAGGTCAGAGGAGGACATTGATCCCAAGGGACTGGAGTTACAGATGGTTGTGAGCTGCCATGTGGGTGCTGGGGACTGAATCCAGGTCCTCTGGAATAACAGCAAGTGCTCGTAACCACTGAGCTAACTCTCTAGCTTCCTTTTCTTTATAAAGGTACATATGGACGAGAGAACTTTAAAAATATCAGTGTCTGAAATTGGGGAGATGGCTCAGTGGTTCAGAGCACTGGCTGTTCTCCCTGGCCCTTGTTTGATGCCCAGCACATACATGAAGGCTCAAAAACTGTCTGTCACTCCTGTCCCAGGGGATTCAATGCCCTCTTCCTGCCCTGGAAGGTACTTCATGCATATAGGACATAGACATACACGCAGGCAAAACACTTATACACATAAAATAAAAATGAAAGGGGAAAAACTATAAAACAGTATTTGTTAAGTGTATATTTCTTTTATTTATTTAATTGTTTTTATGTGCATTGGTGTTTTGCATGTGTGTATGTCTGTGTGAAGGTGTCAGATCCCCTGGAACTGGAGTTACAGACAGGTGTGAGCTGCCTTGGGGATTGAACCTGGTCCTCTGGAAGAGCAGCCAGTACTCTTAACTGCTCAGCCATCTCTCCAGCCCTGATGTTTAAGATTTAGATTTTTACTTCTGAGGTGGCAATATTGTTCAGAAATGAGAAATGTGACAATCAAATACATTCAAGATAACATTATAATTTGGCCCTGAACTTTTTTTCAACTATGAATGAAAAAAAACTATTAAAACTAAATAGTTTTTAATCTCATAATGTTCCTGTGAGGATTAAATTACAGATGAATACACACTTCTTGAGTTGGTATCTGGAACACAATGTGCCCCCAACATAAATGTTATTTTTATAGATCTAACATTTTAATTTAATTCTGAAAATGAATACCACATCCATTATTAGGATCAACATGGGTGGTCATGTCCCCAATTTCTGAATGTGGCAATTAAGCGTAAACAGAATGCATTCCCATTTTGAGACCCTTCAGTGTGGCTGGAAGCCTATATGTGATGACTTACAAACTATGGTTATGCAGACTGATCCAGGCCAGAACTAAAAAATCAGCCTTCCAATTCTGTTTACTCCTCACTTATGGAGCACTTAGCATTTTCCAGGTTCTCTAGAGACCAGTATCAAGTCTGTGGTCTTTTAGAACTTGCAGTATAGAAAAGCAATGAACAGAAATAGCTCTGAAATGTGGCAGAATGCATGGCCAAGACTCTAAAAGACTAAAGATTTCTCTGAGAAGCATCCAAGGAGGAAAATGAGGTTTGAGGGGGACTTAGAAGGATGATAGGTTTGGGCAGGCGATGGATTCCCATGAAGCTGCTGCTAGCATAGAAAACCAGCCTATCCCTTTCTCAAAAGTAATGCCCTTTAAAAGAAGGAAGGGCTTCGAAGCCACCTTACCTGGTTCTTAAAATGATAACTATGCAAAGACTTTAATAGCATAGATGTTTATACAAAAGTATTTCAAAAAATATAGAAAACTGTTTGTCTTTGTGCATGTCTTTGATCCTAGCATTCAGGAGGCAGAAGCAGGTGGATCTCTGATTTCAAGTCTGGCCTGGTCTACAAGGCAAGTTCCAGGACAGCCAGAGCTGCACAGAGAAATCTGCCTTTTTGTTTGTAAACAAAACAAAAAGGAAAAGAAAAAAGGAAAACAAATGTTTGCACATATGATCTCAATTGTGTAAAGTGTACAGTAAAGGGCTAGAACTGTCACTAGGTATTGGGGTCCTGGATATTTTTCTTCTGTGTGGTTGCTATGGATGTGCATGTAATTGAATTAATCAGAAAAGGGGTATAACGTATGTTCAGTTTTAATAACAGCAACAGTAACTCTCACGAACCACACAGAGGCATAAAACACTGCTGGTGTATTTACATTTCTTTCCCTCACTGTATGCCCTCCTTTCCTCTCAGATATTAATGTGTTCATTATTTTTCCTTGTAAATGTACAATCTCTGTGTACATGTCTCTAGCCACCCAATTGTTTAGAAGGGTTTCAGGATTTGAAGTGGGGGCCACCTGAGTATCAAATCATTATGGTTTCTATTAGATGAAGCTTCCCAGCAGACAGCAGCCAGCAGACAGCCTGTGAGTGAGAGCCTCCCTCCCCCCAGCCTTTCAGAGACTTTGCCTGACCCTTCTTGGAGACTGGGGAAGACAGTTATGTCCTGACACTTACCTGTCAAGAGCTGGGTGGTAGTGATGGCACTTGCCTTTAATCCCGGCACTTGGGAGGCAGAGGCAGGTGGATCTCTGTGAGTTCGAGGCCAGCCTGGTCTACAGAGGGAGTGCCAGGGCAGGCTCCAAAGCTTCACAGAGAAACCCTGTCTTCAACAACAACAACAAAGAACAAAGAACTTACAGGGCTGCGGTGTCTGTGGTGTGGGCCCCGCTCTGACTGTGTAGTGAGAGAGGCTCAAGGGATTGGGTCGCTTCACATGGTTTGTTCTGAGCATCTACTCTCCCTCTCTAACTCTTAACACCAATCATAGAAGACTTCTGTATGGTGAAGTCTGTCTCCAGCAGGCCCAGTCACCTGGCATGGGAGGATAGATAGAGATTAATCCGTACATTGTTAGGGTGAAGCAGGTATAGACAAGAATCAGGGCCAGGCTGATCTGGGCACCCTGTCCTCAGATGAAAAGACATGCAACGATAAAGGAAATCTAGATGATGACAGCACTTAGAAGCTTTAGTTTTGAACCTCACTGCCCTGGTCTGAACCGTGTGTGATCTCCAATGTGGGTGGAACTCTTCCTGGAGGATCAGTGGTTATGTCAAGGATTACTTTCCTCTACCTCCCCCATTGGCTTCCCGCAGCCCAAGCTCGTCACGTGGTGGTTGGTGCTACATTTTGTAGGAGGATCCCTGCCAAGAGCATTTTAAAAGGAAGGGTACTGGGAGCTCAGGATCTGAGACTGTCACATCTGACTATTACTTTAGACTGTCCTCATATCTCATTGATGGTTTACCTAGATCCAGAATCCTTGTTCAGAATTATTATTCTTCAGAATTTAGAAACTATTGCTCAACTCTCTTTTACCTGTCCTGTTAGCGTTGGGAAGCTGTAACCCTCTCTAAGCACCCCTGTTTTCTCAGGAGTCCTGTAGATTTATACCCCCATCCCCACGGTATCATTGCCCACCTGCTTTCCACGGTGTTGAGCATCCTATGGACAAGTGCAGTCTTTGATTTCGCGTCCATCGGTTTGGGAAATTTTCTCGAGTTATTGATTTTTGTTCCATTTTCTTCTTTCTTCTATTATGTGGATTGGGGAATTCGTGTGTGCTCATGCCATGTGCATAGCATGTTTTTATGTGTGACATGTGCAGGTGTGTGTGCATGTGGCACAGAGGACAGAGGTTTTCCCTGGATTCAGAGCCTGAAGATTTGGCTGGTTTAGTTAGCCAGCCAGTTTGCCCCAGAGATCTTTGCTTCCAGAGCATGGGGCTTATAGATGGCCACACCCACCTGAGCACCAGGCTAGCAAGTGGCCACACCCACCTGAGTACTAGGTTTACAAGTGGCCACGCCCACCTGAGTACTAGGCTTATAAGTGGCCACACCCACCTGTACACTAGGCTAACAAGTAGCCACACCCCCTGAGCACTAGGCTAACAAGTGGCCACACCCCCTGAGCACTAGGCTAACAAGTGGCCACACCCCCTGAGCTCTAGACTTACAAGTGGCCACACCCCCTGAGCACTAGGCTTATAAGTGACCACACCCACCTGAGCACTAGGCTTACAAGTGGCCACGCCCACCTGAACACTAGGCTTACAAGTGGCCACACCCCTGAGCACTAGGCTTACAAGTGGCCACGCCTACCTGAGTACTAGGCTTATAAGTGGCCACGCCCACCTGAACACTAGGCTTACAAGTGGCCACACCCACCTGAGCACTAGGCTTACAAGTGGCCACGCCCCTGAACACTAGGCTAACAAGTGGCCACACTCACCTAAGCACTAGACTTACAAGTGACCACACCCACCTGGCATTTACAGGGCTGCTGAAGAGCTGAACTCCAGTCCTCAGACTGTGTTGCAAGTTTTTCCCAATGAGCCATGACCTTTTTTCTTTTTTAAATGAATCTTTTAAATTGATCCTTCTTCTAACCTTTTGTTCCTCTTTTCACTTTTTTTTTCTTTTAACTTTTTGCTCAAGTTCCTGGAGAGTCCTTGAACAGCTGCTCAAGTTTTCATTGCTTCTCCCTCCCTCCTTCCCTCCCTTCCTCTCTCTTCCTCCCTCCCTCCATCTCTCCCTCCTTCCCTTCCTCCCTCCTTCCATCTCTCTCTCCTTCCCTTCCTCCCTCCTTCTCTCCCTCCCTCTCTTTTTCTCTTTCTCTCTCCTTTTCTCCCTCTCTCCATTCTGTTTTCTTCTCCTTCTTACTTTTTTGAGTCAGAGTTTCTCTGTGTAGCTCTGGCTGTCCTGGAACTTACCCCGTAGACCAGGCTGGCCTTGAACTGAGCGATCTGTCTGCCTCTGCCTGGGTTAAAGGTGTGTGCCACCACTGCCTGGTGTCATAGCTGCTTTCAGTTTTGGGAACTCATTTTTATTTTGTTCTGTGAGCTGTAGGAAGCTAACCCCATGCTTTTGTTTCATGGTGGTATCTTATATTATTGATAATTCATTTTCTGTTCTCCATATTGTCTGTATTTTCAGAGTTGCCCATCCCTCCTCTAGCCAGTGTTAGCAAAACCAGGGCCTTGTGTGTGCTCAGTAAGCTCTATGGCTGAGCTGCATCTCCTAGTATTTCTAACTCTATTTTCCCCAGGCCTGGGGGCCGATCTCAGCACCTTGTACCACCTGAGAGCAGGGGCTCTAGCAATAAGTGACATCCCCACCCTTTGTCTTTTTCATGAGAAATATAATTTCTTTCTATGTTTCCCTTGTCCTCTCACTTTTTCTTTTTGTGGTAGTCCTAAGATATACTCCTAGCCCTTGTACTTCTCAAAAACGGCTCTCAGGAGCCTGGCATTCTTACCTGATTAGGATCTGAACGGACCACAGACGCTTTTGACTCCAGGCTTAGCTGCACTTTGCTTAGGGTAGGCTGTTTGTCTGATAGCCTCCAGATTCAGATTCTTAAAGTATTTCCTCACAGGCCACCAGGTTCTCAGCAAAGAGTCTCCCAGATGCTGCCACCTTGGAGATTTTTTAAAAAAGATTTTGAGGTAAAAACTGAATATGTCCCCAGCCTTTTCCAAGTCAAGTACTAGTTTGGGATTCAGCTTTCTTCATTCTGCTACTATTCTCTTCCAAACAAACTAACAAACAAACAAACAAACTCTAATTAATGTGTTGGGTCAGAATAAAAAAAAATACAAGAATAAGTGATCTGTATATATGCCAGTGCCCAGCCCCTTTTCTTAGCCAGGCTGGCATCCGACTCCTGCCCCTGCTTCTCAACCCTTCAGGTGCTGGGAGTACAAGGATGTATCAATATGTCTGGCTTCACCTAACTTTTTAACTAGGTATCAGAGAGAATCCTGGATTCCCAGATGAAACATTGGAAGGTAGCTCATTCCTGCCTGGCCTATGTATAGAAAAGGTGACCCCAGGGCAGTGGTGCTGTCTGCACAGAAGGTATTCTCTGAGCCCCATGTTTGCCATCCTAACACAGGGGGCTCATTCTGGTCCCTCGGCACACGGTTCTGAGAGGTCGAGGGAGCTCAGGAGCCTGGTCTGGAGGGACAGGGAACTGTCAATGTGCCTAGTGTACCAGTCACTCACAGAACTCCCCAAACAAATGGAATTAAAAGCTGTTTCTTCAGGTTCCTTTTTCCTCCTTTTGATAAAGTTTGGGACATTTGGAAAATCCTGGTTCTGGAGGAAGGAATCAAAGCATGGTTCTAAAAGATGCTAACGAGATCCCTTCTCTTCCTCTTGCTCTACTGGGGCAAGGTAGGGCTTGAGTCCTGTTCCCAAATGCATAATTAAACTTGTTCTGTGGGGAAATTGAGCAAAGAATGTTGTTATTGCCAGCAGCCCCAAGTGGCAAAATAACAGGAAAATGTGGTAACTGGAGGCTTTAGTGTGGTGCTATATAAATTAATAAATCATAAATAATCTATAGCCACATTTAGGATGGCTTTGGAATGATCTGATCATTCTCCTCTCATTGCTTCTCATCCAGAAATGCTTGATCTTGATTCCTCCTCCTTCCTTTCTTTGCTTAGTGTTTTTTTCGCATTTAATGGTAATTCCACTGATTTTTTGAATAGATACCCAACTTACAATTTTCTTGTTTTGCTAGGAGTAAGTTCTGGGTTTTCCTGCTGCCCACTCCTATGTAACCAATGCTATCAGATTTGTAAATGTATTTTTCAGAATTGTTTTTATCCAGTGCAAGTGTACACATGTTGCTTTTTCCTTCTTTTTCACTTCTTACACAGGTGTGGATTTGGCACTGCCCCTCTCCTTCTCTAGGATGGTCCTTGTGAATGTGGAGGACATTTCATACAGTATCTGCTTTAGAGATGAGAAATTTAATAGACAGGGCGGGGGAGATGGCTCAGTAGTGGATAAAGTGCTTGCCATGTGAGCATGAAGCACCCGAGTTAGGGTTCCCAGCACCCAAGCAAAAACTGTATGTGTTTGTGTATGTTCTTGTAAACTCAGTACTGGGGAGATGGAGTCAGGAGAATCCTCCCTCAACTCCTCCCAGATCCTCAACCTTGTTACTCATAGAACTTCACGTTTCCCCCTCTCTCCCTCTCTTTCTCATAAAAACAAAACAAAATGACAACAACAACTCCCCAGAAACCAGAAAACAACGTGAAGTGTGTTTTGTGTTGGCTAGCTGCTTCAGGCCTGCCCTGAAGTGTGGTTGATAGATCCAGTGTCAATCCATTGAAGAGAGCAAATTGATTTTCCCTCTCTCAACAACTATTGATTTTGAATAGTTCTTGGCCGGGACAGGACTTTATGTCCCTCCCCCTTTATGGCTCACTTTCACAGTTAGTAGAATATATGACCTGCAAGAAGATGTACACACACACACACACACACACACACACACACACACCACGAACATACACATGTACACAAAATAAAGTTAACAGAAGATGGTGGATCGTTTATATGTTATTAGCTACTTTTCTCTTTACTATATTCAACTTTTTATTATAAAATGTTGAAACACATGTGAAAGTAGGTAGACGGTTATAATGAATATCCACGCACACATTACCTAGATATAACAGTTATTAATATTTTCCTAGTTCATGTTTTCCGTTTCCTTTTCTTTGTTCATTATTTTAATACATTTTTCAGGCTAGTGACGTTTTTCTCTAAATAGGGTTCCCTTAGATTTTAGCTGTCCTCAGTTCTGTCCTACTCTGACATTATAAGTGAGTCAAAACTAAAAAAGTTGTGTAACACAGTGCAAATTATGCAAATGCAGTTGTGCGAATATGTTTGTTTAATAGAATGAAAGGTTTCTTTGTACTCTGAGTTATTCCCCACCAAGAGACCCCACAAAACCATTCCTACAAAATTCTTGAGAATGTCAGACAATAGAAGACACATAAGTCCCTCCCTCCTCCCTCTTCTTTCTTCCATTTTTCCATCTGAGATGCGGTCTTGCTATGTCCCTGCTCTAGTCATGAACTCCTAAGTTCAAACAACCCTTTTGCTTAAGGCTGCCAAGCAGCTGGGGCTCCAGGCATGCACCCTGCACCGCTGCACATAAGCCTTTAGAAATTGTTTAAAGCAGTGTCCTCAACTTTCCTAATGTTGAGGCCGTTTAATACAATTCCTCTTGAGGTGATGACACCCAACAGTAAAATTTTTTGTTGCTGGTTCATAAGTGTAATTTTACTGCTGTTATGAAAGATAATGTAAATATCTGGTATGCAGGATATCTGATATGCAACCCCCATGAAAGGGTTATTTAACCCCCTCAAGGGGCCTTAATCCATGGTTTGAGAACCCCTGTTTGAAAGTAATAATAACTACAAGACAGTTAAGAAAGGGTCATATATATTTTGTTGTTGTTTGTTTTTTTTTTTGTTTTGTTTTGTTTTTTTTTGAGATAGGGTTTCTCTGTGTAGCTCTGGCTGTCTTGGAATTCACTTTGTAGATCGGGTTGGCCTTGAACTCATAGAGATCCTCCTGCCTCTGCCTCCCAAGTGCTGAGATTAAAGGTGTACACCACCACCACTTCTTACCTTTGTTTTAAAAAAATCAAAAACCTGACCTGGGGTCTTTCCTCCTAGGCATTTTGTAACTTTAAAAGACTCAGAAGAGAGTGATGTTTTCCAGAAATGATGCTTTGATATGGAACTTTGGGCTTTAGAGGAAGCTATTTGGGAAAGGGACTACTTTCCTGAAGTTGCTTGCTCCCCTGGGAGTTTGAGGTGAGCTGATGAGGGCCTATCTCAGAGAAGGAACTATTTGGAGGAGATTTTGCAAAGAAAAGGCTAAAGGATTTGGGGGTTTCCGAACTTGGGAAAAGAGGAAGAGGTATCAGGGAAGATGCCAAAATGTGAGCTGAGATGAAAGAATCTAAGCTTGGAGCTGATATGATTATGGGAAAAGGATAACAAAGTCTTTAGAAAAAAAATTCCAAATAAATATGCTGAGTGATATTTGGGGAATCAAGATTAAAGCTTAGAAAAAGGAATCTGTAAGGCTATGGACTCATCGATCACTGAGCTGGCAGTGCCGTGATGGTGGCCATGGCAGGAGATCAACAGGGACAGAGAGAATGGATGGTGAGCTGGGAGAAGGCTGAAGATGAGTTCAAGGTTATCAGAGAAAAAGAGGCACAAACAAGAGGGGAGATAGATAGATAGATGATAGAAGATGAATGATAGATGATAGATAGATAAAAGATAGATGATAGGCATCTACCTAGATGATAGATAGATGAGTAGATGGTAGGTAGATAGATGATAGAAGATAAATGATAGAGGATAGATAGATAGATAGATAGATAGATAGATAGATGAAGATGAGGGAGGAGGTAGGGCTCCCAGTCTGGTGAAGCACCATCCTCCTGAAGAACATAAGCTTACTAACAGACAGAAGGCTGCAGAACATCCCAGGAAATGAGAAATGGGAGTGAACTATTGGATTGGATGAGAGCCTGAATCCAGCCTGCTCTGAATTGAGTGGTGTATTAGTTTTTTCCTCCTTGCTCTGACAGGACCCAGGACAGGAACAACATAAAGAAGATAAGGCTTATCTTGGCTCACCGTGTGAGAGTGTCATCTTCCAGGGCAGGGGAGGATGGCAGCAGGAGCTTGAAGTAGCTGCTCACATCCAGTCTGCACTCAGGAAGTGGAGACTGAGGAATGCTCGGCATTCTGTCTACTTTATATTCATGTGGATTCCCTTACTGGTGGAGCGCCCACATTCAGCGTGCATCTTCTCTCTTCACTTAAAACTTTCTGGAAACTCTCTCAGAGATGTGGCTAGAGGCATGTTTTGTTGATGATTCTAAATCTAGACAATTTGACAATAAATATTGACCATTACATGTAGTTGTTTTTTTTTTGGGGGGGGCGGGTTATGAACGGGGTGAAGTGTGGATAAAATAAGCAGACGTCATTCCATCACCTGTGTTCACAGTAGGGGTGTCACCAGCCGATTGACTAGGGCAAAGCACGGGGACTCTGCTCTTCCTTTGCTCTTCCAAGCTCTCTCAGCTTCCATTTTCCTACAAATTGCATAGGCATGGGGACAAGTGTGTGTGTGTGTGTGTGTGTGTGTGTGTGTGTGTGTGTGTGTGTGTGTAAAACTAAGATACGATTGCATACAGAGGAATGTGCACAGATCTCAAGTGTACAGCTTAGTGGATTTTGTACAATGTATGTTATGCAATGTTGTCCCAACCCCGATACAGAAAATTTCCAGTATTCTAAAAAGTTCATTCAGTTTTCCAAACTGGTTTGCACCGGAAGGGCCAGCTGCTCAGGAGACTGAGGCAGGAGGATCACATTGAGCCCAGGAGTGTGAGACTCGCCTGGGCAAAACAGAGAGACCCTGCCTCAACAAATGAACCATTAAGTAGACTAAGATGAGCTGAAGTGTCTCCTTTAGTGTTGTGGCTGCGTAGAACTGGCTGGGTTCCAGAGAGAGTCGTGGGGAAGAGAAGGGCGGAGGGAGGCGCTTGGGCGGGAGGAGAGATGGCGCGCAGTTGGCCTCCTGCTTGACCTCAGTACTGACAGTCCGGAGTTCAGAGTTGTGGCTGCTCCTAAGAAGTGGGCTTTCCTAATGACAGCTTGATGGCACAAAGCAGACACAGGCCACTACCTGGCTTTGGATCTTGATTCTGCTGCCGATTGGCTCCGTGACTTTTGTGTGACTCTGCTTAGATTTCCTAGAAAAGTACTTGCTTGAGTTCTTTTCGCTGTTACATTTGTTCTTTTAGTAAAAGAGCAATTTTACCACTGTGTCATGCAAGGATTAAATTAACAATGAATTCTAATCAACTGTTAATCACTATGGAAATACTGAAAGCAGCTTTTTGGTCCTTCTCTAGTTGCCCCTCCCTCCACTTCTACCTGACCCCCTGGGTCCACTCCTCCTCCGTTTGAAAGCACCTACTCTGCCCCCTCACTTAGGGCTCTCTCCCTTAGGGCTCTCTCTCTCTCTCTCTCTCTCTCTCTCTCTCTCTCTCTCTCTCTCTCTCTCTCTCTCCCTGGGAATTGAGCAAGGGTCCCACCTCCCCAGACATTTATACCGCTGAGACACACCCCCAGACACTTATCTACTCATTTTCATCTCAGTTTTTAGATGTGGGGGTGGGGCTTCACTACGTAGTTCAGGTTGGCCTTGAACCTATCTTCCTGCCTCAGCTTCCCAAGTTCTGGGATTACAGATGTGTGTCACCTTGTTCTCAAGGTAATCACTTCGTAAGATGATAGAGAAATTGGATTTAGGCGTAGGTCATGTAGATCCTCATTGTTGGCTAATCTCCATTGCTTATAAAGGAGTCAGAGCTTTTCTGCGGATCTTCTGTCCCTCAATGAGACACTCACTCCTTTCAGAGTTGTTTCTCCACGGAGTCTCTATTTTCTTCTCTCCTTGGTCCCTGCACACCGGAAAGGCCAGTCCTAGCTCTGGTGGTAGAGACTTTATCAGGACGCTCCCATCACACTCACTGGGTCATTGGAAATTCTTGCTCACCGTACAAGCCAGCCAGCTTCCAAGGAATTTACCGGGGGACTGAAAACGGAATGTGTGTGACCCTCAGCTGCTCCCAGGGCTTGCCTCTTCCTTCTCCCCATCCTGAATTCACCTCTGGAGTTGGACCAGTTCTCCACAATCGAAGTCACGGTGACAGCAAGGTGTGATGGATGGATCAAGAGCCGCGGAGTGGCACGACGCTTGGTCAGGAACCCAAGGCTGTGTTTATGAGAAGGAAGAGGCTGTTTCCTGGAGCGAGCACAACGCTGCTCTAAAAAAGGCAGGGGAAATACATCATGCGAGGGAGCATAACCCTGGGAGGGCCGCTGGGAATCCCAGTACCAGAGAAGGCCGGCAGGTCAAGGTGTCTCTGGCAGGCTCTTTTTTATAGGCCATTTGCGTGAGGCTTTGCCGCTGTTCCCTGGAGTGCTGACAGCCCTCAAGGTCTCAGTAGGACCTGGAAAACTAATCTTAGCTCTTGCTCTCCAGGCCTTCTCAATTGGTCCAGCTGATGCATTTAGAAAAGAAATAAACCCAATTGTTTTAAAAATCACAAAAACAACTATTTTGGATGTTGACCCGTGCATCATTGCAAATAGATTGGAACCATTTCCTCCAAACTCAGTTCCCCAGTTCCCCAGTATGGGGGTTCAGACCCAGGGCCTCATGAATGCTAGTTAGGCAAGTACTCCATCATTGAGCCATAGCCCCTTAATTTCTTTCTTTCTTTCTTTCTTTCTTTCTTTCTTTCTTTCTTCCTTTCTTTCTTCCTTTCTTTCTCTCTGTTTTTTCTTCTCTGTCTCTTTTGAGACACATCCTTACCAACTTACTTTGGCTACCACTGAAGTTACTCTGTGGCCAGGCCACCCTTGAACTCACAATCCCTCAGCCCCCGCCTTTCAAGTGTGGAGGTTATTGGTCTGTGCCTCTACATCAAGATTCCCTTACTATTTCTGTTTATCCTGGATGACTCTTGTTCCTCTGATGTCCTTGAAGGTCCTGCTGTGTCCTATAGTACTCAGAGTAAAATGAGCAGTTGGTGTTAGTGCCTATAGCTGGTGTAACAAATGACCACAAGCTCAGTAGTTGACACAACAGAAATTTATTCTCTTATGGGTCTGGAAGTGCTAAGTCCAGAACCTCATGGGGTTGAAAACCAGGTGCTGGTAAGGCTAGATTCTTCTGGAAGGATTCGGGGCAGAAATCGGATTACTGTCTTTTCTAGCTTGTGGTGGCTGCTGGCATTTCTTGGGCTTGTAAACTCTCATTTTCAAAGCCTGTAGCATACCATCGTTTCTCTGAGTCTGCTTCCCCAGCTTCTATCATGTGGCTATATCTTTTTATAGCTCATTCTCCTTTATCTTTCTTTAATAAGACACTTGTGATTAATTTAGGCTCATCTAGTAACTGAAATGAACTTCCCCATGGTGAGGTCCTGCAATGTCCCTTTTGCTATAAAAAACAAATAAATAAACAAACAAAAACAAACAAACAAACAAAAAACAAGGTCCACAGGCCCCAGAAGTAGAGCCTACATGTCTTTGAGGACTGCAGTTTTTAGTATAGTGTTCACCAGGTAGCTGATAAAACATTATTTCTGTGTCTGTACAAGATTAGCATTTCAATCAGGAGGCTGACTGAAGATCCACACTCATCAATGATTCCATCTGCTGGGTTTCTGAAGAGAGCAGAACAGTGGAGGAGGGGCAAGTTGGTCTCTTTGTTGGAGCTGGGGCATTCTTTCCTGTCCTTGGGCTTGGGACAGTGAACATTAAGCATCAGCACTTCTGGCTCAGACCTTCGGGCTCAATCAGCATATTCACCATTTTCCCTTTGATTCAGACTTGGACAGAATCATCTCACAGGCTTTCCTGGTTCTGTAGCTTGTAGACAGCAGATTGTGGGACTTAGCCCCATAATTACATAGGCCAGTTCCTATAACAAATCATCTTTTGTATATAGGTATTCGTCCATCTGTCCATCCATCCATCCATTCATCCATCCACCCATCCATCCTCCCATCTCCTATTGGTTTTATATGACTGGAGAACTTCAACTGACACAGTGGTCATCATTTAGTCTGCCACACACCCTCAAGTGTGGTACAAATGTATTGGCCACTTCCTGTCTACTAAATACTGTGCTAAAGCTGGAAATGCAGCTGTCCCTTTAAGCCTCCAGCCCAGTAATAGGTAGTCTTCCTAATTTACAGCCAATAGCATTTAATTCTTAGTCTGTCTTAACTTCTCATCTTGGCCTTTAGACATAGTAACTCTTTAGCCTTCAGAGCATCCTGTAAGGGAAGTATTGTTATCACCACTTGGAAGCAGGAGAAACTGAAAATTAGACAAGTTAAATGAATTACCCCAAATCTAGCAAGAAGCAAAATTGAGATGTGAACCTTAGTGCATAGCTAGTGACTGCCAGTAAAGCTCTGTTCTTCTTGCTTCCCAGCAGAGCGTTTACCTGGGTCTTGTTACCTTTATTCTACAGAGAAGGTGAAAGTGGTACTTGGTCTGAAGGTCATCTAGAAAGTCAGTTGGCCAAACATTAGTTTGTTTCTCAGTGCCTGGCCATGCTCTTCTATATATTCAAAGGCCTTTGGAACCAAACAGCTGGGAAGAACAGCATGCCGTTAATTGTATTGTCTGAACAGGTTTACTGGGTGGTTTTCATTATAAGGAAAGGGGGAGTGTCAGAGTTAAGAAAGAGATGGCTGGGATGCCAGCATCAGAACTCTGAAGAAGATGGAGGACTGCGAAATTAAACAAGCCAGATCCTGTCCAGGGGGAAAAAGGGTAAAGGTAAAACCAGGGTGGATGGGAGAAGGGAAAAGGGAGAGAAAAGGAGCATGGAGAACTTGGGGAAGAAAGCAGGGCTGAGGGGTGGGGAGGCAAAGACTCCAGTGTTTTGAACCCGTGGAAATCAAGTGTGCCTCAAGGTAACCAGGCTGTGGTGAAGAAATAAATGAATGACGGACACTGGAGTGGGCACTTGACTGGAAGCAAGGTGAAGAGACACCGTGGAAGGGACTTACTCCACCAGACTTTTCAGTTCAATAAAAACCCAACTGTCATGACCTAGTAATCCGGGAAGTAGTGGTGAACCCCTATGTGTTCAGAACTTTAAAAAATATATTTCTTTTTTTTTCTAAATAGAGACTGCTCATGTTTATTAACAAAAGGGACAATCCCACATTTCCATCCACAAGTACATTTAGGAACCTTAGACTGACAATGACCACGCCTCCCAACACCCCGCCCTCTAGGACCCACCCTAAACTTAGTTTGGGCCCTTCAAAACATTTGGGGCTTCTCGCATTTTTTATCTGGAAACTGTATGAAGGTACTGTCTCTGCTTTCCATGTTCTCCATCCACTTGTCCCACTTGTCTCCAGGACTCTGCTCAGTCACTCAGGTCTAGACCAAAATCTGGATATAACTCCTTGGTGGTGACACCTCGGGTCAGGTCAGAGCCAGCTTTCCCAGCAGCGTCTGTGCCACATCCTTGATGTCCTTGTACTCATGGAGGAGAGAGATGTGGTCCTCCAGCTCACCCACACGATAGCCTTCTTTTACTAACTGGGAAATCTCCTTGTCCAGCATTTCCTTTTTCTCCTTCAGTTTCTGAGTGTCAGAGTTCAGTTTCCTCACTAATCTCATCATCCTCTTCCAACTTGGGAGATGAACATGGTGATCGGAAGGCTCCATAGTAACTTCGGCCGTATCCTAAGTCAGCCCTCCTGAGCCCTGAGGTCCGAGGTACCCGGAGCAGGGTCGCCTTTTGCAAAGAAGGGTCCAGGGTTGGGGTTAGACGGATGCCTCGGATAACCACAAATCAGCAATGGAGACCACCAGCCGACTTACGTCAAGCTTTATTGTGGGTGTTTTGCTTATGTATGTCTGTGTATCACTTGTGTGTTTGGTGCTCACAGAGGCCAAGAGAGGGGTTAGATACTCTGGAACTGCAGTTACAGAGGGTTGTGAGCTGTCACGTGGGTGCTGGGAATCGAACCCATGTTCCGGAAGAGTGGCCAGTGCTTTTAACTGTTGAGCCATCTCTCCAGCTCCACTCAGGACTTTTCTGAAGTTGAGAGGCTCTGATCATCCTGAGTGAAGTCATTATGAAATGTCTAGATGGCAATCCAAAGATTTCACTGTGGCAGTAATACTACCAGCTCGCCTCCACCCCTTGTGTGTGTGGAAGCCAGAGGGCCACCTTGGTTGTCATCCTCAGAAGGGTCATCCATCTCCTTCCAGACACAATCCCTCATTGGTGCAGAGCTCACCAACTAGGCAATGGTACCTGGCCTGGGAGCTCTTGGGATCCTCCTGTATCATCCTCCACAGTGCTGGGATTTAGAGCATGCACCAAACCACCCACCATTTTAACATGGGTTCAGGGGTTATTGATGTTTACTAACTGAACCATCCCTCCAGCCCTCAAGTAATATTTCTGCCACTGCTCACATTGCATTTTAAAAAAAACGTAATTAGGCTTTTAAAACATCCAATATAAGCATGCACTCTCTAGCCCACATTCTTGTTTTTTAAAAGATTTGTTTTTATTTTATGTGCGTTGGTGTTTTGCCTGCATGTGTGTCTGTGAAGGTGCCAGATCCCCTGGAACTGGAGCAGTTGTGAGATTCCATGTGGGTGCTGGGCATTGAACCCAGGTTCTCGGGAAGAGCAGCCAGTGCTCTTAGCTGCTGAGCCATCTCCTGTCCCTCTAGCCCTCATATTTATACTGGCACACTCCTAACCAACTTTATTCATTGTTATCTGGTCACTGAAGACAAACTTGGAAGTCCCTGAAGTTGGCAACTTTGGGGTAGAGTCTTCTGTCATGTAATGGAGGCTGCTAGTTTTCCAGAACACAAGCTCTTAAGCTATGGACACTATAAACACCATGGTAATGTTGGAAGGTCATAGCCTGACCTTTTAGGCTCGATTCCCTACCAAAGAGCCACATCTCTTCAATTTTACTGCCATACAGTAAAGGGTCAGACCATTTTCTCTGTTGTTCTGTACCCTTGGCTCTCTCATAGGCTGGAGGAAGTGTTGCTCTCCATGACTATGGAGGGATTAGAACTGCCTTTGTGTGGATGTGCGCTGTGTGGCAGAGAAGGTGGTTTGGATCAAGGCTCACTAGGGTCTGAGTGGACTGGGGATCAAGGCTGCATCAGATGATTCAGCACTAAAAGAGAGCTTAGAGCCCACATTCGTCTAATAAGGATTTCCTGAGTGTTGGTGTTCTGCTAGGTGCTTGTGAAGCATAGGTGTAATGCCATAGCCCCTTGAATGATGCACACGCAGTTCAGCACCTTTTGTCTGGAGTTAAGGGAACTAGAGTCAGTTAGGATACATACGATTTGCAAATGACAACACCAAGACTGAAATTGAGGCTGGACACTGATTCCCAGGCTGTTCCTACTTCTCTCCTATCCCGTCCTCATCCTTCTAACTCAGGGTTCACAACCTTTCTAATGCAGTGACCCTTTAATACAGTTCTTCATGCGGTGACCCCCAAACATAGAATTATTTCCTTTGCTATTTCATAACTGTAGTGTTGCTACTGTTATGAATCATAACATTGATATCTGATATACAGATAGTCTTAGGCGACACCTGTAAAAGGACCATTTGACCCTGGGGTGGGGGGAGTCTAGACCCACAGCTGAGAACCACTCTCCTAACTGGTTCTTATCTGCTTTCAATTTCCACAGTGGTCCATCTCAGACCACTGCTTCTCCAGAAGTTCGCTTCATTGTGTTTCTCTGAGCTTGGGTATCCATTGGCTCTCCTGTCTGGAAGGCTGGAACTGTTTATTCTGTATTGAAAAGGAGAGCTCCCCTCCTTGATTGCTGTTACAATCTTTCAAGAGCATCACTGCTTCTGCAGTACTGTACTGATAGTGAAGTCATTGCTTAGGTGGCTAATTCTAAAACAAATGCATGCTGCACGACTCTGCTTATATGCAATTCTTAAAAGGAAAACTGCATTTTTAGGAAATCCTTGAACATTTTAGAAAAGGGAAGTATATCGACGTCTGCCTGATGTCAAAGGTAGACTTCCTCTGCAAAGGACTACAGTGAGTTTTTCTGAGTGAAGCAAGAAACAGCCTGTCCCTTGATTGTGGTGGTGGTTACATGGTACATCCATTTCCAAACTAACCTCTTAAAATTTATGTCTTACTCTCTATAGATCGCACATCAATAAGGCAACTTTTTTTTTTTTTTGAAAAGGGACCTTTGAAATAGTTTTGCAATGAGGCAAATACGACCAAATGAGTTCAAAGGCAGGGTTTAAAATGTGAAGACTTAGTGGGTGCTTCCAGCCAGAGAACAAGGGGGATGGGTGGATGAGTCTACACTCCTCATTTCTGCATTTCAGGGTGCAGCATTTTGTTGCAACGATTCTAGGGTTTAAAGATAGAGTTGTTTGCTTGCTTGTTTGCTAGCTGGGGAACAGTGACACTGGGGGACAGAGAACAACATCTTTAAGCCAAACCCTCCCGCTAGGACTCAGTTTACAAAGCACTGCTCTTGCCCTGGAGGGTGGCTCACATCCATGTCATTAGAGGGATGTGCACCTATGGATGCGTGTATTCTACCGTGGCTAAAGGCTTTTCAAATACAATCTTTGTAATATTTGGCTTTCACTGTATGTGCTGGTGAAAACTTAACTACCCCATGTGAACTCTCTACTATCCGTTTTCAACATGATTAGGGTTAAAGGACAGAGACTGGATTCTATCATGGTCTAAATTCCTTCTAAGGTATTTGTTGGAGCATTTTCTTGGCATCTTGACTCAGTTACCAGCCTGGATATAATACTGGCCCATTCCATGTCTGACTATGGTGGGCAGCTTTTGCACGTGTGTTTGCACAGTCGTGTGTGTGTCTGTTTACAATTGGTGGCCACATCCACTCTGCTTTCTGTTCTTTTAGAAGTGTTTCACACACTCGGAATACAAGAAGCTGTGCTAGTTTCTACAGTAGTGCATATGACTATTCCCGGGGTTGCCAGATGAACATGCATGGGCTGTTTATTTCCTTCTCTTATTCTAACTTCAATTCCAATTGCATATCTCATTTAAGAGGTCTCACTTACACTTGTTTTGTGTCCAAAACCAGTCGCCCCCATAGATGCACCCCAAAGCTAGCAAAATCATTCCAGAAGGTCCAAGCAATAACTGGTTCAATGAAGTTACCCACTTTCTCTCCAGCCTCACCCTAGCCTCAGGGTGACGGACATTCCATTTGGGAGAATGAATCACACGGAACTTAATCCTAGTAATACCTTAGATTTGCTGGGCACTTTATGCATGTCATGGTACTTTCACACGAATTATCCTCATAACCACCTGAGAAGTGTATTGGACAGATGTTAACCCAGCTTTATTGATGAAAAACTCAGGCTCAGAAGACATGAGCTTTGCTGAAGGTCATGCAGTGAGTCAGCAGCAGAATTGGGAAAAAGGCCAACAGCCATGGATGATTAACCAGACAAGGGTAGAATAGAAATCCTTTAAAACGACCACAAAAGGATTAATCAGACAAATATATGAGCGGGGAGCCAGTTTATTGAGTACCTACTATGTGCCAAGCATTATGAGAGATGCTGTATGTATATTAGCATATTCAAGGTCACAAAGCTGTGTAGGATCATGATTATATAGGGAAAATGTCTTTTTAAAGTTATGCTTTTTTTGAGATTATAATATAATTATGTCATTTTCCTCTTCCCTTTCCTCCCTCTAAACTCTTCTGTATATATCCTCCCTTGCTCTTCTTTAATTCACAGCCTCTATAGAGGCTGAGGTCTCCTGGCCTTTTCTCATCCATGTTAGCATGTCTACTGTTGTGTATTTGTTCAGCTCAACTTTAGGCAGTCGTGTTGGTGAGGCTGTGTGGATGTATCTCCTGACATTCCTAGAGACACAATCTCACAGCAAACTCCTGGTCCTTTGGCTCTTACAATCCTTCTATCCCCCCTTTCCCAATGATCCCTGAGCCTCAGCTGTGAAAGCTGTATTTTAGATGATAAATTAATTTTATCAGCTTATTTACAAGAAAGAAACAGAGTCCCCAAGATGTGTAACTTATTAAAAGCACTAAAAGGAAATTTATTAACCATCTTTTGTATTTTTCTTACTTGTTTATTTGACCAAAAGAATATGTATTTATATGTACACAATGTAGAATGATTAACTAGAGCTAACTAATGTATCCAAATTTCTCATATGCTTATTTTTAGGAGAATATTTTTATTATTGCAGTTATTAACACATATTAATGGGCTTCACTTTGATATTTCCATACATGTGTATATATATATCATGCATTGATCATTTCCATACATCTTTCTTTTTATAATCACACTCTCTTCCTCCCTTGGTATCTTTTAGACACTAGAAGTCCTCTTATACTTTCAGGCCTGCCTGTTTTGTTTTATTTATTTAGTTTTTTTGTGATTGGGTCTCATATAGCCCAGGCTGACTTTGAACTCACTCAATAGCCGGGGATGATCTTGAACTCCTGATCCTCTTGCCTTCACTTGCCAAGTGCTGACGTGCAGACACATGCCACCATGCCTGGCTCCTTTTGTTTGGTGTTTTAGTTTCCCCATGAGAGACAACATGTGACACTTGCCTTTCTGTGTCTGGCTCTGTTTGCTTAGCACGATGCCCAACAGTCCCACCCATTTTCCTACACCTGACAGGATTTTGTTCTTCCTTAAGGCCGAATTATACTCCATATTGTCTTTATCCATTCGTCTGTTGATGGGTACTGAGGCTGATTTCATATCTTAGCTGTCTTGTGAATGAATAGTGCTTCAATAAGCATGGCTAGGCAGTTGTCTGTTTGTATGCTGAATTCATGACCTTTGGACATATGAATGTATCCAGGAGTGGGGTGGCTGGATCATATGGCGGTTCTGGCCTTTTGAGGAACCTCTGTATATCATCCAAAGTATTCTATACTGATGTATCTCACCAATCACACAAGGGTAATTTTCTTCCACATTTTTGCCAGTATGTGTGTTTTTTGTATTTTTTTTTTTTATACTCATTCTAACTGGAGTGAGATAGTATCTGATTGCAGCTTTGATTTTCATTTCCCTGAAAGCTAAGGCTATTGAATGTTTTCTATATATTTATTGGCTATTTCCTCTTTTGAAAATTCATTATTTGGATAGCTTGCCTGCATTTTTATTGGATTTGCTTGTGTTTGAGGGAAGAATACTCACCGTGTACTCCTGAAGCAACTCTTGAAGGAGTGCTACACTGCTGTTGACCACATGCCACATGCCTTTTGTGTCTCCCACGTGCTGAAGCTCTGTGTCCCTTGAAGAGCGGCCTCTCTCCCCCAGCCCCTGGCTCCCATCACTTTACTCTCGGCTGGACTTTTTAGGTTGCACACATAAGTAGGATCACGTTGTTTTTGTTTTTCTGTGTTCGGCTTATTTCATTTAGCACAGTGACCTCCAGGTTCATTCACCTTGTCACAAATGGCAAGATTCTTTCCTTTTAAAAATTCCATTAGTTTTTATTCTGTTGTTCTCTATATTACAGTTCTTAAAGATTTAATTACTTATTTTTAATTTGTATGTATGTATGTATGTATATGCTTACATGAGTTTATGTGTATTATATGTATGCAGGTATTTGAGGAGGTCAGAGGTATCAGATGCCCTGGAGTTACAAACAGTTGTGAGCTGCCATATGGATAATGGGAATTGAACTAGATCCTCGGGAATAACAGCCAGAGCTCTTAACCACAGAGTCATCTCTCCAGCCCCCTTTAATTTGCCTTCAACCTGAGGAATGTCCATACTGGTTTTTTTTTTTTTTTTTTTTGGTTAGTGAGACTAATTTTCATACCCACCAACAGTGTACAAGAGTTCTATTTTCTTTATATCCTCAGCAATAGTTATCTGTTGTCTTTTTGATATGGCATTCTAACGGGTGTGAGGTACTTTTTTTTTTATTGTGATTGCAATTTACATTTCTCTGATGTTTAACAATGTATAATATTTCTACAAGTTATTTACATGTCTTCTTTTAAGAAATACTATGCAGGTCTTTTGCCTATTTTTATTTCTCCCTGACCCCCTCCCTATTTTGATATTCAGTTTTTGTTATTTTTTTTTGTGTATTTTGGGTTGTAACCCTTAGGTTTATAATTTGTGATTATTCTCCCCCATCCACCCACTATTAATCTTTGCTTTTTTAATAAGAGCACCCCAGAATGCATGGATAGCCAAGTCCTAGTTTAACGTTGGCTTCAGCCTCTACCACCTTCGCAAGCACCATCATTAATTACTACCCTTCACGGCCAGTCACTCCCGCTGTAATCTCAACTTCACCTATAGTCTTCACCTTCTTCACATGACCAGGAAGAAGCGGTCTCATAAAGAGTATTTCACAATAAGGAACTTCACGTTTCCTGAGTAAGCAACTCCATGTATCCTCGGACATGACAGCACACGACACACACCGTCTTTCTCCAGTCAATCTGCATGTTGTTTAAATATTTCTGTTGCGTTAACTTGTTGCATTAACACAGAAATATTTCTGTGTTAATTTGTAAGGTCCCCAGGGTAGGAATTATGGTTGTACTCTATTTTCTAGTTAAAAAGCTAGCTTTGTTATTTTTGCACTCTGCAAAGTTCATCTGCACTTGTCCTTGAGAATGATTTATTTACACTCATAAGTAGCACACATGTTTTCTGCCCTCACAATATTCATTCATTTTGTGTTTTGGATCTGGAGGCTTATCACCTGTCCTTGTCTTCAAGATTCCTTGTTTGGTATGACCATGTAATTTACTATGCATTCACTTACTCACCTAACACACATTTGACACACTTCGTAACAATGAAGCAAGGTTCAAATCTAGCGCCATTAACTAATTTTTTCCCTCATTTGAATGTGTTTTTCTTTGGCTGTGTAGCTGTTTTGCAAGTGGTAGTTTAACTTAGAAGAATAACCATAATTTTGTTTAAAGTTATGAAAGAACCAGGAGCGACACCAGCTTTTGAGGGTCTAAGTGGTTCTTTCCAAATGGCTCTTTAACCACAAGATGGCCAGCCTTGCTCTTATTCACATGCTTTGCATTTTTTACTATTCAACAGGCTGCCTCTGCTTCCTTTTCGAGGAGGAAGCTTATGCTAAGTAAAAGCTCCTTTTCCCAAAGAAGAAAGGTGCCACAGAAAGATTCAGAACAACTGTACAGGAGAGAAAGGGGAGGGGAGAACCTCCAGGATGCATGGTTCTTACCCACTGACTTGTTTACTACCTTGGAATACCTCTGCCAGTGAGAGCCGCAAGGAGCCCAAGCCTGGGATATGATAGACGGTAGGATTTGTGGAGTTCTAGCCAGATTGAATCTTGGTGGAGTACTGTACAGACACGCACACTGTCCTTCCTTTTCAGTGTGCTGATTTAGAATTGAGAAGTATTTGTGCATGAAAGAAGAGAGTCTTTTTCCCTAGAACCTTCTCCCTGGGGAGATGCCCTATTGCATCTCTTAGAAGAAACACAACTGGCCCAACAGCGTTTGTTTCTGAGTATGGGAATGAATTCCGTTGCTCCCTCTCTGCCCGCCATCAGATCCACAGCGATGATAATGTGTTGCTGCTGTTTCCCAGTGTTTCACGGTTCATGATGGCAATTATACTGTGTAGACTGGCATTTACCTAGATTTAAGAAAATAAGGGCACTGCGCATACTCTGTGCTAGGGAGCCGAATAAAAAGTTGGTATGTGGGCCTTTGACATGGCTCAGTAGGTAAAAGGTGTTTGTCACCAAGCCTGACAACCTAAACTGGGACCCACGTGGTGGAAAAACACCAACTCCTGAAGGTTGTCCTCTTGACTTCCACCTATGTGCTCCGGCACGCACATGCTTCACTCCCCAAATTACTTTGTGTAATAACACGTGTTTTGTAAAGTCAGTACATCCTTCATCTGCCCCAACATCTCTTTTTAAAGCTCCTTCATAAATAGGGGCTCCCTTATCTCCCTATACTTATTTACCATATGGTTCCTCAATCAAAAACCCCTCGCACAGGTTAGGTCAAGTTCCCTTACGTTTGCCCCTCCCCCACAGGATGCAAATCCCCCTCAGCTCCCCTTGGGAGGAACGCCTTTCTGCCTTTCCCAATCTTTTCCTTCCTCCAAGGTCCACTTTAGACCAACCTCCTCCATCAAACCCTCTCTGACAGCTCCTGCCCAGTTCCTCCTTCCTTCTCCGACAATGGAGTGCGATAACAATAGCCTTCATTGGCCTAGCGGCTGATGGGCACCATGCTTACTCTTAATTTCCACAAGCTCCCGAGATTGGTGAGGAAAATGAAAACCCAGACAAGGAAATAGTAAAACTGGGGCAGCAGTTCCGAAGTATAACATTTCCCCGCCACAGCTTCCATCTACAGCTTTAGACCTCAGCCTGCCCAAGTGCTGGCAAATGGCAGACCCAGAGGCTGCAGCTACAGCCTGGGGACTGTTGGATCAACCCAGCCAGGGCTTCCATCTTTCTTCCTGCGTGGCACCTGCTCCCACCTTAAAACGACGGCCAGGAACTGTGAACCCTTATGGGTGAGAGGGTGAAGGCTGCTTCTCCAGGGACTTGGTCCGTTGTCCACTGAGGCTACCTACTAAGGCTACCTCCTAGGGACATGCTTTCCCCAAAGGGCCCAACAGGAGGCCTCAAGCACAGCGGCATGAGGACATGATTTCACTTGTTTGTTATATGAGGAGGGTTTAAAAAAATATTTTAAAAAGCACCAGTAGAGAAAATCTCTCTCTTTTGGCTGAGTGACATTTCGTGTCTGTTCACATTATGTCAATCTTTGAAGAAAAGGACGACAACAGTTTTCTTTCTTACCAGACAAAAGGAAGAACTGGGTGTTTCCCTGGTAGAGGACCCAGATGTGATGAGTGAACCCTGAGGATTGAAGCTGACTCACTGACATTGGGGGCCGGAGGTGGGTCAGAGCTTTCAAAGCCAGCTCTGCTTGCTTTAGGGGCTCTGCTTGCACACCTGCTGGCTCAACCAGCCTTGGGACTGTCAACATTTGGGACAGGACTCAAAAAGCAAGATCTTTAGCTAAGTTTAATTCTTTCAAAATGGATCTTTTCCATATCTGCTAGGCTAGGGATTTATTTTTAAATAACTTAAACATTCAGAATTCACTTGCACATGCATAATGCCACACAAAACACATGTATCCACAACACAATTAGAGTTCATGAGAACCTGTGAAATCAGGCAGAAGGTGCCTATATCTTAGCGAACAAAAGTTTTTTTTTTTCTTCAGCGTAACATTTAAAAAGCAATACCCCCCCCATACCCTCCCATACCCCACCTCAGACAGGGTTTCTCTGTGTAGCCCTGGCTGTCCTGGAACTCCGTCTGTAGACAAGGCTGGCTTCAAATTCAGAGATCTGCCTGCCTCTTCCTTCCAAGAGCTGGGATTAAAGGAGCCGACCACTACCACCTGACACAACACATTTTAAAAATAATCTCTTATGGTTCTGGGCAACAGTGAGTGTCCCTGGGGTCTTTTCACATGGGGTCCTTCAGATGCTTCAGGGTCCTATCAAATGGCCACAGAGGCTATACCCACCTGCTGGTTCCTTCTCTTGTACTGGCCAGGGATCTTTTTCTTAATGGCCTCTCCAAGGGGGCAGCCCCAGCAGGCACAGATGTCCCACTTGGCAGTTAGTTTACTGCAGAGCAAATTAACCCAAAAGTCTCCAACCAAGACTGCAGTTTCTTATGATCTAGTCTTTAAAGTGTCAGGATAGCACTTCTGTCGTGTGCTATTGGCTGAACGTAGTCACCAAGACAGCCAGGTGCAAGAAAAGAGTAATTAGACTCCACAGAAAAATAGAAGTGACAAAAAATTGCTGCCTGCAGTCTGTCACAACCACTCCACCATTCACTGGACACCAAGTGAATGAATGGATATGAAAAAAGAGAGGTCGTTAGGAGGAAGAGTGACTCCTAAAACACCCGACCACGGTGTCATAATACCAGGAATCAATATGTGTTCTATGCGTGTCATACACAGCCATTGAAGCACCCCCTCAGCTTATCTGTAGTAGGTGGAAATGAGCATGAGTGTGGTATCTCTTTAAACTGGCCTTGCATACCTACAGTCCTCATTTTCTGAATAGGCTGGAGTGCATCATGCATTTACTCTTGTATTATGACCTGTAGAAGGCATAGTGCTACGTGGCTTTTAAGTGAGGCTTTTACTCTCAGGGTCAGGGATGCTGATTTCTCCCCCATCTTTCTATGTTATTTTTATGTTATTGTTTTCTTAAACCATACTACATATTAAGCAAAATCAGAAAAAAATGGAGCACTCGTAGGTAGTAAAGAGAAACAGGGGGAAAATTGCCATGAACGCTGTGGTCTGAAGTCCATGGTTATTCTATGAAGGAGCAGCAATTTTGCTCCCGAGCAGAAGCCAGAATGGGGCATTGTGGGGTTAAACTTAGTTCTCGCCAGATTCTAGCCACCCCTCCACTCCAAAAAATTCACCCTCTGTGTGTCCAGATGCCAAATAATCGGGGAACAATTCTTGGAGCATGCCTTGCCTCTGCGAAAAAGAATCTTCGTTGAAGTGTAGGATCTGTGTTGGGGCAGTTTTTAATGCAGGAGCTCAGAGAACTTCTGAATGAGCCACGTAGGCCAACTGAAAAGTCACAACGAGCCACAGGCTGCTTGAGCGAAGGGACCGTCAGACAGCCCATCCATCGGATCCGACTTGTATACTGAATATGCTGACTGCGATCCTCTTCCTCTGATTCAAGATGATTTTACTTCTAGTCCTGAGGCATGTCGGGAGGAAGCTGAGTGGGGAGGAAGGGAAGGGTGGAATGGGGGAGTCTGACTGTGGTGAAGGGATCGAATGTTAGAGCTCCACCTGGAGGCTTGTCCGGGCGGTTGCAGAGGCGACCCAGGTGTATCTGCATAGCGGTCCTGCTTCAGGACCCAAGAGAACCTATTTATTTCGCCCTTCACTCTCTCACAGCATCGCTTTCTAGCTTTCAGTGTACAGTTCTTCCACAGCTTTCATCTGGCTTGTACGCAAATATTTCTTCAGAAGAACATATAAATGATTGTGTTTATTTAAATTCTGCCTCGAAAAGTACATCGCCATCATAAAAGTTTTGTCTTTTAAAGACGGTTTCACTATGTGGCTCTGTACGGCTTTGAACTCCTAATCCTGCTAGAATTCGAGTTCCAGGATTACAGGTGCGCATCACCACAGCTGACATAGTGATCGTGCATCACACATTCCTGCTGAATTCATCATCAGGTCTAGGACTTTGTGTTTTGAATCTCTAGGATTTTCTACCCGAATGCTGTCACTATGAATAAAAACCCTTTCCGTCTTCCTTTAAGAGTTAGGCGTTTCTCATCTGTTTTTCAAACGGGTGGCCGGCTCCTCTGTGCAGGATTAAGAAGGAATGGTGAGAGGGCTATTTTCCCACCCTTCTGACTGCACGGAGAGTACCTGCTTTCACCATTAGTATAAAATGAGCTGCAGAGTCCTCAGATGGCTCAGGAGGTAAAGTGCTCGCTGTGTAAGGGCCAGCACCCGAGTTCTGATAGTCCCCAGAATCAGTGGGGAGAACCACACACAGAGGCAGGTCTTTAACGTCAGCACCGGGAATGGTGACAGAGACAGGTGAATCTCTGGAATTCACTGTCATCAGGTCTGGTCGAATGGATGAGTTCCTGGTTCAGTGAGGGACCGTATCTCAAAAAGTAAGGTGGAAAGCAACAGAAGAAGACATACAAGTTGTCTTTTGACTACACACACACACACACACACACACACACACACACACACACACACACACACACACACACGAGACAGAGAGAGAGAGAGGGGTGACATAATACACACAGGAAATGAATATTTAATTTTGTCAAATGGTTTCTCTGAAATGAAATTTTCTCTTTTACTAAGACAAACTTTTTAATTGAAGACCCAGCTTATATTCCTAGATTGACTCTTATTCATAGTGAGTTATTACTTTTTAGAATATGGTTGGTTTTTGTTTTTGAGACAGGGTCTCTGTCTTCAGGGTTACCCTAGAGCTTACTGTGTAACGTCGGCTGGGCTGAAACTTGTGAGGATCCTCCTGACTCAGCCTTCAGAGTGCTAGGCTGGCTATGTACACCCACAGAGCTCTATACATTCTGTTTTGATAAAATGTGGTTTAGGGTTGTTATGTATGCAATCCTAAGGGATTTCACTCTACATATTTTTGTCATTGTGTCCTTGTCCCCTTTCAATGCTGGGGATGAGATACAGAACTTGATGCCTGCTAGGCATGGATGCTGCAGCCGAGCCACGCCTCTGGGTTCCACAGTTCACTTACACTGTTTTTAGTCTGACTTTTTCTTCTTTCTGGAAGCATTCCTACAGAATTGGTATTATTTACTCCTTAAATGTTTGATAAAAATTCATCAGTGAGGCCACATGAGCCTGGAATTTTTCTCATGGAAAAGGTCTCTACGAATTTGACTTCTGTTTTTAAGAATCAGCACACACCAGTTATGCAGAGGCAGGGATTTTATCATGACATTTACACACACACACACACACACACACACACACACACACACACACGCTTTGATTACATTCATTGTTACCCTTCTTCCCTCCTTTGACACCTACAGTATTTCTCCTTTTGGGTGCCCCCTCTTTAATCACCTAACTTCCTCACACGAGAGAAAACATTTGCTATTTCTCTTTTCGAGTGTGGCATTTTTCTCTTTAGTTGATTGGCTTGAGTTCCATTCATGTTGCTGTAAGTGATGTTCTTTATGGTGGAATAAAACTCTATTGTGTCTGCTTACCACATTTTCTACTTATGGGCATCTAGGTTAGCTCTCTGATTTGGTGGTGTGGATGATGTCTGTGGCAATCAGGCTTTGGTCCTTTTGACTATGAACAAGAGGTGCTATGACAGGGTCATATGGAAGGTCCACTCTAATTGTTTGGGGATTCTCCATACTGATTCCCATAGTGGCTGGCTTACATCACCCCAGCAGTGAGCCACATCCTTGGCTGTGTTTGTTGTTTTCTTAACAACATATAAATGAAATTTCTTTGGTTTATGAAAGGCTATTAAACTATTATCTATTTCTTCTTGAGTTAGTGTTGGTAATTTGTGCCATTCAAGGAATTTGTCTATCAAATGTATTGGTATAATTTTCCATAGTATTTCTTCAGTTTTTCAGTGTATGCTGGGGTCTGTAAAATTGTCACCTGTTTTGTTACTTGTGCTGCTAATTTTTGTCATCTCTTTTTTCAGAGCAACCTGGGTAGAATTTATTAATTTACCAATCTCTCCCAGGAACTAAGCTCTCAGGTTTATTTTTAAATATATCTTCCTTATTTTGAGATTCTGTCCCCACTGTACTATTATCTCATGACTTTGACTTAATACTTACAATATTGCTGTTGTTGGTTTTTTTCTGTGTTTTCCTGGTTTCCCAGGTGGAGGTTGAGAGTCACCAATAATTTCCATCATTGTCTTGAGTCTTTCAAAAGTTAAATTAATTTGTTATTATTGTGTGTTTATGATGTGTGTATGTAGGAGAGGGCATCCATGGGGATCAGAGGACACATTCTCTTCTGGAAAGCTTTGTGTGGGTGCCCGGGGCCCCACAAGGCCAATGCCTTTCCCTGTCAGGTCACCTGCCTACCCCTTCCTTCTCTTCTGGCAGATATTTTGGGCATGGGTTTGCCCTGATGACTGTCTCAGCACTGTCCCATAGACACTAATGTGCATTTTCATTTTCACCCAGTTAAGAATACTTTCTAATTTCCCCTTTGATTCTTACTTGAGTTGTATGTTACTTAGAAGTTGTCGTTTAATTTACAACTTGCTTGGGGATTTCCCAAAGATTGTTTTGTTTGCTTGTTTCCATTTTAATTTCATTTTGTGGTCAGAGAACATACTTCGCATGACATGAATTCCTTTAAATTGATTTATATTGATTGTATGGGGGGGATGATGAACAGGGTGAATATTCTCTATCCATAGGACAAGAGTGTGAATTCTGCTACCTTGTGGCATGTTCTGTAAATGTTAGTTATGGCTTCCTTTTCCATACCCAGATTTTCTTGCCACTTATGCGAGTAAATGTCTGTTTTGTTTCGTTTTTAAATCTCCCTGAAAGCTAGGCAAAAAAAAAAAAAAAAAAAAGACAATGTAATATGAGGTTTATGTATGAATATGACGTGTAACAACAGCATGGAGGTTGGACAGGAAAAATGGATGTGGGCTTTTATAATCTCTTCCGTCGTCCTTGGCGTATTGTAATGTTAAATGAAGGCCAGCTTTAAGCATGTTACTTGTTCATGTTACAAACACCGTATCACATTATTATATTTGTTTAGGCAATTAGCTCTCAGGGAGATGTGAGAGACAAAACAAGCATGCATTTTCCCACACAGCATTTTCAGATTTCTTTATTCTGTTCTGCAGATTGGTATTTTAATTTGTGGTCATTTTCCCTCTGAAAGATGTTTTTTTTTTCTTTTCGACCTGCTTTAATGGCAGTGGAGTTCTTGGCTTTTGCTTTAGAAAGGTATTTTCACAGGATAGGCAATCCTTGGTTGATACTTTCCCACTAATGTTTTAATGACATTGCTTCACTGTTTGCTCATTTGTATTGTTTCTAAAAAGAACTATGCCACCACACAGGGCAAGATGGCAGGCAGACATCTGTAATTCCAGCGCTTGGAAGATGGAGGCAGGAGAACCTAAGTTCAAAGCCAACTGCATACCCAGTTTGAGTTTTCTGTTAGAAGCTGAATATCCTGCCTTGTCTACCTGGTAGCAGTCTGGCCATTTAGCAGGGCTTAAATTCTGTTGCCATTTCTTTCAACTTAGGCCCACAATTGGAAACACTCTGATTTGTGCTACCTCAGCTACTGTTGTTGAACACTGCATGGTTTTGCTTTTGCTGGAGACTTGATAGTATTTGTCAGCTGATGTTAATAAAGTCAGGACTGCAAGGAAAAAACAATTCCTGCACACATAGACACAGCAGTTAATTTAACAGCAGATATTTCGTGGATCACAAGAACTGTCACCTAGGTTGAATATGTACATCAACTGCTATCGGAAAGGGCAGCAAGAATATCTTCCTTAATACTCAGATGTTGAGCTCAAGCTGTATTTTAAGCAACGTTTGTTGGACCTGGATGCAAGTGCAAAAATTTCATATGACACTTCATGGTTTTCTCAATCCTTCCCTGTTTTTGAATAACTATTCTCAGCAACCAAGTTTAAAAAGGAAGATCATTGCATACCCAAGATAGTGAATACTGTAAGGACAAAATAATAACAGTAAATTTTAGTGGGGATGTGGAGAAACTGCAACCTTTCCATTTGTTGGGGATGCAGTGGGTTTGCCACTATGGGAGGTGACTCCTCAGCAAGTTTAAAGTAGAATCACCATGTGGTATAGAAAGCTCACTTTAGAGTAAGCATCTAGGATAACTAAGCTGGGCACTGGAAAGATGATTCACTGCTTAAGAGCCTGTGTCACTTTTGCAGAGGACCTGACTTCATTTCCCAGCACCCATGTGGGGCAGTTCACTACTGCCTGTAATTCGAGTTTCAGGGCATTAGACTATCTCTCCTGGCCTCCCAGGGTACCTGTATTCACATGTGCATACCTTCTCCATTACACACACACACACACACACACACACACACACACACACACACACACACACCCCAAAAACATTAGCATTAAACAACAACAACGCAAAACTAAAAAGAGGTCCTCGGCAGTGCACAGTGGCACATACTTGTAGTCCCAGCAGAGATGGGAGTGGGGTGGTCTTTTCGAGTTAGAAGCCAGCGTGCTGTGTGAGTTCTAAGTCAGGGCCACACAGTGAGACCCAGTCTTAAAAAAAAGAAGAAGGAGGAAAAATAAAAAAAAAAAAAAAAGGAGAGTCTGAAGGAGCTCTGCTCACTGGTGCTCTTAGCACCATAGTCGAAAGAGCCAAAACGTGGAAGTAACTCACGTCCACTGTGTGGGGAATGGACAGAATGTGGTAATGATACACACACGTTGGAAAATTACTCAGACCGGAGGTAAGTTCCGGCCTATGCTGCAACCTGGATGGACCTTGAGGATAGTCTGTACCGTGTGGGTGTGGGATGTCTAGGGCAGTCAATTCTTAGACAGCACTGGCTCTCAGAGACTGAGACAGGCAGGGGACCACAAGCTGCTTCATGACTGTGGAGTTTCAGTTTTGTTAGGTGAAAAGTTCCGGAGACAGTTGCCTGATTGGGAGAGTGTTAAATTATTCAATGACATACTTAGCAGTGGTTAAGTTCTATGGTATGCATTCTACTACAGTAAGGCAAAACAAAACAACAACAAAAAACTATAACAAAGTGCAAAATATATCAAAAGTAATGTGATAATAAATAAGATATTTATTTACATAACATTGGAATTAAACAAAAAAAACAAAACAAAACAAAAAAATTGCCAGAATATTTTTAGGAAACGAAATATTGAGACTTCATCTAAAAAGTTCAGTTTCAAGTGGGTCCTTTCTTGCTTCTTGGTGGGAGAGATCTGGCTATGTAGCCCTGGCTATCCTAGAGTTTGCTGTGTAGACTAGGTTGACCTCACACGTGTGGTGCTCCTCTTGCCTCCTGAGCGCTGGGGTTGTAGGTATGTACCTCCATACCCCGCTCAAACATATTCTTTCAAACCATGTAACTAGAAATAGAATGACTGCTGTTTTAAAAGATAGGTATTTCCTGTGTTACAATCTGAACTATGTAACAGATGTAATGGTTCTTGTAAGTCTTTCTTTACCAACCTCACACCTGTATCTGCCCTGTGTTCTTTTCAGGGCATCACACGGTGCCCTGGGCATGGGTTTTGCTTTTCTGATCCTTCTGCCTTGCTCAGATTCATGCACTTTGAGTGGTGTTTTGTTTGATGATAGGATTTATGTATTGTGAAGCACTCTGGATTTGACTTGGCTGCATCTTTTGAAATCATTATTTTTTAAGATTTGTTAGGTATAGCCGGGCAGTGCACACCTTCAACCCCAGTACTTGGGACGCATAGGGGGGTGGGTCTCTGTGTGTTCGAGGCCAGCCTGGTCTACAGACCAAGTTCCAGGAAAGCCAAGGCTACACAGAAAAGCTCTGTCTCAAAAAACCCAAAACCCAAACCAAACGAATGAAAACCACTACCACTGCCAACAACAACAAAAACAACAACAACAACAACAACAACAACAACAACAACAACCCCTCCATCTGCCAGGCAGGACTGTGATTATGTTCAGTTTAGAATTAATTAGTCTTTATTTCTTTCTGGGTACATAACCCTGATGTGTTCCCTTGGTGAACCCTGAGGTTTCCAAGGCTGTCTGGTAGGGACAGACACATTCCTATCCTGTGTGAATGTCACTCATGTCTAACCATTCCCGAGGTTCTGCATTTTCTCTCAGTTTCCTCTGATGCATGGCTGATCAGTGTGCGGCTCACTAGTGGAATCTCCCTGCAAACTTCCAGAATGTTCACTGTCTATTAGGGCTCTCCTCCGCCCTATCTGTTCTAAGAACATTAGCAGCCCTGGTCTCCCCACAGCCTCAGCTCTGCTTCCTCAACCCTGACAGCTTGCCCAGCTCTGCCCGGGTCTCTGTCTTTGCTCGGAACTCTCTCAGGCAGTGAACGGGGAATTACTATGCATGCCATCCTCCTCAGGGATCATGGTCCTTCTGATAGCTGGTGTTTTTTGAATTGCTGTTTAGTTAACTTTTCAGTTGCTTTAGGTGGTGTGGGGGACCCTCTCCCTGTGCTTGTTTCATATTGGCAGGAGGGAAAAGCCTGCAATGAAACACGAAGGCGCCCTTCTATCCTGAAAGTTATCTGCATATTTTATGGAATAAAAATAATCTGTGCATTCATCGTGTAACAAAAACGGGCTTGTTCACTCACTCGAAAATTATTCTTGACTAAGGGACCTGTCCTTTGCTTTGGTAGCAATGCCATTGCTCATGCTGAAACGGTACAACAAAGCTACGACTGAGTGTAAGCCGGAGCTGCATTAAATCACAGAGCATGTACTTCACAATGACTGCTAAACACAACTGTAGTTCTAGGCACAGCCACTTGAGCTGGAGCAGCGGCATTAAATCTTGGCCTCACTCAAGTATGGCCCACTCTGTGGTTTGCTGTAGAGCTGACAGTCAGTGACATTATGAGGAGGAAGACGAAACTCAAAGGTAAGATTTATAAACATGTGCTCCCTGCTCTTAGAGTAAGTGTCCCTGAAGACTTCAACATAAAGTGGATGTCTCTAAGACAAAATCTCCATCACGTTCGTTCATGAGCCGATGCCTTCTGCTAGGGTAGTGTCTATGTAAATCTGACGACAGTGAGTGCTAGCCTTTTAGGGTGCTGGTGAGAGGGAGCATAAAATGCAAAGAAGAAACCAACTTCTGGTAGGCGTAAAGGAGTGACTGGGGTGTTCCAGACATGAGCGGAGTTATTGTAGGGTAAGTGTCCTCTCTAGAGCCTGGATTTGGCAATTACAGCCATGACCTCAGGGCAGTTACTTTGTATTCTTGTTGGGTTCCCACAGCGCTCAGCAGCAGTGTTGTTGCAAGAATGAAACAGCATGGTGTGCCCGAGGCACTCAGCATTGAGTGGCTCTGGGGATCATCCTCATCATTTTTGCTGTTGTTTTGGAGACCTTCCTGTGCAAGGGAGGGAGGGAGGCAGAATGCGCGGGGCATCAGCAGGAAAGGCCTTGAGGAGGTGGGAGCTGAGGTAGGCTTTGAAGCAAGGGGGAAAATTCCAAATAATGGGATAGACAGGGAACCATGGTGTGGAAAGTGGTCATAGAGAGAGAGAATGGGTTAGTTCACAGGAAAAAAAAAAAAAAAAAAAGGTTATGATGTCAAAGACCAGGAAAGAGAGACCCCGGTGTCTAGGCCTCAGAGAGGCCAACTCCATCACCTCTGGGGTTGGCTTTGTGCGTGGCATTGCTTAGGACTCTCCAAGGGACTACAAGGGCAGCCTTCTGAGGACTATTGTTCTGGAGGTAAACATGGTATTTAATGGCTTATTTGTTTGTTTTCAAGGTGTGGTGATGGTGTAATAAGACAGTTGTCAGGGGAAAAAAAATCCAAGTTTGTGGATTCATAGACCAGAAACCCCCAAACTTTCTCATTTTGTTGAAGAACCGAAGGCTCAAGGACATCAATCAATTTTGTGCCTTAAATGAGACATTCAGTGAATTCCAAACTTTTATTTAACTCATCTGTTGCCATCTGTACAAACCATCATTTTTTTTTTGTTTTTTTTTGTTTTTTTGTTTTCTGTTGCTCATAACACACCATCCACAGACTGGGGAGGCTGTATACGATTGAAAAGAAGTTTCTTTTGGCTCATGGTTCTGGTCTAAGGTCATGTGGCTGCATCTGGTGATAGCCTTGCTGATGGAGTCCTGGTGACGCACAGTATCACACGGCAGGGGACAGAGAGCATGTGCGTGTGTGTATTCTGGTCTCTTCCTGTTCTTATACGGCTGCAGTATTAAATCACAGGGCCGCACCCTGATGGCCTTATCTTACCTCAGTCACCTCCCAAAGGCTTCATCTGATTGAATGTACTCCTCCAAGTGCCCCACAATGGAGAGCAAATCCAACGCCAGTTTTCGGGATGGGCAAACCACACTGAGACCATAGCATCTCTCTCACTTTTTTTCCACATCACTCCTCTTCCCAGCTTGTGCTACATGGTCAAGACAGCGCGCTCCTCCCAGAGGCTCTTGCTTGAGGTTGTGCAGTGCTGTGTTCGAATCCGTGTAAAGGCTCCTAGATGTAGACCACAGTCGCGGGGGGGGGGGGGGTGGGGGCGCAAATGTTTATGGATCCTCTCACACCGTTTCTAGCCTGGGAAGGAGGGTAGCCCTTGGAAGAGGGCACAGCCTGTTTTTTGAGGTGCTCAAGGTGCCAGTGCTGGGACTTAAAGTACAGCACTCGTCCCCTCTGTTTACAAAGTGGCTCCAATGTCTGGACAGTGGCTGTGAGTCCTGCCAGAGTTGGTGGGGACACAGCATTTGTGGGAAATCTGTGACTCGAGAGGCGAAAGGTCATCCACTTTTCTTGACAGTGCTCTTGCTGCCCCAGGGTTTATCTCTGGGAATCTTGACTGGTTTCCAGGGCCCTGTTTCACCTCCATTGTTATCTGGAAACACAGGAACAGCAATTTTGTCGTGCCAGACCGGGGTAGACATTGGACCCCATGCTCCACGCCCTTCCCCCACAGGGAAAAATCCTACTTTCTTCCAAAGTAGTTGGAAGAGGATTCTTAAAACACAAACCTGCTCACACTCCTCGCGTATGCATGCATCTTTGTCCTATTTATTCCCCCTTCTTTGTCTCCTGTCTGGTGCAACAAAATCGCCCCAAATATGACCTGACACTGGAGGTTACTCTACGGTTTGGTGACACGCCTGAAATTTCTGGAGATACTTGCCTTTCACTTCTTTTTTTTTTTTTTTTTTTTTTTTTTTAAGACAGGGTTTCTCTGTATAGCAGTCCCCTGGCTGTCCTGGAGCTCCCTTTGTAGCCTTGAATTCAGAGATCCGTCTGCCTCTGCCTCCCCGGTGCTGGGGTTAAAAGTGTGCACTACCCCACCTGGTGCCTTTCACTTTTAAACACATCTAAAGCTCTAAACCTATGGACAACTCCCATCCACAGTTGCAGTAAAAACTGCTCCGAGTTATTCCTGTGGCTCACGTCTCAGCTGCCGCTATCCTACCTGGAGGTGTGAACATGGTCCCGTCACCCCTGGCAGAGCCGGCATCTGTACTCACAAAGCACGCTTAGGTCCCCGAGAAACACATGGAAACAGGGAAGGGAGGCAGGGTAACCAGAGAATGGGCCCATGCCTTCCTTTTGTTCTGAAGCTGGAGGACCAGGAACTTCTGCACTAAGCCGGTAAGCTGAGTTCTAGAACATTCTCACAACAGACATTGACTTGACTCCAGGGCCAAGAACAGCAACTTCTGTCCAGCAATGTTTGCTGTGTTGCTCCAGCTGTCTTGGGGCAGTTCTCGCTAAATGCAAACGATTAGCATTTCCTGTTAAAACATTTGTAATAAATAAATGAATACATCATCTTCCCAACCCGAAGCAGGTCTGCAAGCATCCTAGGAGCTACTTACTCGGAGCTAAGGACAGACTTGGACCACCCAGCACCAGCCCACTGGCCTGGGGCCAAGGCTGCTTTTGTTTGAATTCCTGTATGAGTAACCGCTCAAGCTGACGCCGGCCAAACTCAGTGAAATATTATTTTTAATATTAAATAAATAGATGGTGGGGTGTGTTGATTTTTTCCCCTTTCAGTAAATTGCAGTATCATACTCTAGAAGCCAGCTCTTGTGTTCAGAGTCGTGCAGATAGAAGGAAGTTGACATTTTCTTTGACCCCCCTCCTCATGGAGCACTTATCCCCCAAGAGACAGAGAAGTCCCAGTTGGGTTAACAGGACCCTATTTAGAATAGCTGGGACTCTGAATGCTAACAAAGCTTGTAAAAGATCACCAACCATTTTTGATAATTTTTCTAATGGTGTCCTTGCAGTATACAAAGGCATTGTATATAAAACCAGAGCACAGATAAACAGTTGAAGGGAACTGCCCAGTGGGAGATGTTTACTGACAAGTATAGCTGAATACTGGCCCGGGTTTCTCCTTTAAGTGAGTGTACCATATTCAATATGGGCTGACTTGACGAAAATGGAACCACATTGTACAAAGGTATTTTCTTTTTACATGGAGTTAATTTGACATCAATTTTATGCCAATAAGTTCTCTGCTAAAACTCTGTCTTGTGAATATGCCACTGTGGACTCCGCCAGTCTCTTCTTGTTCTCAATTTTTTTTTCTATTATAAACACAACTCTAGTTTGGAAACAAACATGCAAACAAACACAAACAACCCATATAGCCAAATATTTGTTTATCTCTTGATTATTTCCTCAGGATAAATTTCTAAGACAGATTTCTGAGGCTTTGGCTACCAAATGCCAAATTTTCCCTCTAGAATGACTATACCCATCTACACAAACACCAGTAGGTAGTCAAAATATTCCTCTGCTACACCTTTGCAAATCTTTGGCAATTTTTTCTTGGTGGGGACTGGTACAGAAGAGCATGGCACTGCTAACATGGAACAGGAGATGTGGGCAATGTGTGGCCAGCGAGGGGCTCGGATCAATAAGGACACTGGGATGTGACAGCATCAGGAAGGCCAGGGCATCAGGAAGTGACAAGACCCTTCAGCACTGGGCTGGCTGGCTGAAGTAAATACAGAGAAGCCCAAGGTGAACCAAGCCAGAGATATGGGGTTTCCCAAAATAGAAGCTCAGTGACAGTTAACCAGAAGGACACTGAAGTCAAGGATGTCTTAGGGACATTGGGATTGACCAGTTCAGAGCAGTTTCTTGGTATCAGAATTCCTCTCTACCTGTGGCAGGCTAATGTGCGTGCCAGAGTTCTACGAGGGACATCATCTGTGGTGTTTCCTGAGCTTATTAAGTATATGCCCAGCCCCTTCCCCACCTCCTTCCTTTTCTACTGAGCATCCCATGGGTCTAGCCCCTGGAGGGTCACTCTTAAAGAACCTCTCTGCCATCATAAGGGATAGTGGGTAATCCCAGAAAGAGTAAGAATGGAAGGTAGGACAGAGTTCTTCACTAGCTACCATTTGACCTGTAACAATGTTTCATTGCAAGAGAGGCCCCAAATAGAGAAGTAGACGATAGGCCTGAGAAATTTTGTAGATGATAGGCCTGAGAAATTCTAAAAATATTTAACCACCAGATCTTTTATTGTTGTATGTATCTTTTTGTGGAGGCACAATGGGACATGGTCAGAGTGAAATGTGTCCTTCACTCAGCCAGGAAGCTCCTCTTGTCTACGAGGCAAAAACAATTCCTAAAAGCCTAAATGCATTGCACACCACAATGCTTTAGGAAGCCTTTACAATTTCACAACAAAGAGACGATTATTTAATAAACTCTCTCTTGTTTTTTAAAAACTCACAAAGTAACCCATGCTAAAACTGAAAGAGGCTTTTTGAAGTGAAATCAGGCTGCACACACCCAGATCTAAAAGCCTCTAGAATTTTTTAAAGTGTGGGTAGGATCTGAGTAGTTGTGTCAGGATCAACACCGTGATTCACTGGACCAGTGTTTGCCAGTCACCACTAGCTGGATTCTTTTTCGGGTGTGTTTCTGCAGTCAGCCACTTATCTTGGGTCATTACTCTCTGTTCCTGTCTGCAGTTCTCAATTCAATGGGACTCATGCTGAACTGTCAGGCTGACCAATAACATTCCAGAAATTTCTGTGATGTCAGCAAATGTAAATCACAGTGCCTGGTCTGATACACCCAGGGTCGGTGAATGGAGCTGATTCTATTCTATTCAAAAGGAAAAGGACTTGACATTCAGTTAACCCAGTCAACCCAGTCACAGATAGGGAGTTGGGCCTTCATCCTATCAAAAATAACAAACCATTATTAACTGATTTTATAGTTGCCTCAGGGGTCCAAGTCTCTGGGGAAAGGAACTTCAACATTTGAGATTTTTTTTCTGAAAACCTTCCAGCTTTTGCTAACCGTTGGAACTTCTAGAATCAACTAATCTCAAGTCTCTGAGCTGCATAGTCAGAGGCAGCACACAAGTTTGTGTCCTCGCTCCATGTGCCTGTGGCAGACATCTCCAATCCATCACTGCATTCTTTCTCTTTGAGCAATGTTTGCCTCTTAATACAGCATTCCAAGTAACCAATGAATCAGATGCTAAAAACAAAATCAACTTCCCTTTCCTGCTTGGCCCTATTTTGTAGGTGGTGTGTTCATGAGGCAAGAATGAGGGACAGGCTCAGAATCCCCTGAGCACAGAAACTTTGTCTTTTAACGAAGACAACAGATGTAGATATTCAGAGAACTAAGATGTGGAAATACATGGGAATAAAAATCTCACCTCTCGAGACTGGAGAGATGGCTCAGTGGTTAAGTGCACAGACCTGAGCTGGATCCCCAGAGGCCACATCATGTCAGTGGCTCACAACCACCTGTAACTCCAACTTCAAGGGACTCTGGCGCTTGTGGCCCCAAATATCACCTGCACATACATGCACATATATACAAGTTTTAAAAATAAGAAATCTTTAAAAATATGACTTCCCTGCCACCCTCTATGACTTGACAGTTGGTCTATACAAATCTTCATTTTTTGCCTCCTGCAATCCTTTCTCAAGCACAGGTACAAGGATTGGACAGAGGAAATCAAAGTGGTTAGCAAAGTGCAGAGTAAGAGTGAGTCTGGACTGGGACATATCCAAAGTTACCCTGGGATGATGTGGATGTCACCCCCATATGGCCACAGGGTTGGGGGATCTTGGCCACATAGAAGTTCCTTGGAGCTAAACAGCTGGGTGAAAAAGGCAGTAGAGGCATTATCCTGTACTCAAGTTAAAAAAAAAAAAAAAGAAGGCAAATGAGCAGGAGGTGGGGTAAGCCTGTCATCCTGGCACTCGAGGCGCTGAGGCAGGGGAGTAGGAAGATGAAGGCCAGCCTGCGTGACGTAGTGAGATGTCCCAGAAAAGAAAGAAACAGGAGTTTGTGTGTCTAGGAGGCAATAGAATCTGAAGATGAAACTGGGTTGAAAACTCTGTGCCGGCCTTTTTTTGGATACACGTGTGTTTCTTGTGTTGGGATGTGTGAGGCAGACACATGAGGACAGGAAATTGTTTCAAACATTTAGGATAAAATCGTCCTTCTCGATGATTTTGAGGGAGCGTTTTTACTTACAAAAACAATGAAATGTTGTGAAGTAGAATGCGGAATTTCCATGACTTTTCACGGGACCTTGTAAGATTTCAGAGACACTGGTGACAGTGGCATTGGATCGTCTGGCCACACCCTCCGATGCTGTGCCTCCTTGTTCTGTGCATGGGTGCATTTCTTTACTAGGCTTTCCCACCTCTCTTCTCCTTCCCCTCTTCTCTTCTTCCTCCTTGTTCTTTCATTTTGTCCTTTATTTGGGTGATGGTACCACCAGTGTCCCAGCACCCAAAGGCAGCTTGCGTGTGAGATCATTTCAGGAGCAGGATGCTGTAGACAGGACTGCAGTTAAGGGAGGAGCCAGCTTTCCAAGGGTGATGTAGAGAGGGTTGTGGAAAGATTGAGTCACACCCTGGCCTTGGTCACCCTCGTTGGGTAAGATGGACTTGAAGTTGAGCTATGCTGCTTAAACATGTATCCCAAGACACCCGTGTAGGTGAATTAGTTAGCTCAGGCGACTGTAGCAAAATGCTGCAGGCCGGGTGACTTAAACAATGGAAATGGTTTGATTTTTTAGTGTTAGAGGCTACAAGTTGAGATAATTTAAGGGGTCAGCATGGTCCTGGAGTGTAGACTGCTACCTTCTTGCTGTCTCCTTCTAAGAAAGGGAGGTTTCTACAGGGTTCTCTTCCTGTAAGGGTACTAATCCTCTCGTGGGAGCCTCACCCTCATGGCTTCATGGAACCTAAGCATTTCCCAAAGGCTGTCTCTAGTACCGTTACACTGGGCGGTAAGGCCTCAGCGTAAGACTTTCGGGGTGGGGGTGGGGTGATACAATTTAGTGCATGGCAGACAGGACAGTCAAGTCAGGAGAAGCAGAACAATTGACAATGGGGCTTAAGCAACAGGGAGATTCTGTTGACCCAGATAGCTGCAGGCAAACTAGTGTGGCCTCAGGAATAGCTGCTCCTGAATAGGGACAGCATCAGCCTGTGCCATGCCATCAGCCTGTGCCATGCCATCAGCCTGTGCCATGCCATCAGCCTGTGCCATGCCATCAGCCTGTGCCATGCCATCAGCCTGTGCCATGCCATCAGCCTGTGCCATGCCATCAGCCTGTGCCATGCCAGCAAAGACTCTGGCACTCCCACCATGCCTTTCAACTGAAGACTGATCATTCTGTTATTTTTTTAATTTTACACATGAGTACACTGTATTCTTTCTGCTCCTTCCCTTTACCTCTGACCACTCCCATATCCCCCCACAACTCTCTAGAATTAATGGTCTTTTTATATTATTCTCTCTCTCTCTCTTTCTCTCACTCTCTCTGTCTCTCTTTCACTCTCTCTGTCTCTCTGTCTGTCTGTCTGTCTGTCTGCCTGTCTCTCTCTCTCTCTCTTTCTCTCTCTCTCACTCCCCATTATTGTATCCGTTCAGTGTTGCTCAGGGGGCTCATCCTTGGGGAGAATTAATCTCCCCATCCCAGCTGCCTGTGGCTCTTCATTAGGGGTTGGGGTCTTGTGAAATTTCCCTGTCCACTTTGGCATAGTGACTGGTGTGGTCATTATGTTTAGACAACAGTATTGTTGTGATGTCACAGGTACAGTATGCCTGCCATGTCTAGGAGCAGTATCTCACAGCAGGCACTCGGATTTTCTGTGTTTAAAACCCTCTCAATCTCCTCTTCCTCAGAGTCAGCAGAGATTCATGCGTCAGGGCTGTGCTGGGGCTGTACCAGTTAGGGCTGGGTCCCCAAAGTCACTTATTCTCTGTGTTCTGAGTGTTGTGGATTGCTGTGGTAGAGTCTTTCTGCTCTAAAAAGAGGCTGCTTTGGTGAGGGGTGGGCTCTACATTTATCTGTGGGAATAAGCACAGGTACTGAGAAATCAGCTGGAAATTACATTGGTTCAGAACAACATCAATAAGACTGCTTAATGTTTAGAATGTTCCAGATGTCTTGCTTCCTGGTTCAGCAAATGGACACATCTTACTTGTAGGGATTATGTCATGAGCTCATTACCAAACCAGCCACAGAGGCTGGGATGATGGGCTGAACCAATTTACTTAAATCTTGAGAGCTCAAGGACCAACCTTCCCAATTATATCACTGCTTCATAATCTGGGAAAGGAAAGAATAGAGGTTATGGAAGGTAACTTTGTTGTTCACTACAATTTTCTCCTTAAAACTGTTCACTCTAACTGTTGGCTATGTCTGGAGTATAGCAAGTTCTCAGTAAATATGAGTTGTCTAACTGCATGTCTGCCCGTGTATTGAAGCTGCCGTGAGCCTTCTGGAGAGGGGTAATGATGGGGGCAGGTACCACACAAGGCATAAATGGAAACGCTGTCAATCTGAAGGTCAACTCTCCTCTGAACTCATGTTGTGGCAACACAGAGGAATTTAAGACAAGGCAGAAGTGCCTAGTTCCAACGCTGCCTTTGCGGCTATTGGGAACACATCTCATCTGCACTGGCGCCTTCTCTAAGACCAGGGAAAAGCCAACCCTTTCTTCTTCTATATTGAAACTGGGCACTTTGAACATTTACTGTGACATGTGCCCAAGTCATTTTGGAAATGACCTGGGGGTAGATCTAGATTTAAAGTTGGGAGTTCTCATTCTGAGCAAAATGTTGTCATCAAAGCAGCCCAGGGGGGTGGGGGGCTGGAGGGCCAAGTGAGCGATGTTTAATAGACCCAGTTTCAGTTTCCCAAGAGGGGAGTCCTGGAGGTGGGTAGTGTCGATGGTTGCACAATATGAGTGGGTTTAATGCTGTTGCATTGTGTTCTTAAAAGTGGGAAGATGGTAATTTTTATGTTATGCGTATTTGACCACACAAGAGCTGGGAGTCATGTGTGGTTTCTCTTTTTTTCTTTTTTTAAAACTTCAGGTAAAGTCACAAATAGGCATTTAGCAAGTGTTGGCTGGCATCCCAGGAACTGGAGACCTGTGGAGGGGACACAGTTTCCTAAGAGGGGGGAAGGGGTGAATGGAATTGTTCACTGGTCTCCTCGGCAACTGCTGTGTACCCAGCTCAGCATAAGGGAGGGCATCCTGGAAGAGACCGCCCTGGACTGCGTCACAGAGAGAAGCCATTTGCGGTGTTCCTGGTGGTGCTTCCTAGGCTGAGGCCTTAGGATTGGTGTGTGTGTGTGTGTGTGTGTGTGTGTGTGTGTGTGTGTGTGTGTCTGTGTGTGTGGGAGTGTGTGTGTGTGTATGTGTGTGTGTGTGTGTGTATGTGTGTATGTGTGTGTGTGTATGTGTGTGTGTGTGTGTGTGTGTGTGTGTGTGTGTATGTGTGTGTGTGTATGTGTGTGTATGTGTGTGTGTGAGTGTGTGTGTGTGTGTGTGTGTGTGTGTGTGTGTGTGTGTGTGTGTGTGAAGCAGGCATCAACGGTGCCCATGTGACCCAGCTGTGTGCCACGGTACCTCTTAGTACCTAACTCCAGTGTGTAAAGTCAAGCTTTACATATGAGTTTCTGTGGACATGAGGCCAGAAAAGGCTGTCTAGTGCTCCCTGAAGCCCCCTAGTTTTTCTTTTCTGTTTTTTACTTACCATTTTCTGTGTAGTCCTGGCTGTCCTGAAACTCTCTGTAGACCAGGCTGGCCTCAAACTCAGAGATCCGCCTGCCTCTGCCTCCTGAGTGCTGGGATCAAAGGCGTGTGCCACCACACCTGGCTTCCTGTTTCTTTTCTCTCTTCTGACAGTCACCAAACAAGATGGCTTTTTCCACCCCAGCACCAAACTTATTATTATTATTTTTTTAAGGTTAACTTTAGACGTCATATTGAGGCTTTCTATATTCTGTCCTAGATTTACTGGGTGCTATTCTTCTAAAAACCCTCCTTTCCGTTTGTACCTGCTCAGCTAAGGGAAATTCTTTTTACAGCTCCATTTTCTCTCTGCAGAGTAATTTAGTGGTTCCCCACACCCCGTCATTGCAATATTTTCCTTGGAAGGTCACAACAGTCCAGCCAGCTTTGGGGAGGATTCAACTACTGAAATTCTAGCACTTCATTGGGGCTGCCATCTGGGTGTCCCATCCTTCCCCAGGTGTCCAGTCCTTTATGCTTAGGACCTCACTCATGGCCACAGTTGCCCTTGAGAACTTCACATCATCACCATCACACATGGGGACTCAGAGAAGCTGAGTCAATGTTGCTGATCTTGGCGTACCCTTTGAGGTGTGCCCTTGGCTCAGAGTTCTCCTGACACGGCTTCTGCCTGCACTCAGGCTGTCCTAAGACATGGGGTAATCCCATCTCTGATCTCTTGGGGTCTGAACGAGGCCTGCTAGGAAGAGCTGTGGTGGGTGGAGGGCTTCTGTGGTAAGGGATGAGTCATCAGTGCCTGTCTGGTCCAGCAGACTTGTCCAGTCCATGCTTGAAAGGTGGAGTGAGGATTGAGGGGATAAATAGACAAGAAACAGAAGCGAGAGTCGGGAGGGCATCCAGTGAATACCGTGATCAGCCCCAAGTTTATTGTTCCAAGTTCTAACATACCCCATCAAAAGGGAGGGGGAGAGGCAAAAGACTTCCTTACCATTATACAAGGAACAAACAAATATAATTACCTCCTTAATACACAAAAATCAAGTAACAGAGATCCTGTTGTCTAGGCAAGACACAAAATAGCCATACCTTAGGGCAAACATCCCGTGGTTTAGCCTTGAAGGAATGACAATAAATTCGAACTCTCTGACTTTAAGTCAAGATGGAACATAGCCACTTCCGTAGGCCTCCACAAGTGCCCTGCCTCGTCCTTGTCTTCTCTTTCCCTCCCTGTACCAGGCTAGTCCCTCTGCTTTTTTTCCCTGTTCACCAGCTGACATCACCACACCTAACTCAGAGGACGCACAGAGCCTCCTCTTGGGCCCAATCTCTTTCCTTTGTTCAGCAGAAACAAGGATTGCATTTTCTAAAAAAAACATTAAAAGAAACGTTTACTGCAAAAGTAAGATAAAGCCAAACTAAACTTCTACCAGAAAACAAAGCAAAAAGCCCCGAGGAAATGCCCTGCAGAGGTAGGGTTCTCTTTATCGTTTCTGTCCATGATCCTCCCTGTACCCTCAAACCCATGCATGAGAAGAAGGATGCACAATTCTTACTCCATCCTTATTCTCTCCTAGCAGGTCTGAGGGCCTGGGCACAGCACTGACCTCAGGGGATGACTTCCACATTTCTCCAGGAGGGAGGTAGCAACAGGCAGTTTCCATCCCTGGAGCCTAGTGACCCCCCCCCCCTATGGATGGACAGAGGAAAACATACGCTGAACTCTTAGTGAGAGAGGAACTTGGCTGGAGTCTAACCCTCAAGGTTGCCCCACAAACAAAGCATCCTTAGAGTTGAGAATGTGTTCACATTTCACCACTGGCTCTGAGATCTCAGGATGGACAGGGGAGATGAGGTCAGAGCACACAGTCTATGAGGTCCTAAGCAATGGTTCTTAACCTGTGTGTTGCAACCCCTTTGGGGTTGCATATCATATATTTACATTATTATTCATAAAAGTAACAAAATTACAGTTACAAAGTAGCAACAAAGTAATTTTATGGGGGGGGGTCATCGTAAGGCAAGGACTTGTATTAAAGGGTCATAGCATTACAAAGTTTAAGGACAACTGCCCTAAGATGTTCACGGTCATTAATGGTCCAAGAGCATCGTGGCAGTACCTCCCTTTTACCCACAAGGAGGGCTTTGAACCTGTGTCTGTCAAATTGTGTCCTCTGGATTGCTGCTGGAGCCCTTGCCTGAGCAAGCATCTTCCTGTCATCTTGCACTTAGCAGACTGTGCATTTGTTAAACAACTGTTTGAGTTGATTGCATGAACGCCATTGTTAATAAAGGAAAAGGAGATGATTTGCATCACAAGACAGCAAAAGGACAATGCCAGAGGCCATTAGATTAATTCATTTAGTCACTTGGCTAATATTTACTGAGTATTCAGAGGGTATCTGCTCCTATTAATGCAGACTCTGCCACTTTGTACACCAAGAGGGAGAGAGGAAGGCACAGAGGGCAATGGAAAAATAGAAAAATTGTTCTTTAAAAAGTTATAATTGTAATTTTTAATATTAGTTCATTCTTCTCAGGTAATATTAGTCCTTAAACTGGAGTTAAAAATATTGTTAAAGTAAAAATGATAATGTAATATGATTTTTAATAATGATCATAGTAGCACACTAAAACATTTTAAATCCACTTTTGTCTTCTTACCCAGAACCACTTCACAATCTCTCAAAGCTAAGAACTTCTAAAATCATGGTAGAGGGACCAAGTGAAGGCTCACATCGGATCGTTGCTGTGGGCAGAAAGGCGTTTGGAAGAAAATGCCCAGCGATTGTTGTCTGGAAGGCTTATGTGCCTTGCCTGGGCCGTTCACTTGGCTTAAGAGGGGACAAAAAGTGCAGGTAGAAGAAGTCACAAGGGTCAGGAGCATGTGATGATGGTTGGAGGGAGCTGACAGCCCATTGCTGGGGAGGCCCGATGCAGCCAGAGCTGTAGATGAGTGAGTGGGCATGGAGAAAGAAAAGGAGGATTCCGGGGCAAGAATCCATCAGTGTGGGCATCTGCAGGTCAAGACAGGCAGGACAACAGACAGGTTAAAGCAGGTCGCCTCTCAGATGACGTGGTGAGAAAGGGCACATAGCAATGAATCCTCAAAATTAGTGTTAGAGTAGGGGTGAGATGGATCTGGGGACTGGGGACCTTACGCGGCTCAGAGGCAACCCTGAGTCATTAAAAGGATTCTGATTGATACAGGGGGGACCCATGAAAGCAGTTAGTAAAATGCTTGCTGTTTTTGAATCTCAGGCTGTCACAGGATGAGTTATTTTGGTAAAGTGACTTTCAGCGTCTCATCAGTAAATAAGGACAGCAGTGACAGCCCCCATCTTACCGGAGTGTTCTGAGGATGACTTCACACGCTTCACGTGGTAAACAGCAGCTAGGCGGTGGTGACCAGGCAGGACTGGTTATTACTCCCCATGTAGGATCTAGAGCTGCCTGGTTTGCTCTGTTAGCTCAAGACCAGCTTCTGCTCTGCTGCTTTCACTTTAAGGACTCCTTAAATTATTTGATCTGTCCCCGTTCATTGTTGTTAACGATAATGCTCAGCTATTTGGAGCTGGAACCTCTGCTTGCAGTGGTGATTGGTGCCAAACAATCTCTCTGGAACCAACTTTTCCAAACTTTATCCACCAGTAAGGAGAGGGCTCAGCCCTCACACGAGCAGATCTTAAGAAAGTGGACAGCAGAGGAAGCAAGGAAGAGAATTATATGAGCAATGAAGAACTGTGGACACACGGGAGGCTGGAAGGGGGCTCGAAGGCTCACCACCTACACCACACAAACAGCAAGAGCAAGAACAGTATTGTCAACAGGGCGTGGAGGGAAATGATGGAGGAAAGGAGAGGGTCAATGCTGCAAGACAAGACAAGGCAAAACCCCCACTGTGGTTCAATAGCAGCTTTGCTTCTGGTTAGCCAGCTGTTGAGGTCTCCAGGCTAGCCTTCAACCCCATGTAGCTAAGGATGACCTCGATTCTCTTATCTCCACCCTGCCTCCCATCACCCAAAGGATGGGATTCTAGGCACGTGCCACCATAGCTAATTAACTGTTCTTTAATTTGGATGGCCAAGGTTCCTAGTGCAGATGAGAATCTCTTCTCTAGATAGTGGGGCCTCTGACTGAAGCTGCACCATCCCCACCCCCCAGCAAAAAGGCAGCTGTTATGTCTTGTGGATCTTTGCATCACGTAACTGGCTAATTATAACAACCATTTCCTCCCTAATTAGTCTCCCGAATATTTTTTAGTGCTTGGTGCATGCTAACATCTTTTATCTTTGCAACCCATTCCTCTAGCTTAATGTTAAATCTTTCTACATGTTTCTTGTACTCAGGGTATATCTTTCCTTCTTTGTTTAAATGCATGCTCTTTTTTGTACAGTATAACCTTTAACTACAAATTACCTACTTTTTAAAATTTGATTTTTATTTTACATGCATTAGTGTTGGGCCCCTTGGAAATGGAGTTCCAGACAGTTGTGAGTGGCCATGATGTGGGTGCTAGGAATTGAACCCAGGTCCTCTGGAAGAGCAGTCAGTGCTCTTGACCACTGAACTTCTCTCCAGCTCATTTCTTCTTCTTAAAAATCCCCTTTGTTTCCTTATTTTCATTGTTTCCCTGTTTCCTGCATTGTTGCTTTTCTGTTTAAAGGCAGGAATTCAAGATTCTTTTTGATTCTGGTCCTTCCCTTATTTGTATGAATCTGCCATTCCCTTAATACTTTCAGTTCTGAGCCTCAGAGTCCAAGAGGGAAGGGATCAGGACATTTGTCTTGTAATATACTTCACGAATCACCTTTCCACAGGAGGCTTAGAAAACATAGTTTCACATAGCAAGGTCCTGGTTGAAATGACCCCATGGCAGGTAGATATGATGTTCTTACAGGTCTGCATGCTCTGGCCACAGCCTCCTCTCTGCTACTCTATTGCTCACGGGCACTGGGAACGCTTTGTCATGGTGGGTAGTATTGGAGCAAAATTCTTCCATGCCACATAGCCCATCTAGCCATCTGATACCAGAATCCCGAAATCCAGGGAGGGGAAACTAGCTACTTGGAAAGACAGCCAAGTCCATTTCATGGCCAAATACCAAACTCAATTTTCAAGAAGTGTTCCTGCATTTGGTCGTGGCAGTGACTTACTTAGGAAACTCCCCCTTCACTAGGTAGCAGCTATTCTTGGTTGCAGGAACCACAGCTTATCTCTTTTTTATCAGGGCCTTAAGAGAAAGGCTTTAAACTTATCCAAATACTAGATTTTTTTCTTTTTCTTTTTTAACAGCGTGCACATGTGCCTGTGCACATATAGTGTATGTGTGTGCCTGAGCAGCTGTGTGCCCCCATGCACATGTGCAGAGGTTGGAGGAAGATGGTAGAAGGCCCCTCTGTTACTTTATCTTGTCCCCTTGGGACGGGGTTTAAACTTGTAGCATGCCAGTTTTTGTTTCTCCTGTTTTTCTTATTTTTTTGAGGGGGGATAGGATAACCAGCAAGCCTCAGAGTTCTACCTGTTTCTACCTCCTTCTCCCCAGAGCTGGGGCCATGCCCACTTTTTGTGTGGGTGCTGGAATCCAAACCTGTTCTCATTCTTATGTTGCAAGCACTCTTACCCACTGAGCCATCTCTGAAGTCCTGGATTGTTTCTTTATAAAATTTCCAGAGGGGTGTGTGTAAAATCATTTGTAGCATATGAAGCTCTTGACAACAGTAGTAGTTTCTCCTCCTACGTGCCAGGCATTGTTCTAAGTACTTTGTGCATATTAAACCAATAAAATGTCATATTTCTAAACAAGTTGTCCAATGTGCATGTCCTAAAGGCACAGAATATGATAACACGTTATAGACAAGGACGCTTGCTAATTCAATCCCTAACTTAACAGATTAGTCAAAAGGAGGAGCTCACAAGTGTTGGTCAGGGAGTCTGCACTCTGCCCCAGAGAACACCACAGCCGGGACAAGTTAACCACCCATGGCCAGTACAGACCAAGGTATTTTAGGAACCCCAAATTCATTTTGCTGTATCGAGGACCACAAACAAACATGTGCTCTATAAATTCTCATGCTTTAAAAAAAAAAAAAAAAAGCTTTCCTAAGTGAGTGTTTCTTTGAAGGAAGACAGAGTTTCTGGGTCGACAGTGAGATGGGCATTAAACTTCCCTGCCATTGACACTCTTGGACAGAGGAAACTGCTGGGTTGGTTCCACTGTGCCTTATGGGAAGCAGGGGGATAAGTCCTAGGGACATGAGAGCCAGGGGAGGCCTAAGCTGCAGATTGCTGTTTAGCTGGCTGAAGGATGAAGGAACATTTCCCAGCACAGAGCAGACCAGCCCTGTGGCTGTTGTCATCCATGGACACACACCTCTTGAATTCTGCTCACTAGACAGTTCAGGAGTAGCATACGGAAACTCCCTGCCCACTTCTGGTTCTGAACGTTTCTTCTCAAGAGCCTCTGTTCTGACAACACAATGGAGAAGTGAGATCTCTGAACTCAGGGCTAGTCTAAGTCGGGGTAGCTTTTCTACAGGACTTTTGTGAATCTGTGGGAACTAAATAGAACATTTGAAAAATCATATTTGCTTCCAGTGGCGACAGATTTTTAAACAGTATAGACAGGGACAAATGAGTCACATTTATTTAAAACTAACATTAACAACATAGTGAAAACTATTTTGTTGTATAAAATATTATTTGGAATTTGTTTATTGCACTTGAGCACTTTCAAATCTTATGAAGAAATTATTATAGCTGTATTTGCTGGGGGAAAATACACAGAGATCGATTAGACTGAATTTACTTTTGGGCAAAAGCATATTTTCTCTAACTGCCCAGATGTTTCTTCATGTTAGTAACTAGAAAGCTAGGACTGTATGGGTTTTAAAGTCACAGTAGGGCTCAGTCTTCATTCTACTGCTAACAGTTGTGGGAACTTGTTTATGCCACTTCATCCCGAATCAGCTTCCTTACCTTGAAAGCCATGGTGGGCTTCTAGTAAGATATTACCTGTGGAGTCAGTTCTAATAGCACTGTAGATGGTCAATAAGCTAGTAAACAGTAGTGTGTGTGTGTGTGTGTGTGTGTGTGTGTGTGTGTGTGCATAGAAAGAACCTAATAAAAGGGGCTGGAGAGATGGCTCAGTAGTTAAGAGCTCTAGGTTCTCTTCCAGAGGACCCAGGTTCAATTCCCAGCACCCCCAGGGCAGGTCACAACTGTTTGTAACTCTAGTTCCAGAGGATCTGACACCCTCACATAGACACACATGCAGGCAAAACACCAGTGCACATAAATAAATAAATAAATAAGTCATAAAAACAAAAAAGAGAGAACCAAACACAAAACCAGGAAAAAAAAATTGGTGTGGTGGTATATACTTGCAATACCAGCATTCAGGAGGGTGAGGCAATATTGTTGGAGGGGGCCAGCCTGGGCTACATAGCTTACTATGTAAGGCATTGTCCAAGCACCCCTCTTCCTAATAAAACACCACTACCACCAGCAATACTACAACCACCACTAACAATAACAACAAAACCAGAAAGGAACAGAAGTTAGAAATTGCTGTCCCCAAGCAATCCTTACAATACAAACCTATTTGTTTACTTGGGGTCCCCTGCCAAGACAGTTTACCCTTCCTAGTTGCCTGTAATAACACCTGAGGAGACAAGACTTACTCGTTGTAAATTGGGTAGAAGTACAAAGGCATTGGTACTTCTGTAATTGAGGAGTTGGGGATAGAATCTATTTTTAACTTTCGAGGCTAGACAGACATTCTGAGGTGTGGTAGGTAGGCGGAAAGAGGGAGGGAACGGCTTCAATCGGGGACAAGCAGCCATCTGAGCTTGAAGACTCAGATTCATGAGTGTATACAATTGACTTTGTTAAAATGATAAGAGTGAAAATGTGCTATCTTAACATTCTCAGAAGCAACAGAAAACCCCCAAACACAAATGGGACCAGAAGTCTTGCCTCATCCTCTGTGCATGCCAGGGGGAGGATGGTCATCAGGGTGGGTGAACTAACTGCGGTCCTCAGGCTCAAACCCTGGTTCCTTATTGGGTCTGAGAGACACCCACACCTTCATGAAATCACTTAGCCATATCTTCCTTGGAGTCCCCTTCTTTCCCCCTCTCAGCAGATCTCCGGAGAGATGACCTTTCACCCCTCACCTCAGGCTGAATGCCTGTTGGATCCCAACAGAAGCCTGAATTTACTCAGAGCAACCTATGAGAATGCCCGGCTCAGTTGGCGGGAAGAATTCCAGGCAAATCTTTCAGGTTGGAGGAGACGACAGCTCCTCTCAGAGGTGTTCCTAAGACAAAGTAGAGTCGCCATCCTACTCGGGGTTAATATCCTCCCTCTTCTGCCCCCCAACTTGCTGCCAGAGATCAGCTAATCTGATAATTACGACAACAAACACAGTTTAGACAAACAAAACCTGACCCTGAGGGTTTGGAATGAAAACATTTACTCTCTCTCTCCCCAGAGAGACAGTGCCTGGAGCTCACACACACAGAGGCACTGGGGAAATTACCCTTGCTCTGGAGCAGCGGGTTGGAAACATCTGTGTGCCTATGCTGTGTAGAAAGACAGTTCACAGGAGAGGGGAGAGGCAAGAGGGGCCGGGGCGGAATGGTGCCGTCTGCTCCAAGCCTGTGCACATTTGGAGCAGATGGAAAATGTATCAATCACCGGAGATGTAAGCACATTGTAATTGATTTTTTTGCAACAGACAGAGCAGAGGAAAGGTAGGAAGGATGAAGAATCCAAGGGAAGGAGCTAGGGGTTTGTGATGGGGGAACATAATTCTGGAGAACTTAATATATGCCTCTCAGGGAAGCCTTGCCTTCCAGGACAAATTACCAGGTCATCTTTTCTGATCCCATTTTTGCTACGAAACAGAACACTATGCCCTTCCCCTCCTTAGTTGCTTCAAATGTGGCCAAGCCCACCCCACCCTTTTTTACTTCTGAAATGTGGCTTCCTTGATAAATCTTTACAGGTTACTTCTACAGGAAATTCCACCATGGCTTCCTTCAACCTAGAATTTGGCAGTTAGTCCATTGCCAACCAGACCTTCAGATTTTGTCCCATGTATCCAATTCTAGTTCCAAATGTGATGCTGTGTCAGTTGGCAAACACGTCTCCATTAGAACTTGCTAGTTTTCTTTAGCATTCAAATCCTTGGGGCATTTGCACATCATCTGTCTGTATGGACCACACCGATTGAAAAGGAGTCATTATGGTGACTGATGACAGGGTCAAGGTTTAAAGTGAACTGTGTAAACTGAAAGATGGCCTCAAATCAATAAGAAGACACACTGGGAATTAACGTAACACACTGCATTTTGCTTCAATAATTAGTCACACAGGTATAGAATGGAAAACCTATGCGTTTGTGGGGGAAATTCACTGTTGCCTGATGACCAGGCACACAGATCAGACGACTGTAGAATAATTTTTTAATTTTTTTTTCTTTTCTTTGATTTTTATTCTTTTTGTTTCGCGCCTCAGAGGTCTGTTGGAGATACCCCACCAAGAGAGAGGGACACAAGCCAATCTTTTCACTGTTACTCACTTTAACGTGGTTATTTGTTTGTTCATGTATCTACCATCCATCCATCCATCCATCCATCCATCCACATCCACCTATCCACACACCCATCCATCCATTGGGTATCAACTATATATGAGGCATTGCTTCAGGAAATGGACAATAATTAGTGAACAAATGCAACATTGTCTTTGCACTCAAGTTTACCTTAGGCAGGCCTTAAACAAAAATTTAAAATGTCAGATAATAAGACAATATGAATCCTCTCCTGGTTACCAGGGACTTGAAAAGCCTCTTAACTTCTGCCTAAACTTTTCAGATGGTAATCAACCCTAGCTCAAGCCACACTTATGCTCTGGAGGCCAAGCTACAGTAGTGAGTCAGGGGCTTCCAGCTCTATTGCTCAGGGGCTTGTAGCTCCCAGCAGGGTGGGCAACTGTTCTCTAATTGCTTCCCTAATGCTAATTTTCCCTCCTTACCAGACCTGTGTAGAGCAGAGCATCAGCAGCCCTTTGAGGCTAAAGGATATAGCTTCTGTGTAGAGCATCAAACCCTTTGAGGCTATAGGATATAGTTTCGGTTTAAACATAGCCAGCCAATCTCTACTGCTCTTTAAAGGGGTCCAGAAACACAACTCAAACATGGCTTAAAGTTTTTAAGCCAATTCCTAGATAAGAGGAGACCTTCTTCAGTGCTTTCTAAATCCTCTAGAATAAGAATGTTACATTAGGACAATAGTTTGTTTGTTGAACCTACGCCTCCCTCCAGTCCTAGACTCTGTAAGGAGAGCATTAAAACAACAAACATCCCTTACTCTGAGTAGCAGCAAGATTAGAGGGAGAGGCAGGGAGGGAGACACCCAACAAGCTCAAAGAGGGAGGGAAGGAAGGGAAGACAAACCTGGCAAATTCATAGTCTAAAACTTAGCAAAACAACATTCCTTTGGGCTCCTCACCCTCTGCAGAACAAAAGGAGTCCAAAGACTCCCAGGAACAACCACTGGGATTCAACAGGATGGTTAAGACAGGGGCTTTTCTATCCCACAGGCTGGTTGGCGGAAAGGGGAAAGCTGAGAAAGCTGTCCCCCTTGGCGAGAGAGGATGAGCCATCGCCCAGCTTAAGGAACAAGTCTCAGGCTGGAGTGTAGGCCAGTGGTAAGTGCCTTCATGGGGTGTGCAAAGCCTTGGGTTCAAAATCTAGTATCCCACTCCCAAATGTGTTAAAGAACAAGGTCTAATGAGATTAATGAAGGCATAGTAATGAGTGTGGTGTGGAGGCAGATGCAAGGAGAAGTTAAAGCTTTTTAAAAATTATATACACTTTGGAATGTTTTATATTTTACATCTATCATTATCTCTCTACCCACCCACCCATTCATCCCTTATCTATCTATCTATCTATCTATCTATCTATCTATCCATCTTCTATCTACCCATCCATCATCTATCTATGTATCTATCTATGTATCGATGTTATCTATCTATCTATCTATCTATCTATCTATCTATCTATCTATCTATCTATGTATCTATCTATCCTTATAGGTTTAAGGATAGGAATAGCTCTTTTAAATAAAACAGAAATAAGCAACAGAAGCAGTGGTGATCATTAGTCTGCCTTTTGAAGGAGACAGATGTGTTGGCATAGGAAACAAGATCACCACTAACATTTAGTTTGCTCCTTGGAGAATTGTGGCTACCCAGAGTGACTCCTGGATGTGTGTAGATGCCCTGGTGCCATATGGGAGGACTTCTGAGGAAAACTCCTAAGTATCTGTTAATGGGCTGCATCCCCTAGGGGGTATGCTGAGGTAGAGCATAGAGCCTGGCCTGGCAGAAGCCATGGCTGCCACACAGGATGAGGAGGCCAGGTAGGCAAGCAGAAGACAGGTGTTTACTTCCTCATCAGAATTCAGGGACGCTCTCGATAATTGCACAGCAGACATTTTGTTGTGTGAATGAATGAACTCCTGAAACAAATTATATCTGCTACAATTTTAGATACTAAGGGACATTATATTTGAGATAGTGAGTTCAGGATTAGAGACAGTTTGAATTCTGAACTCTGTGGTTACCACTTACTGCCTGTGTGATCTTGGGGAATCTTATGTCACCTGTCTTGTTTCCTTTGGTCTTGTCTGGGTCTCCTTTGAGGGCTTCTCTTTCCATCTCTCTTGCTGCTGTCTCTGGCTCCCATCTCTTCTCTCTGGATCTGTGATCTCCTCAGGGTTCAGGCACAAATGCATGCCCATGACATGTGTGTCTTACCTTCAGATCAGACTGACATATGCTGTACCTGCTACCTCAGTAGTGTAATTAATTGCCTGTGCAATTTTCTTTTTCGAGACAGGGTTTCTCTGTGTGGCTTTGGAAGCTTTCCTGAAATTCCCTCTGCAGACCAGGCTGGTCTTGAACTCAAGGAGATCCTCCTACCTCTGCCTCCCAAGGGCTGGGATTAAAGTTGTGTGTCATTACTGTCTTGCTGTCTATGCAATTTTTATACTTTCCAGGGTCCTTCAAAATCAGGACCTGGCATCTTTCCAAGCTCATTACTCACCCCCTTCCCTTTCTGCTTTAGTCAAACCATAAAATTGTAAGGCTTTTTTTTTTTCTTTTCTTTTCTCTTTTTTTTTCTTTCTTTCTTTCTTTCTTTCTTTCTTTCTTTTTTTTTTTTTTTTTGTTTTTCTCACACGCTTTTTGTTCTCTCGACTCAGGCCTTGCAAACACTACTCTTTTCACCAGTTCTCATAGCTGATCCACACCTAGCTCCACATCTCCGCTTAGACCTCAGTTTAGGAAGAGGGACTTTCACTGATAGGTGTGGTTGGAAATCTTGCCAAAGGTACCACCGTAAGTCCCAGAGATTGTTAAAAGTGCTTCTGGAAGGGCCTAGGATCACTGTTTCTAGAACCAGCAAGAGCTGGGAATATATGTGTATCTCTCAATTGGAGGCATGCTTGCCCAGCGTACACAAAGCCCCGTGTTTGATCCTCAGTCCTACATAGACCAGGCATGGTGATGTATGTGGGTTTATAATCCCAGCACTCAGAAGGCAGGGCAGGAGAATCAGAAGTCAAGGATTTGCTCAGCAAGTTTGAGACCAGCCAGGGCTACAATAACAGAATCAAACACACAGAATTAGCTAGCGCTCAAATGCCGATTCCTTGGCCCTACACCCTGCCTTCTGAATCAGGCATTTTAAGTGGAGTTTTCATTGTTTCTGAGGCATGTTAGAATCAGAGGACAGGGACATCTCGGGAAGACTTTCGAAGCGGCCAGGCCTCCCCTGTGGACAGGTGTCCTTGTTTCTTTACACTCCTCTTCTGTGCGAGGTGAGACAATTGAAGACTCCCCACCAGGGACCTTTGGGCCCATTTCTGAGAATTTAAATGGCCACCATCCCTCAAAGGCCAGTTAGAGGGACTGATGGAGAAAAGAGCTGTGGAGCCAAAGCCTCTCTTCTTTGGGTTCTCCGGCACAGCCGGCATCATCTGAGGGAAATGAAAGCGAACACTCCATTTTTAGGAACTGTGTGCTTAAAAATGAGTTCATTTCTCAAGAAAACTGAATTGTGGAAGGTGAGTCCTTTCAGGGTGACAGGGCTGTCCTGGGATACTTGTGTCCGGTGAGAGAAGTATTTTGTAGGTGACATTGTCTCCCAGCTGTCAAAGATGGATGAGCAGGATTCTGAACCCAGAACAGAAGCAGGCAGGAGTTGGGGGGGATGTCTAGTGAGGTGGCTTGGTAGGAAAGGCATTTGCTGCTCAAGACTGATGACTGGAATTTGATTCCCAGGACTGACGTAGAGGTAGAAAGAGAGAATCAACTCCAAAAGGCACTCCTGCCCGTTTCTGTCTTTTTGAGACAGGGTTTCTGTGTGTGGCTCTGGCTGTCCTGGAACTCTCTTTACAGACCAGGCTGGCCTCAAACTCACGGATCCGCCTGCCTCTGCTTCCAGAGTGCTGGGATTGAAGGCGTGTGCCATTTCCTCTCTTGATAATCAATCCCGAAAGTTTATTAGATTTATCTGAAGAACTTCATCATTATTGTTGTTGTTGCTTGTGTGTGTATATGATGTGCATGTGTGTTTGATAAAAAAAATTGAGATCTTAAAATTCAGATTCTGACTTAGTGAGCCTAAGATTTTGCATTTCTGACAAGCACCTGGGTGGCTTTATGATGAGACCTGAGGACCACACTCTAAGCCCATATCTGCAATAAAATGCGATGAGCTCAGGAAATGAGAAACCATATTCCAAATTCTAGGTGTCGCAGAAATAATAATCACTTTGTATAACAGGAGTGAAATGAGAAGGAACAAAGCCAGGAGAAGGATGGAGAACAAAGAGGCCCTTCCTCCTCATCAGCTGTGTGAGATGCCATCATCCTTGAGTCCCATGTCCTAAACAAAGGCATATCCTAGAAGGCCATTTAGGACATTCCAAGTTGTTGGCTGTCATACCATCCATCGATGATGCTGGGGCTTTCTTGACATCATTTTGCCTCTGATTATAACTTTCTCTTCTGGGGGTCCAGATAAAAGCCTGAGGACCCTTTAGCATTCATCACCAGCCTTCCTTGCCTCAGTGACAGCCAGACTCTCCCCTGGGAAACCGGAGATCCCAACTGTGAACTTGACTTGTCTTTGCCATCCTCTTCTCTTTGAGATGTAATGATCTTCCAGAGAAGATTCTGCAGCCCCACTCGGCTCCTTGACCATCTCTTCTCTCTGAGCAGTGCCAGTCATTAATTCTTCTTTGAATTACTTTAAGGATCCTATGTAGAATTAATAAACACAAATATTTCTTTTTTCTTTTTGTGTGTATATATGTGTTTATGTGGGTGTACCCATGTGTGGGAAACAAAAGACTGATGTCTGGTATCTTTCTCATTTGCTTTCCACCTTGTTTTTTTGACAGGGTTTCTTCATGAACCTAGAGCTCACCAGTTCAGCGAGGTTGACTGGTCATTGAGCTTCAGGGACCCATCTGTCTCCATCTCATCAGCACTTAGATTATGAATGCACACACTGTACCGTTCATGTGGATGTTGGGGATTTGAATTCAGATTCTGAAGCTTAAGGAGCAAACACTGTTACTCACCTAGCATCCTCCACAGCCTCCTCTTTCTCTCCCTTTTCCTGTCACTCTCCCCTTTCTCTTCTGATTATCCATCCATCCATCCATCCATCCATCCATCCATCCATCCATCCATCATTTTTGAGAGAGGATTTCCTATAGCCTAGGATAGTCTTGAACTCAAGTTGTAGCTAAGGGTGCTTTTTGATTCCTGATTCTTATGCCTTCCTCTCCTGAGAGCTAGGCTGTCCCCACCACACCTATTTCTCTCTATAGCTTAGAAAGATGTTTATTATGCTTATATTTTGAACCTTCTTCACATTCCTTAATCAGATAAAAATATTTGTATTTTGCTAATACAAATTATAATATGTGAAGTGATACTTTGGTGTTTTTGTCTTTTGGAACAAGAGCTAAAAACAATAAAACAAAAATAAGTCAAAGATAATACTTTGGCTATCATCATATTAAATATTTAATTAATAAATAGTAACACTGTTAATGCTTTCTGGAAAACATTTGACTACCCAAAAATAATGCAGAACTTGAAGATTAATATATGCAGGCAAAAGAGTTCTCCTTGGTCTGAGTTTAAACTGGAGGGGGGTGGGGGGGCAAGCCTAGGGAAGAAGAATTGGTTTTAACTGGATTATTTCCCCTTCATGAGCTGTCTTCTTCCACAAGGGCATGCAGATGTAACATGTGCCTTATTGTGCCATGTCAATGTTATCTTATAGATATATATTATAGAATATATATATAGATATATATTATAGAATATATGAGAATAGGTACTTTGTCACTTTGCTGATTGTGTTATTTTAGTACCTAATGAAACACTGACATATTGGAGACATTCAGTAAATGTCAATAGACAGATTAAGTAAGTCATGGAGATAAACACTGATACTAGGTTATAGGATGAAATTTTAGCGTAAAATGAAGATTAAACTTGAAGAAAATGTAAGCTTTCATAGTATACCAAATTTAGAACTAGGGGACGACTGGAAACCCCTGTGTAATAGTTACATGGAAACACACACACACACACACACACACACACACACACACACACACACACACACACACACCCCTTACTCCTTCTAAACAGTTCTAACACTCACATCATTCTTCTCAAGTTCCCTCCATTTCTAGAGCAGGCTTTTTTCTGTTCAGAAACTGGAACTGTTGACACTGAAATTATTATGACGTCAGAAAGCAAATGCAGTGATATTGTGTGGGAACAGCACCTCCCCTTTTCTTTGTAAACATAATATCAGGATGTGGTAGCGTTTGCTTGTCTTACCATCTGAGAGAATGAGGCAGGAGAAACCTGACCTTGAGGTCAGTCTGGGCTACACAGTGAGAACCTGTTAAAAACAACAAACAAACAAACAAACAAACAAACAAAAAAAATCCCAAAACAACAGCAGCCATTCTTACTCAAATCCACAAATGATGTCCCAACCAGATTCTACCATGCATTTTTAAAGTTCTTTTTCTCTCTCAGATGTTATGGAAATGATTTCCAGGTATAACAAATAAAATATTTCAAGATCCTCTGACAAAAGCACAGCCTTTTACAATCCTGTAGTGTATGCCTTCTATGAATTCTATCACACGGGCAGAGTAGAAGGGGGCACTGGGACCAGACTGCCTGTGTTTGTAGCCTTAGTATTTTGACTAGCTGTGCCAACTTGGATGAATTGCTCGACTGCATTTTGCCTAATTACCTCATCTGTTAGATGGGATAAGACCACCTACTTCAGTTGTTATACAATTAGAATGAGTTAGTGTTTGTAAAGCACTTAGCCAGTACCTGGAAGACAGTATATAACTGTTGTTAAATAAATAAAGCCTTACAATGGGTGAGGCAGCTAGAAGCATCAGTAGATCCAGGAAAATACTGAACTCCTGCTATCTATTGAACATTTGTGCTTGGCAGCCACTGGCCACTAGGAGAATTGGCATCAACTCTACTGAAAACTCAGAACAATAATACACATTTTTTATAGCTACTATTATTTACAATAATATTTATTTTTACAATTACTATTTCTTGACTGGCTACTAGTTATCAGGAGCTATCAAACTCGTGAGCTGGACATCTGGGGTTATATATTTATCTTTATTTAATTTGTGCGTGTGTGTGTGTGTGTGTGTGTGTGTGTGCACGTGCATGCATGCGCGTGCGTGCACGCATGCATGTACTCACACTCATGCATGCACTTGCATCCCCATGCACAGCATGGATGTGGCAGTCAGAGGACAGCTTACAAGAATCAGTGTTCTCCTTCCACCCATGTGAATCTTGGGGCTTGGCCTTAGGTAGTTAGGCGTGGTGGCAGAGGCCTTTACTATCTTTACCATCTCTAGGCCTAAACTTTTAAAAATCATCACTTTGTTAGCAAGGGCTTTGTTTGCTTGTTTGGTTTTGACACAGGGTCTCACTGTGTACCTCTGGATGTCCTGGAACTCACTAGACCACACTGGTCTCGAACTCACGGAGAGCCACTGCCTTTGCCTTCTGAGAGTGCTAGGATTCAAGGCCTGTGCCCCCACACTTGATTAGCAAGTGCTCTTTAATACTTCTATATTTCCAAACCAGCCTCAAACCATAGTGCAGCTATTAACTTTACTGAAAAATATTTTCTAGGTTTGAAAGTATTATGTTTGACAACACCATTTCACTTTTTCTTTTCTACCCAATTTTCATTGTTAGACTCTATATTAATTTGAATCCCAATGAAATCCTTTTCAAATCTGTTAGTTTTCAACAAAAGTATGATTTGAGAGCTTATAAAAATAATACCACGATTTATTTATTTATCTTATTTTACATTTCGATCCCAGTTCCCTCTCTGTCCATCCCTTCCTTCCTCTCTTCCACTTTCCATTCCCCTGCCCCCACTCCACATGTAGGGTGATGCCTTCCAGGAGGGGTCATCTAAATCTGTCATGTCATTTGGAGTAGGGACTAGGCCTTCCCTCCTGTCTCTAGGCTAAGGGAGTATCCCTCCATGGGGAATGTGCTCCCAAAGTCCTTTCGTGCACCAGGGATGCATCCTGGTTCCATTGTCAGAGGTCCCTTAGTCTGTGCAGGCCTTCTAACTGAGACCCACGTTCAGGGGGTCTGAGTGGGTCCAATGCTGGTTTCCCAGCTGTCAGTCTGGGGGGTCCATGAGCTCCCCCCTTGTTCAGGTTGGCTGTCTAAGATAATTCCATTATTTATTATGCTTTCTGTTAAAGCAGTTCTGCACTGCACAGTGTCTGTGTACCATCCTGTCTTTGCAGGCTTGTGTACGTTTCCCTGGGGTGAACTCTCAGAGTAGAAATGGCATGCACACTTTAACTTGACTATTTGTATTAGAGTCTATCAAGTGCCACTGACTCCACAGCCATGCCAATGTTTCTCCCCAAGGCTAATATTGATATTTCACATTTTTATCAACCTGTTGGGTAAACAAGGATAAACTGCTATGAGTCCAATGTAATAATGAGGGTGATTTGGGGATGTTTGTTGGCTGTTTTTATTTGTGATCAATGGCCTATTTATGGGAGTGGCTCTGCAGAGATTGCTCAGTAGTTAGGTATGGTGATATATTATTTATGATTCATTAAAGCTTGCCCGAGGATTCTGAGAGCAAAGTCAGACTCAAACTATAGAGATCAGGCAGTGGTGATACACACCTTTAATCCCAGGACTCAGGATTAAGAAGTAGATGGATCTCTGTGAGTTCAAGGCCACACTGACTATTGGAAATTGATCTGGTCCTAAAAGAAACAGCTCACACCAAGGTGATCTCAGCGCTTGGAATCACAGGCCTTTAGCCCAGCACTAGGAAGGGGGAGACAGGAGGATATGGCTGGGTGGAGAAAGGAATCTAAAGAGGAGGAGACAGGAATTCAGAGGGTTTTTACCTCTAAAGATTTGTGGAGACAGGATAACCATTTCAGCTGGGTAGAAGTAAGATCTCCTGGCTTGGCTGCCTTGCTTCTCTGACCTTCAGCTTAAAGCTGGAACCCCAGTATCTGTCTCTGGGTCTTTTATTTATCATGCTACAGTTAGGAGTACTCATTCCTCTGCATAGGACCTCCCAGCACCCACGTCATGACTTTCAACTGTTTGTAACTCCAGTTCAGGGCATCCAACACCCTGTTCTGTCTTCCAAGGAGGCTCTGCACCCAGATGGTGCACATACATACATACATACAGGCAAAACACACATAGATTTAAAAAGTAATTGTCTTTAGTAAGTAATAAGATTCAATTATCCTGAAAATCAAATAATTATGAGAGTGAATTTGTATTTTTACCCTGTTAGTTCTCATAAGTGTTCCATTATGAACTAGACAGAAACAGTTCATTCATGACAATGCTTTTTAGTGGCACTTTTTTCAGTGCCTCTGCCCAGGCCTCCAGCCCGTGGCTAATCCACAGCTCAGAGAGACTAAAACAGACTGTCTATAAGGGAAGGAGAACCAAAAGGATGTAAAGCAGAATGGAAGTCTTTGGATGACCACACCCACCCCTACCCCACCACACAGCAAAACCCCTATTTATTTCCATGTCGTGCTCCATCAGTGAAGACGGTTCTTGGGACTAGGAACTAGCAATGTGGGTTACGAGAGCTCATTCTGGACGGGAGGTCTAGAGATCTGGCTCAGAACAATGTGAACATGACAAACACTACTGTACAGTGTGCTTAAAGTGGCCAAGCCAGTAAATAGTATGCTATAACACTACTGTACAGTGTGCTTAAAGTGGCCAAGCTAGTAAATAGTATGCTATAACACTACTGTACAGTGTGCTTAAAGTGGCCAAGCCAGTAAATAGTATGCTATAACACTACTGTACAGTGTACTTAAAGTGGCCAAGCCAGTAAATAGTATGCTATGTGGTTTTTTTTTTTAAACCACAGTAAAAGAGTTAATTTTGTATTGCAGCTTGTTTCTAATCAATCAACAAATATTTACATTCTAATTATGCACAAAATGCCTTTCTGTCATGGGAAATGCAAAGGATTAGGTCTGATGGCTTTGGGTCTTAAGAAACTAGCAATGGTAAGGGAGACAGTTAAGTATATATGACAATTAACTAACAACCCCAGGCAATATAAAGACACCAGATGAGAAAAGACACAAAGTCTTAGGCCGTTAGAGCAGTTATTTGTGCTACAATGCTAGAAATACTTGTTAGGACCTAAATGGCTTTAAAGCCAATTTAAACATTATTATTTAATTTATTTTTATGTGTATGGGTGTTTTGTCTGAACATGTCTGCACGGCTAGTGCTCACAGAGGCCAGAAGGCAGCATTGGATCCCTAGGACTGGATTACAGACCTTTGCGAACTGCCATGTGGGTGCTGGGAATTGAACCAGGGTCATCTGGAAGAACAGCCAGTGTGCTCATAACCATTGAGCCAGCATTTTCATATGCATTTTCTTTCTTTCTTTTTTCTTTCATTCATTCTCTTTCTTCTCTTTCTTCCCTTCTTTTTCTCCTCTTCCTTCCTTCCTTCCTCCATTCATTCTTTTTCTCCCTTCCTTCACTCATTCATTCATTCATTCATTCATTCATTCATTCATTTTCCTCTCTTTCTTCCCTTTTTTTTATCCTCTTCCTTCCTTCTTTTCCTTCCTCCTTCCCTTCCTTCCTTTCTTTTTTGAGATAGGGTTTCACTGTGTTGTGTAGCCCTGGCTGTCAAGAAAGTCACATTCAAATTGGTTTGGCCTCGAATTCACAGAGATCCGCCTGCCTCTGCCTCCCAAGTGCTGGGATTAAAGGCATGCGCCACCACCACCTGGCTTCATATGTATTTTTCAAGTTAGCCCTCCTAATAAACCCAGAGACATCTCTACTCAAGAGCAGAGGAAAGGATGCTCAGAGGAAAGGATGCTCACTGAGTTCACAAGGCAGAGCCACGACCAGACTTACTGTCTGCTGCCATTAACTCCCAGGGAGGTTTGTTTAAGTTGGAGTTGAAGACTTGCTGCCAAAAATCTTTTCAGGGTCAGGACAGAACCCAAATATGCTAAGAATACTTTGGTTATGTATTTGCTAAAATTAGGATTATGTGTTCTTGACAATAAGATTGAGTTACATTTAGTACAAAAGTCACAGATTTTCTTCTTTTATTGGTTGGGGAAATTCAAGTCACAGTGTAATAGAATGGGGCTACCAGGCAAAAGTAATTCAGTGGCTGTTTCTGCACAGGTTTTGGCCAACTGCAGCTTCAGCAAAGAGGTTCCTCACCCACCCCCTGGGGCATCTTTTCCTTAAAGTCACAGCTCCTGTATTCCATCAGCGATCCCCCTGGTGTGACTCTGATACCACAGAATGAAATCAGCGAGAAAGAGTTTAGAAGCCATCCTCAGGGTTGTGACACAGATTTTTAATGTCACACACATTTTTAAAAAGCCACATTCCGCTTCAGAAGGACTTCTTATCTAGAAAGTTCAGAAGCTTTTACTTTGTTTTACTTGCCCTAAGGTCAAGCCACCGGGCACCTTTGCCAGACACAGCCCCGGCAGGACGCCGGCAACCTTCTTTGCTTTTCACCAAGTTTTCGGTCTTCCCTTACTAAGCAATTGAAGATACTGAATTCTTTCTATAAAACCACACAAGCAATAAGGAAAATAACATGTAAAAGAACACGGATAGCTAGAGTACAATGAAAAACAAAAACCCGCAAGTGCTGAGAAGTCCCTCCCCCTTCCCCTGACGCTCAACAGTTTTCAAAGAAAGGGCAGTGCTGCCCTCTACCGCCGAATGCTGAAAAGTTAGAAATCCGTTTCTGCTGGCTTTGAGCAAGAATAAAGCCATCTATTACAGCCGTGTCCTAAAATATTGCTCTAGGAGTTAAGAGACGCCGTGTTTCCGGCAAAGACATTGAATGTGCCCTTTATCTTTTCATTTGCATCCACCTTGCACCAAAGCGCAGGATTTAAGGTCATGTGCAAATAAATAGAGGGGGAAAGAGCGTCACAACGCAGAGATAGAGCAGAGTCGGGCCTGGGGCTGGAGAGAGCTGAGCTGTCAGGACATTTCCTGATCTTCCGGAGAACTCCGGTCCAGGCCTGTCTAACTCTGGCTCCAAGGTATCTGATGCCCTCTTCTGGCTTCTTGGAGCATATGCACACTCACAGCATACATTCACAAAAACACAACAAATAAATCTTCAAAAGACTCGGCATGACATTAGTAGTGAGTCACTGTGTTTATAACACATCTAGGCAGAAACAGGACAATGTGAAAAGAATATTTTGACTTTAAGGTCTAAGGCCTTCCAATTGTTCTGTAATTTTGAAGTGATTTTCTTTTTTGTTTTGATATGGTAATCCACTTTGTGACTTTTTTTTGTTGGTGGCAGTGTTTTAAGTCAGTGGTCTCAACCTGTGGTTGAGACCCCTTTGAAGTTGCATATCAGATATTTACATTATGATTCATAACAGTAGCAAAAGTACAGCTATAAAGTAGCAACAAAAATAATTTAATGATTGGGTGTCACCACAACATGAGGCAACCCCCCAACCATATTAAAGGTATTAAAATGTATTGAAGGGTTGTCACATTAAGAAAGTTGACAACCACTGCCCTAAGTAGAAATGAAGGCTTCCCCAGACGTTGAGAGAATTATGGGATGGTTTATAAAGTACTTTTTTTCTCTTGCAGAGAAAGATATAAAAGGCTATTATTAATATGTCTATATTTTAGTTCATTTTTGAATGTTATCTTGTTTCCTTTAGATTTTCATAGCCATTATGGATCTTTACAAAAACTTCTAGGACTCATTAAGTAACTAAGGTTCACCTCAAACTCTACCTCAGCCCTCAGTGGTGGGTTCTTAGGCAGGAACCACCACACCTAGCCTCTTTTCCATTTAAAAGCACCTCAGAAGATGTACCTATAAGAAGCCAAATCAAGCAGACTTCAAAGAGGGCTCAACCATTACCTTCCAACTGCCTAGGGACTAAAGTGCAATCTCTATGACACTAATAATAACTTTACCACTATGCTGTGTACATTTCTATCCGCTACAACATAACAGATGAGAATGCCAGACGATATTAAGTAATTCAATGTCTCAACGAATAAGAGGCAAAGCTGGAATCTGATTATGAGGCCAAGCTTAGATATAATTCACCTGTTCTGCTCATCATTCAATAAAAAGCCTAAATAACTGTCAAAGCAAAGGGTCTGTGATATTAGTGACGACTACGAGTCTCATTAACACTCGCTGAACCCCGTTAACATTTGCCGAGTTCTTGTGAAATACAGTTCAAAGGGTTTTCCCATGAAACCTTTTAGTTGCATTAGCAAAGTTAATCTTCCCAGCACCCCCACTCCCCATCCTGTGGTAGAACTGTTATTATCTTCATATTGCAGGTAAGGAAACTGAGACACTCAGAGGAAATCCACTTCCAGAGGTCAGGCTTTTAACCATTGTACTATGATACTTAAGTACAAAAATTATACAGCGCAACAGTTCCTAAATGGTGCTGTGGGAGTTAATTACAGTCATGCAAATGATAGCACTCGCAGCACTCAAGCCTGTTGGTATCTTTGGAACACAAAGGTCTTTGGAGCCTTGAATAAAACCTGCACACGTGAGTATCCAGTTCAGGTACTAAGTATAGATCCTGCCTGTTCCAGGCTTCATTGGGCATGTCCTTTTGTGAGATAAGACACAGCAAGGCACATCCTGGTTTGGTACAAACCATGAGATAGTCCCAGTTGGGGGTGGGGTGGGAATATGCTGGCAGAGCAGTTGTGTGTAAAGACGGAAGACTATCTTGGGATAAGTACAGAGTTAAGCTTTCACCAAGGCTAACCCAGGCACACGAGCTAGTTAATCCAAAGAAACTAAAAACCGACTGCTCTCTTTAACAAGAGAATCGGGTTACCATCCCAGGACACAAACCCCTTAGGAGGTTTGTGTTTATTTCATCCACCATTTGGCCACATGGTGACTCTTGAACCTATCTTCTCAAATAACTTTGGTTTTTTAAAGAAATATGTGTTCTGCATCAAACTCAACTTGTAAATGATACCCTCCCCTTCATGAGAGCATACACCCAAATATAACTACCCGAAGTGTTTAGTGCTTGAGGGAAAAGGATGATCAACTCCTCTGTCCCAACTTGTTCCTAAGTTTAGCCATCCTGGGTGCTTCGGGTTAAGACTAAGTAAAACAAGCAGGTGTGGTTTAGCGTAGAGGTCCGGGTAGTTGCCACTAATGTTCTGCAACCATATTGCTAGCCCTGGAGGCTTCAGATTTCCAAAAGAGTGTATCTAAAGGAATTCATTCCAGATGCAGCTGTTGCCATGTGTCTTCCCACCTCCTCTTTTACAGATTTTTTAATTTTTAAAATTATTATTATTATTATTATGTTATAGAAGAGACGGGGGTCAGGGTGGGAGCAGGAAGGACTGCCTTGAACGTATTTAGAACCTTGCCAGGAGGCGATGCAACTCCCAGCCTCCCTCTTGTCACCTCAGCTGCCCTTTCCCTGGCCTCATTGCCTGGTTCTGCTCTTCATAAGCCTTCTGCTTGAATTATTTCTTCAGCAAGGAGGCAGTGTGGAGTCAATTCTAAGTCAAAGTGTTAAAATTAGCAGTGACCTGGAAGGCATTTTGTTTATTTCAAGTTTGGTATTTAATTAGAGGGTAGCTTACGAGGCTCAAAGACAGAAGAGTTCTGAACAGAATCTCCAAGATGCACCTCACTGAGGGGGGGAAATGAACATTTCAATCCTACATAACATAGACTTCTTCACCTCTCCAATCCCTTAAAACCCAGATGTAATGGACAGGAACTAAAACGGCACACAAAACTTTCTTTGTCCCTATCTGTCTCAGTTAGGGTTACTATTGCTATGATGAAACATTATGACCAGAAGCAAGTTGGGGAGGAAAAGGTTCATTTGGCTGAAATGTCTACATTGTTCATCACTGAATGAAGCCAGGGCAGGAACATAGCAGGGTGGGAACCTGGACGCAGGAGCTGCTGCAGAGGCCATGGGTGGGGCTGCTTACTGGATTGATCTTCATGGCATGCTCAACCTGCTTTCTGCTAGAATCCAGGACCACCTGCCCAGAGATGGCCCTACCCACATGGGCTGGACCCTCCTTCATCAATTGCTATTAAGAAAATACCCTGCAGGCTTGCATACAGTCTACTCTTCCGGAGGCATTTTCTTAATTGAGGCACCATCCTTTCAGATGACTTCAGCTTGAATTAAGTTAACATAAAACTATCCAGTACACTGTCACCACAGTTTTGACCATGGAACTGTTTAGGCCATCAATAAATATTTATCACTCAGTTGGAAAAGAGCTTGCTGTACAAGGAGGAAGTGTGTTTGGATCCGCAGCACCCATGAACAAGTCAAGTGTGATAGCATGCTTGTTACTCCTGTGTTGAGTGGAGGCAGGCAAGCCTCTGAGCTCATTGACCACACAATCTAATAGAACTTTCGAGTTCTAGGTTCAGTGAGAGACCCTGTCTCAAATAACAAGGTGGAGAGCAACTGAGGAAGACTCCTGCTGTTCACCTCAGGTCCCCACACCTGTGCACACAGGTGCATATTCACCCACACATATGTGCTGCTTTGTACCTAACCGAATGGACACACACACACACACACACACACACACAGACACACACACACACACAGAGAGAGAGAGAGAGAGAGAGAGAGAGAGAGAGAGAGAGAGAGAGAGAGAGAGAGAGAGAGAGAGAGAGAGAGAGAGAGAGAGAAATATTTACTTGATCTTAGCCACACTGACAGTGTTTAGGTAACCTAGGGTTGCTTTTCTCTCTGGGAATGACGCAGGGAGTGACCATGACATTATTGGCTAATGCTGGGAAGACCATACTTGCAAATCAAATTCTAGGACAGCTAGGCTGTAGAAACACGCCCCCTCCACAGTTGCCCTCAGGCTGTGATTTTTGGAAGCACTAAAAGTACACGACGGCTGTTGGACCTTCAGGGTTAGCTTGTGACTGTTAGAGGGGAACAGTGAAACTCTGTGGGCAGTTCCCTTAAAAAAAATAAGGTGGTGTTTTTTAAAAGAAAAAAGACAGAAAAGGCCAACAGCTACTGCTTAAAGTTCCTAGGCTTGTGTTTATCCTCTGGATGAGAAACTCATGAGAGGATTTATCGTGTTCTTCTAAGGAAGCCATGATATTGTTTTCTCACGAAATACCAAGGAACTGGCTCCTTCCATCATTCGTTGAATATTTAGTGCAAGAAATAGAGGGAGGCTTCCAGATCCCAGGCAAAGCAGCCTATCATTTACAGGGGGTGTGGATGGTATGCAGTAACAAAGCTAGTATTTAGAGGGCACTTATTGTATGCAACTAAACACTTTATGTGTATTAACTCACATAATCCCCACAACAACCCCGAGGAAAACACCATTATCTCCACTTTACACAGCAGGAACAGGCCTGCCCAAGTTAGTAAGTGGCAGCCAGTCTCCAAACCTAACTTTCCTGGCTCCAGAGCTGGGTTCCTAGTCATCAGAACATTTTCTAAATTTGTAACATCGACAACAAAACACCCGACACACAAGAAAGCGAGATTTCTAACCAGACGGAGGGCTAAGGCAAGGTTTTATGGAGGGTTGACAGATGTGAATCTTCAAGGTCAACCAACAGGTGGAGAAAGGATGTGGGCAATAGTCTAGGGAAGCAGCAGCCTGTCAAAAAGAAGCAGCAGTTTGGTATCAGCCAAGTCGATGACAGCACACGTGGGAGGAATGCTACAGACGAGGCCTCGCCATATCCTTGAAGGTCCTTGAGGACCAGACACCCCTCTCTGTGAGTAATCAGGGAGTAAAATTCTCAAACTACATCATCCCTTACTTTCTGCAGAGCCTCCCCTACCAGTGATCAAGGCAAACAGCACTCCCAGGTTTCTATTCGGGGAAATACTGGGTGGAGATGGTCAAGGTCACCCGCGCTTGAGTACAGCGTGTCCAGGCTGACCACTCGAGTTCTGCGCACAAATGCCGGGGACTTGGCTGTCAGCCCGGCCTGGCCAGCTCAGGAACGTGCACACTGCCCGGGGCCGGCGGGGACAATCACCTGCTCAGCGGGTACAGGGACACCTGTCCTCTGCAATTCCCACGGGCGGGCCACTGCTCCAGGTCTCCAGGCCCCAGAAGGTCAAGGAGTCTGTCCTCTGGGGACTCAAGCCACTCGCAACATCCTCATCACCGCAAGGAATAAAAGCCTCAGCGATTGGAACAAGCTCTGCCAATCATCCCCATCCCCGCCCACACCTCCTCCGGTGTAAGCCTCACTGGTTGCATCATGAGAGCCTTCGATAAGATTCTCTTCTTGAATTGGCCAACAGAGACTTGTCACGCCTAATCCATCTTTGTCGGAAGGTTGTGATTGGCTAAGCGCGTTGCCAAGTTCCGGACGCGGCTCGGTCATTGGAAGCTGCGGGGCTGCCCCCGCCCGCCCGTGAAGGTGAGCGTCTCCTCCGGTCATCATACTCAGCACCGCACTGAGCAGCTCCCGGCTCGCGTTCGAGGTCTCTGCAGGTCCCGTCACAATGGCGCGTCCGTCAGTCTTTGCTCAGGTTCCGCAGGCCCCTCCAGTTCTGGTCTTTAAGCTCACTGCGGACTTCCGGGAGGATCCAGATCCCCGCAAGGTTAACCTCGGCGTGGGAGGTAAGGATGCCAGCAGCATGGGGGGCCGTGGGAGGAGCCGAGGCTCAGTTTGGTGTCTCCCTGAGAGGGGACCGCGGGGGAGAAGGCTGGGGCCACGAGGCCATCCGCCAACCTACTCGAGGCCATCCGCCAACCTACTCATTTTGCAGGTGGTCATACGGAATCCTTGGAAAGATCAAGGTCACGCAGAACAGGTGTAGCATGTAGGACACGAACCGCAGAATAGGTGTAGCATGTAGGGCACAAGCGTAGCTTGTCTGTTTCTCCATCCTGTGTTCTTTATAGTTACACGTTCCAAAGCAACAACACGGCCAGGGATCTTAAGGAGAGAGACGTCTGGTATCTTTGGGGTCGTGGCCAGCCAGGAAATGGGAAGAAAGCTGTTTGCCTAATAGAGCTAGTCTGGGCTGAGTGAGCAGGAGGTACCAGTTAGGAAGCCCGCCAAACCACGTGGTCCCAAGAAGAGCCAGGCTTGCTTTGTTTTCAGTGGAGCAGATGAGGTGCATCCCAGCTCAGGGCCCACACATCTGGCTCTTCACTTCCTGATTGTTTTCCTTGAACCAGGTTAGCCTTCTGCTAAGGAGGTTTATGTTGGAAAGTGTCTGAAACTCCTTTCAGCAGGAGCCTCCGGCGACTTTATTCTAACTGTCGCTTTGATGTGGGAAGCTAGCTCCACAGAGCTTGGTTTACATTTGTCATATACAGAGGCCAGTCAAGGAGAGAAAAGTGAATAGGATGAGGAACTGAAGGCGCTAGGTTTGAAAGGAGGTTTGTAGCCGAGGGTGATGTGAAGGGGATTCAGAATCAAGATTCTTATAGGAAATTGTACATAACCCTTCTCTCTCTTCCCCCCTCCCTTTCTCCCTCCTATCCTCTCTCTCTCTCTCTCTCTCTCTCTCTCTCTCTCTCTCTCTCTCTCTCTCTACACACACACACACACACACACACACACACACACACACGCATCAAAAATAGAGAAAATCCTAAAGTGCTGCTTTATTGATGCATAGCATGGGCATACATGATATACATTATCTCAACTTTTATGTATGTTTAAAACTTTTCAAAATAAAGCATTAAAAAGTCAGTGTTAAGTTGTTCCTCCAATGGAGGGAACTATGATTTTTTTTTTAAACAGCCAGAAGAACTGGAGAAATACTGGTTGTCTTGTATAAAAACCAAAAAGCTCTCTATTTAAATCCAGTGGGAAAGCTCCAAGTGTTTCTTTACAGCCCTAACGTATGTAGAAGAGCTGATGAGGTTGACTGCCTTGGCCCCATCTTTTTGCGGAGACTAAACGCCGTCATAGGCCTTGACTGAGGTTTTGGTGTATAAGCAGGAATTATATAACAGTAGCTATTTCTGCTGTTGTTTTGGCATTTGAGTGGGTCTCTTAAAAAGAAGTTGAATAAAAATTAGCCTGAAAACTGAAAAAACGAAACAATTTATGACACTGGTTCAGAAATAAAATACTCGTGCACATACAAACCTCCCTGCTATGGCTTCCAGTCCAGAAGCCCGAATCAATCTTTAGCTCGGGTACTCATCTCAGCAGTGACATGCCTTTTGTCACTTCTTCCAGGAACCTGAGAACATGAGCAATGAGGGCTTGTAAGTGCACTGTCTGCCCACGGCAGTTCTGGGAGTTGTTTTTCCCCCTTTGCAGGGAAGGAGGCTGAAGCCCCCGGAGAAAGTTTAGTTTGACCCCTATGGGGGAGACCTGGAACTCTAGCCAGGTCTCAGGCTCAGAGTCTCTGGCCTCTTCTCTGCTTGGGATACTTTCAGCCGGCCTGGGGGTAGCCAGTAACCTGCAGAGAGAAGAGGCAGGAGCCCTGGGTGCCCGGCCCCTGTGTGGTCTAATGAGGGTTATTTAATGCCCTTGAAGCCGAGGTAGAATGACATTTCAGGACTGAATGATGATTACAATCTATCAAAAGTCAACTCCAAGATTGCCCAGCACGCTCTGTGAGTCTGTTAATAGGGCAATTCTACAGTGTGGGGTAATTGTATTGACCCCATCAATTGACCATAGAGTAGAAGAACCATTAAGCGTGAAATGTGATATACAGATGAAAGGTGTTGTGTGTAAACCTATTTGGTCAGTACCATGACCTGTTCTGTGTGGGTGATAGATGGCAGCTAGGAGTCTAATCACAACAGAGAGGAATAAATGGTCTTGTTCTACATTTATATATCCTGTTTACTTACATACATACCCCAGAATACTCTTTGTAATGGAGAGTAATTTCTGACTGTGAGAGTGATGCGTCTTCCCAAGGTCAAAGGTAGTGGACACAGCCCCCCACCCCTTCCAGTTCTAGCGACGCTGCTGGACAGTTTTAGAATGAATTGCTACTATAATCCTGTGAGCTGGTTCCCACTTACAGATAGTTTCCTCAGAGACTTTTCCTCTTGCTGGGCAGATATCAATAGTTTTCTTGTCATTAAACAGAGCAGTGTGTCATTTTCTTCGCTGTTAAGCACAATGCTTACAGAGTTGATGGACTTAGTGTTTCTCAAAGCCTTGGACTGTAAGGACAGGGAGACACAATTCCAACCTGAAGCAAATCTCTTGTTTGTTCATTTGTTTATGCTCTCTCTCTCTCTCTCTCTCTCTCTCTCTCTCTCTCTCTCTCTCTCTCTCTCTCTCTCTCTCTGTGTGTGTGTGTGTGTGTGTGTGTGTGTGTGTGTATGGTGAGGGTATATATTCGTGTGGAGGCCAGCTGTTGACAAGAGTGTCTTGCACTATTGCTATCTACTTTTTCTTTTGGGACAGTGTTTCTCACCGAACCCAATGCTCACTGATGGAATGACCAGCTAGCCAGTGAACTCAGGGATTTGCCTGTCTCTTCTGCTCCGAACCAGCTCTTTATGTGGGTACCTAGGATCTGGTCAGGGCTCTTGTTTTGTGTGTGTGTGTGTGTGTGTGTGTGTGTGTGTGTGTGTGTGTGTGTGTGTGTGTGGGTGTGTGTGGTAGGCACTTGGTAGACTGAGAACTTATCCTTCTTTTGATTTAGTTAGGTCAGTTATTTTCAGTGTGGTTTCTCCGTCTCCAGATGTTAATTGTTGCTTGGATGAGCTGTATTAAGTGTTCCTCAGAGCACAGGGTGGAGAAGGATCCAGAAGCATATGTGCACAGGCTCTTGGGTGTGGATAGGTGAGGGAATTGGAACCATTAGGAGGAGATATGGGTGATAGTTGGACCATTGAACTCTGTTCTTCTTTCTCCCAAGCATAACTGCTGGCCCTGCTTACAACCTGTGTGGCCATCCTGACGCTCACTCAGGCAGAAAGATCATGGTCCGCAGAGCAGGGCTCAGCAGGACGCTGATAAGAAGGCTCCGACAAAGTGCTCTGGGCTCAGAACTTGGCTATATCCTTGGGCATCACTTACTAAAATCAAAAAGAAAGGAATCAAGCTTCTGTTATACTCAGTAGAGTCAGCCTAACTCTTATCTTTGGCAAATAAGTTCTGGCCCCCATCTCCTGATTCCTAATACCCATCTATTTTGTGGTTTGTTCAAATAATTAAATGAGAAGAAAGAAATGTATTTAGTAAATCCTTGTTATTACCGGGCCTTCAGATTCCACTAGTGTCTATAATTATGAGAGCTTTCCATCTTGGATCTCCTGGTCTGGTACCCTTCTTATTTGCCATGTTCTCTGTCTCCATCAGTTCCCTACCCACCACCCACTCGCTATCTGGACTGGATGGACACTGGGCTCACCAGCCACCCTTTCACTGGTCCCGCCTGTGTGTGCTTGGACTTTGCGTTGTAGTTTTATCTCCTCAAAAGTCCATCTGTGTTTCTTCCTTGTCTTTACCCCCCTACCACTGCCTTATTTCACATCTTCATTATTAGGAGCCTTCTGACTTAGCCGGAGTCTGTTTTCCTGGAGTCACACAGACGATTCTATTAAAATGTCACTGGTTTTGGATGTTCCTGTTAGAACAGTAGATCCTTGGAAGAAACTCCCCAGACTGTGAACTCCCTGCTGACCCTCCACAGAGCCCGCTCCCACTGCAGGAAAATGCAGAGCCTCAAATGTCTGTGCCTTCCTGTTCTGGGGACCTTGCAGGGTTGTCCCTCAGATTGGAATGTCCCTCTTCCCTCGTCTACCTTTTAAACCCTTCTGCACTCACCTTTCACACTTCTACCTCCAAAGGGTCTTCCCTGACACATGTGCGAGAATTTAGGTCTAGTGTGCCATTGTTTCCTAGCAGCCTTTGCTAGCCAGAGCCTGGTCTTGATGGTGAGTGCTTGTTGAATGATGAGAGGGTGAGCAGCAGGAACAAAACAGGATGGGAATAAGAACTCCCCCGAGAGAGCCTGCTGGTGGTGGTGGCACACGCCTTTAAACCCAGCACTTGGGAGGCAGAGGCAGGTAGATCTCTGAGTTCAAGACCAACCTGGTCTACAAGAGCTAGTTCCAGGACAGGCTCCAAAGCCACACAGAGAAACCCTGTCTCACCCCCCCCCCCCCCACTCCCCAAAGAAAACTCCCCAGGGGAGAGGAACAGTGGCTGTCCATAATGCTTGCAGGAGTGGTCCCCAGCCCTGCTTCACTGAAGTAAGCAGCACACTTACCTGAGTAAGTCTGAGTATGTCTGGAACTGAAACTGGGCAAGAGGAGGGAGCCGCTGGATTGGGCAATTCACCTTTTCTCACAGTACAGTTAACAGCGCCACTGCCTAACTCCCTCTCAAGCATTGCAGGTTGATTTCATTATGGTTTTAGAGTATATAGCAATGTCAAGAACAGCAGTATTGGGGGCCGGAGAGATGGCTCAGTGGTTAAGAGAACTGGCTGCTCTTCCAGGGGACCCAGGTTCAATTCCCAGTACCACATGGCAGCTCACAACTGTCTATAACTCCAGTTCCAGGGGATCTGACACCTTCATCCCAATTCACATAAAGTAAAGGTTAAATGAATTGTTTAAAAAAAAAGAAAGAAAATGAAAAAAGTTTCTATCTGTTTCTTAAAAATAATAAAAACAGAACAGCAGTATATGGCTTTTTCTTTCTATTACATGTTTTACATTAGCTTAGGAATGACATTATCATAAACATTAACACACAGCATATCTGTGTTATCTTGTGTGTAATACCTAGTCACAGATCTGAAGTTAAAAGCCTGACTTTTCTAAAAATGCTCAATTTGGTGAGTCTAGATGGTATCTTTTCTGTGGTCCAGACATGCATCTATTCCGTGACTCCTGGAACCCTCTTTTGAAATGGCCTTGAGGAGTGGGGCTCCCACAATTGACCATCTCTTCATAATTACCTTCATACCTACCATACGGTTTGTTCAACTCTTCTCCATGGGACTGATGTAAGTTCCACATTTCCCAGCATTTTATGGCTTTTCAAAGGATGAAGATTTGGTAGTATCGAGGTCATTCACAGCAATGGCAGCCCCTCTAAAATCAAGTCCCCAGAGACTTCCAGGAATACTTGAAAGTGATAACCTTGGGATCTGACTAGGTGATCTGAGCCAAGAATAGCCCTTCCTCAAAAGTAGGTATTTTTGTATGTCTTTCTTTTCACTTTAGCCAAAAAGTGAACAATGAGCAACTATTATCATCAGTAACTATCTTGATGGGTGATGTATCTTTGTCTCCATTCCACCCTAGTTCCTAAATGCCCCTCTCTGCACACAGCTCCAGGATTTCCCCATGACATACATTTGACATGCATTTGGTAATAAACAGTGTACTACACACTGTTTTGTCCCGTGCTTTTCCCTCTTGGCGAGCTCTTCATATTTGTGCACAGAGAGCATCTTTGTCCTTTCCCACAGCTGCCTAACTGCTGAATAAACCGGATTTTCTTTGCCAGTCTCACGTTGAACATTCAAGTTGTTTGTAATCATGGGACAGTGAAACAATGCTTCACGGACCACCTCGCACATACATCATCTCACGTGCTGACAGTCACCTGTAAGATGCAGGCTTGAAAGGGATGTATGTGCATTTGGACAGATACTTCCAAGTTGCTCTGCACAGCTCTCCAAGATGATCATTAATTTACATTTGAACCGCCAGTGTGCAGTGCCCGCTTCCCCGCAGCCTTACCAAGTAAATTTCCAGTATGAATGTGTACTTTGTGTCTCAAGGTTGTTTGCATTTGCATTTCTCTTACTTTAAATTGCAGCTGGAATTTTTTTCTTATGTTTGAGCCATTTACAGCATCACCATGTAGTGAGATAGTCCTCTTTCTTATGTATGGATTATTAATTATTAGCCATGATTTCAATTATCTGCTGTTAGAAACATTATGTTGAGTATTCCTATATCACTAGCATAAGCATATTCATAGAAAATACTTCTAAATGTAACACCACTAAGCCAAAATGTATACAGCAAACAAAATACTTGATAAATTATGAACTCATTTCAAATTGTGTGTTTATTTTCTATTTGGTCAGCTGACTACATTTTCCAAATATGTGACATCTGTAAGTCTGAGAAATGTGTCAGTGCTTAATAGAAATGTGATTGGGTTTGAACCCATGTCACCCATTTACCTGCCAACAGCCTCTGGGTTGGTGAATCAATCTCAGAGTATGACTAATAGCATTCAGATAGCCAAACCAACTTCCTTCATCAAATATAAGAAGTTTACTTAATCAGGAGGAACCCAGTTTTTACCAGTCAGAACAGTTACTGATGATAAATAATGCTCAAGGCGGGAAAAAGCCATGGGAAGCCCTATGATGATCCATATTTTATAAAAGAATATGCACACTGGCGATAAAGATGAGAGAGAAGGTTGTGTGTTCCTGCTCCTGTACTGGAATGCTGGCATTGGGGGGGGGTTCATGGTGTCGTTATTGTGGACTCTGTGGCTAACCTAAACTTTCTACAGTTAGGGTGTATTGTCCAGTAAGTAAGATATCCTAAAACACAAGTTTCTATTTTTTTAAAGTCAGGAACTGATGTGGGGCAGAAATTAACAAGATAAAATGCAGTCAGTGTCACTGTTAGAATTTGGTCTCACCTCAGGCGTTGTAGGGTTCTTGGCTGACTTACACATTGGAGTGGAGAAGAAAGTGACCCCTGTGGGCAGTCAGCTCAGAGAGATTATTGGTGGGGGTCAAGGCCAAAGCAGCTGCCGAAGCGGCAAGCTGGTGTAACTGTAGCGGAGTGTAGCGGGGAAATCAGAAGTAGGAAAGATCAAAGTAGCCTAAGGATATGCTAAACACCGAAACGGTGAAGAAATAACTTAGGAACTGACTATGTAGCCTGATTGAATGCCGTGAAATAGAGAAAACTAGATCTGTACAAGGCAATGTGAGGCAGCTGGTGTGTATGAACAGTGAAAATGGTAAACACTGGCGGATTTCAAAATACAGAGAGGACAAAGATGGTAAGTGGGTCCTTGGTCATTGTGTAACCGGCTGCTGAACATCAGGCACAGGACATTGGCTTCTTGTGTGACATGCTTCTTCATCTTTGGGTCAACTGGAGGAGGCAGATGTTCTTTGATTTTCTCCTTCTTTCTCCGTCTGTGTTTGGAGGCACAGAGATTTTGTGAAGTAGTTCCAAGCCGCACATATCCAACCTTTGACACTGCAGTGTAACATTGCCATTGTCTACAAACCTGTTGGGTCATGTCATGTTCATAGCTATGCTGAGACACATGCAGGGCGTGGACACACCTGACCTAGACTTTTCCGGAACTCCGTTGGAGGCGTGGTTATAGAAACTGATTGCACTCTTGCTATCTGTAGCATTCAGAGATGGCTTCAGTTCATAGACATCTCATAGTGTCGGTGATGTCCCAGTGTTATCTCAGCACTCTAACTCCGGAGGTCACATTACAAGCTGTGTGATCTGCAATGGGATAAAGCAGGCTGCCCTGTGTGCCCAGCACTCACCCAGGACTTGACTCAGCAAGTGAATGCATTTTGTGTTTCTGTCTCTGCTCTGCTTTGGCTGGAAGGCGGTGGAATTTTCTCTCTTTGCAGTTCCAAACTCTGGCCTGGACGGTGCCTGAGATTCATGTTTATCTCTTTTTTTTCCCCATGCTCAGCATACCGCACAGATGATGCTCAGCCCTGGGTTTTGCCAGTGGTGAGGAAGGTAGAACAGAAGATTGCTAATGACAGCAGCCTCAACCACGAGTACCTGCCCATCCTAGGTCTGGCAGAGTTTCGGAACTGCGCTTCTCGCCTCGTACTTGGGGAAAACAGCCCAGCCCTCAAGGAGAATCGGGTGAGTTTGGAGCATGGATAGTTCCTGTTTAGGAACCATGTTTAAAAAAAAATAAATAAATTGAAAATTCAGTTTGTTTGAAGGTGTCAACATTTATGTCTTGAGCGTTGTCAGAAAATACGTTTTTGTTATTTATATCTTTGAAGGCAAACTGATCTCTTTCTAATTTTATTTATTTACTTATTTTGTGTGTCTGTGCTTCTTCTGAGTGCCTGATGCCCAACAAGGCTAGAAGAGGGCATTGGATTCCCCTGAGTCTGCAGTTGCTGATGGTTGTGAGCCACCCTGTGGGTGCTGGGAATCGAACCCAGGTCCTCTGGAAGAGCAGCCAGTGCTCTAAAGGGCTGAGCCATCTCCAGCCCAGCAAATACGGTTTCAATTAGTATGAACAGATAATATGGCCTTATCCAGAGCTCAGCTTCACTTGCTCGGTTTGCCCAGTATATATCATCAGGCAGATGCTGGCTTTGAAGTAGTTACTGGAGATGCCCAGCAAAGGGAAGTTAATGGCATCTGCAGAGTCCAGGGTGGGCAGACTCATCTCTTTGTCTCTGCCACTGCCTTTGGCCAAAGGCGAGCCATTTACCTACTCAATTTCTGTATCTTCATTTTAGAAAGAAAATAGTTTGCAGCTCATAATCCCATAAGGAGTTCTTGGTAGGGGCTTCTCTGAAATTACATGCAAAATTTTGTTTATTTCTGGGGGAAAGTTTTCTTAATTTTAACCAGATTCTCAGAAGTTGTGTGTGACCCCCCCCCCCCCCTCAGCATTCAAGAACCAGAATCCCTGCCCTGTCTTATGTTTGGTAATTCTTCCAGCCTTTCCCTCAGTAGCTCTCATCTAACTGCCTGTGTTACAACGACAGACAAGGAAGAATAGTGTGTGTTAGAAGTAGACCCTGTGAGATAGGATGTACATGGTAGGAAGTGGTGATGGAGAGATTGGAGGGAGAGGGAGACCCCCGAGGCTGCAGATGGGACTTGAGCTAATTTTGACTGATGTGTATACGTGGCCAGGACTGATGCGTATACGTGGCCAGGACTGATGCTCATCTCTTGTAGTATATTCATTAGTATTATCTGCGAGTTTGTAAACTGGACCCTGTGAACCCCATGCCGAGGCATTGTGATCAGAATCGTGGAGGAGCACAACAGCCCTCTTTTCTCCCCACAACCCCAATGGGATTATTTTTAAAATGTACCTACCCCACTAACTCCACCCAGGACAGAAAACCACAAAGTAGGGAAGATAAGAAATCAGCAATACTGCTCTTGGGCCCGGAGTGTGGGGAGTGGCCCAGGGACAGAGGTGGCCAGAAGCAAGTCTAGGTTCTATAGAGACTTGCCTTAAGACTAAAGTTTATGCAGGGGTTACCTAATGAAAGTGTTGTTTGGAGAAGTTAACCTGGCTGGCTGGGTGGGAAAGGCGAGAGCAATAGTCCAGTTAGGTGTTGTGCAATTGAAACTGGCCTCCCTCGTCACCTTCCAGGCCACGCTGTAATGCAGGCCACGGTTCACACATGAAAAGACCACATTGTGGAGTCATGTGAGGTGTTCCTCACCTGGTGTTTACAGCAGGAGGTTTTCCTTCTCCCGATGCCCTGTAGGTGAAATTAAGGTTGCACACATGCATTCCTACAGATGTCTTGAAGCAGGGAGGCTCTGGTGAAGGTCTTGGAATCCAGGTCACCGTTTAGATAAGTAATTAAAGTTTGGACTAGGTTTCTGTGGAGGGCTTTGACTTGCTCCAGGGAACTGAAAGTGTGGGATATGAGTGTTGGGGGCAAAGGGTAGCATGGAGAAGCTTCCCTGAAAATGTAGTGTTTCCAGATAGAAGTGGATGGTGTTTTAAAACATATATAACAGTTTTATTAATCCTTTGAGAATTTCATGCATTGTATTTTGGTCCTACTCAACTCTTAATTCTTCTAGATCCATCCCCAACTTTGTGCCTTTGCTTTTTAAAAAAAAAATACATCAAGTCCAGTCTGTGTTGTCCCTGTACTTGTGGATATAAGGCCATCCACTGATAAACCGAGTCATTTAGTTCTGTCCCTGTGTTCAAGGATGTAAGACAATCCGCTGATACACCGAGTCATTTAGTTCTGTCCCTATATTCAAGGATGTAAGACCCTCCGCTGATACATTGAGTCCATTTAGTTCTGTCCCTGTGTTCAAGGATGTAAGACCATCTGCTGATACACCGAGTCATTTAGTTCTGTCCCTGTGTTCAAGGATGTAAGACCCTCCGCTGATACACCGAGTCATTTAGTTCTGTCCCTGTGTCCGTTGATACACCGAGTCCGGTCTGTGCTGTCCCTGTACTCGTGGACGTAAGGGCGCCCACTGAAGCATGGGGCCGACTGTGCAAGCCACCAGTGGCCACAGCCTGAAGAAAAACTGATCTTTTCTTCCTCCAGGAGCCATGAGCTCTCAGTAGCTCCTCAGTTAGGGCTCAAGAACTCCTTCCTACCCCATGCTAGAGTGTTGACTGGCGTGGTCTTATGTGTGACCACAGCCGCTGTGAGTCCATGTCTGCAGAGGTCCTGTCATGTCCAGAACATACTGTTTTACACCGGTCCTCTCCAACCTCTGACTCCTTTTTTACCCACCCCTTCAGCCGTCCCTGAGCCTGGTGTGTGTGTGTGTGTGTGTGTGTGTGTGTGTGTGTGTGTGTGTGTGTCCTATTTGTGGCTGAACACTCCACTGTCATTTACCCTCTGCAATTTGACCAGTTGTAGGCAATCTTAATGAGGTTTGAAGGTGAACAGTTAGGAGTGGGGTGTCTGTCTCTGCATGTGCTGGACATTAATTAGTTGGGGCTGTCGCTAGCAGATGAGAGGCCATGCTGGGGAGTTGGGGGCTGCTTCCTCTAGGAAGTCTGCATTCTCACATGGCTACTTTCGTGGCAGGGTCTTCTGTCCATGGATCTGGGTTTTGACCTCTTAAGACCATAAGGATCTAGGCTGGGGCATAGCCTTGGTCCAGTTCAGCTACACGGTGTTTTGATTTCAGAACAAACTTAAACATCAGTCTTTATGGCATCAAGTACATACAGTTCCTGTTCTAGGATGCTTCCCAGCAGCTGCCTTGCCCTAGGTACAGCTGCTCCTGAGTGCTGAGCCTCTGTCCTGGAAGTTCTCTCCGTGCCTGGGCACTGTCCTAGTTCAGCTCCTGCAGAGTCTTGTAGTAGCCTCACTGACCTTCTGGCCTCCAGCCCCCTATCCATTGCAGCGCGTTTTCACACTGCAGTCAGAGAGACCTGCCTTATAAAAAGCTGATTGTGCCCCCTGCTGTCATCCTCCACCTGGAGCCCCTCCACTTCTGCCTCGAGAGTCGGGATGAGCCCACCATCCTCCGGATGAGCCCCTCAGGCCTCAGAACCCTTGCCTGCCCTTTCCTCTGTGGAGTGCCCTTATTGCTTCCCCAGCTCTCAACACCTTCAAGCCCTGATCAAGGGTCACTTCTGTGCTGAATCATTCACTTTCTCAGGTGTGGCCCGTTCTTCATGTTCTCTTGAATTATGACAATGTGACAGCTTGCTGTCTGGGAATAGCAGAACCCAACGTGTTTTAACTGAAATGTCTCATTTAAAAAATACCCTTATTTTCTCTGTGTGAGTGTTTTGCCTGCATGTATATGTGAGCCTCCCGTGTGCCGCCTGGTATCCATGGAGGTTTCAGATCCTCTGGAACTGAAGTTTCAGATGGCTGTGAGCCAACCATGTGGGTGCAGGGAACTGAAACCAGGTCCCGTGCAAGAGCAGCAGCTGCTGAGCTGTGTGCCCAGCCCCCTATAGTGTCCAATTTTATGAGGCTTTTTCTCTGACAGTGTGAGATCCTGGCCAGGGATCATGACTGACTTATTTACTTTGCACACATTCCACATTTAGCTCACGGGACTTCTGAGAGTCTCAGATTTTTGAGTTAGTCATTCACTCGCTTGTCAGAGGGGCTGGGTACTTTGCTAGTATCCATCAGTGACCATACAGGTGACCACACAGACAGCCTTTAACTGTGTTAAAGTTGACAGAAGCTGTAGAGAGAAGAGGGGGAGGCATCCATCCTAGCCATGGAGGAGGGAGTGAAGCTGGATTCAGTTTTAACTGGAGCAGACAGGATAGCATGAGGCATAGTGGAGACATGAAGAATGAGCCAGAAGTCAGACAATAATGTCATCTTCCTTATACAGCATCCCTTTCCAGGTTTAACATTAGCCCAGTTTTTAGGACTCTTACTGTTTCTTATTACTTTTCCATTTTCAGACTTTGGAACTTCAACAAAATGCCCATTTCCATCTCCTGTAGAGCAGGGTCAACATAGGTAGGAGATGGGGAAGTTGTCTTGTCCAATTGTAACCGTTAGGTTCCTTGTTCTGGATACTCCTGTCTGTCTGGATACCCTGTCTGTCTAGATACCCTGTCTATCTGCATACCCCTGTCTGTCTGTAAATCACTGTCTATCTGCATAACCCTGTCTGTCTGGATACACTGTCTATCTGCATAACCCTGTCTGTCTGTAAATCACTGTCTATCTGCATAACCCTGTCTGTATGGATACCCTGTCTATCTGCATAACCCTGTCTGTCTGGATACCCTGCCTATCTGCATACCCCTGTCTGTCTGGAAACCACTGTCTATCTGCATACCCCTGTCTGTCTGTAAATCATTGTCTATCTGCATACCCCTGTCTGTTTGGATACCCTGTCTATCTAGATACCCCTGTCTTTCTGTGTGGATACCCCTGTCTTTCTGTCTGGATACCCTTCTCTTTCTGTTTGGATAACCCTGTCATGTATCAACTTGAGTTCAGGGGACTAATTCCATGAATTCTCTGAACTTATTTCCTTGGATAGTAATGATTTCCCCATGTACCAAATACATAGTACTTTCTTGGCCAAAAATTAGTTTCTCACAATGACCAAATTGCTACTTTATTTATTCATAAAAAGCAGTTTCTGTTAATTACTGATTTTAGATTAGCTTAGGTTTCCTTGGAACCATCTCATGGTTAATTTTCAGAGCATGATGATTTGCGAGTTTGGTATTTCACATGCCATGTATGTCATGAGTGCCATGGTAGTCATGTTAGTGAAGTGGGCATATGTTTTTAAGGACCATTTCCTGTGTACCTGTGCTCTAACACTGTTTGCTTCTGGAACAGGATCTCTGCTACCCCTGCATGGTTTTCCTTTGCTATCTTTTAGCATTAGTGATAGCTTAGTGTCCCCCAACCCCCACCCGCCATCCCCAGACAGGGTTTCTCAGTGTAGCCCTGGCTGACCTGGAACGCTCTCTGTAGACCAGGCTGGCCTCAAAATCAGAGATCACCTGCCTCTGTCTCCCAAATGCTGGGATTAAAAGCATGCAGCAGCACCACCAGACTCCCTCCCTCCCTCCCTCCCTCCCTCCCTCCCTCCCTCTCCCTCTCCCTCTCCCTCTCCCTCTCCCTCTCCCTCTCCCTCTCCCTCTCCTCCCTCTCCCTCTCCCTCTCCCTCTCCCTCTCTCTCTCTCTCTCTCTCTCTCTCTCTCTCTCTCTCTCTCTCTCTCTCTCTCTCTCTCTCTCATTACATGGTGCTGGAGATTGAACTCGAGCCCTCTACATGCTAGGCACGTGCCTTACAACTAAACCTCATCCCCAGCCACCTCCTTCTGTTTACGATCCTTTTTTTCTCCTCCCTCTTGTAGATATATTAGGTGACATCTAATTTATGTCATTTCTCTACTGAAGAAGTTATGTTCAAACCTCATTAGAATTTGAAGGGTCAAATCAAAGAGATAGATGGACTGACTGACATACAGAAGACAGAGTGACCAGATCCAAGGCGGGGAGTCCTCATTTGTGCCCACTCTAGCCAGCTGCCTATCCTTTGTGAGCCATTTGTTTCTCTCAATCTGTTTCCTCATTTGTCAGCTGGGGACACAGAATTTGCTTTGTAGGATATGTGAGGACCATACGAGACTCTATTTTTGTAAGTGGTGAAAGCGGGGTTTTAGTATTGCCTGTGTTAGGACTCTTTAAGCTGAGAGGGAATTGGGGAGGAGAGTCTGCCTGTTATCTTTGTTTGGGAGAACGCATTTCCAGGGGTTAATAAACTGTATTCTGCAGCTCAGTGGTGTCAAGAGCCAGCTGGATGTACGTTTCCAGGACAACTGCTGGAAGGGTGAACCTGGGGTGGATGGGTGCTGTGAGCAGAGGGGTTCCCATCCGAGGTGCTCACTGACGAGGCCTAGGTCCTCCTTCTCCCTGAGTTCAGGACAGAAGTTCTGGCCACCCTGCTCGCTGGCTGGTGACAGAGCAGGGGCTTCATCTCTTACCTTTCCGTCTCTGTTCCCCCCACTTGTGAACATGAGCAGGCAATGGGATCTTGGGTAATTGTTGGAAGTTTTGATGAACTCATACATTAGGGGATCCTCAAAGAACAGGCACAAAGTAATTCCTGAATATTAGCTGATGTCACCATTGTTAATCTGTGACCCCACATCTTCTCTTTCAGGTGGGAGGTGTGCAGTCTTTGGGAGGAACTGGAGCACTTCGAATCGGGGCTGATTTCTTAGGGCGATGGTACAATGGCATAGACAACAAGAACACACCCATCTATGTGTCGTCGCCAACCTGGGGTGAGCCTGTTAGCTGTGGGGGAGGGGAGCAGAGCATCTGGGAGGGCTGGCCTCAGGACACTCGGGGATGGCTTGGAAATTGTAATCTATATGTGGAAGGCAGCTTCAGGGAATTTTTGGCACGGGATTATGATAGCATCTGGAGAAAGCTGCTGCTCACATTTCAGCCAGGAACGCCTTTCCCCAGGTTCTCTATTGTCTTGCCTATGCTGAGAGCTTCTAACAGGAGGTGGCATCCTAGGAGTTCTTGTAACTGGTTTAACTTGTTCCTGGTACTCTAACTCAGTAGCTAGCTAGCCTCCACAAGGCCCGTGGAAGCTGGGCCTGAGGCCTGAGGCTTTCCTGTGTTCCTTCTGAGTACGCCATCACCTCGTGTTTGTAAAAGCTCCTAACTTTTGTCCTTTCGCTTTTCAGAGAACCATAATGCTGTGTTTTCTGCGGCTGGTTTCAAAGATATCCGGTCCTATCGGTACTGGAACGCAGAGAAGAGAGGCCTTGACCTCCAAGGCTTCCTGACTGACATGGAGGTGGGTGGTAGAGACCAACAGTAGAGAATTCTGCGGGGTCAGGAGCAGCAGGGAAAGAAAGCTTTTGGACCACTCGATAAGTGAGAGTCTGAGGCTTGTTCTCCAAGTCAGAGCGTGCATCTGAAATAGCACGTAAGAGAGTGATCTCGTAAGAGAGAGGTGTGAGAGGCCGAGGCTGTGGTTGCTGTTTTGTGGGGACCCATGTACTGCTGACCATCTGAGCTCCCTGCCGTATCAGAGCTGACGTGGCTTTTCTCTCCTCAGAATGCTCCTGAGTTCTCCATCTTTGTCCTCCATGCCTGTGCACACAACCCAACCGGGACCGACCCGACCCCTGAGCAGTGGAAGCAGATCGCTGCTGTCATGAAGGTAGCTCCCAGAGCCTCCCTGTTACGTGGGGTGCATGGCATAATTTTATTTAGTCGTTATACTTAAGTATTTAAAAGCACAGCCTGCTTATTGAAGTATCTGGAAAATGGAGAGAAGTCCAAAGAAGAAAATAGATATTAACTGTAAATCCTGTTACCCCAACAGACAATACTAGTGTTTTGGTGGGTGAAATATTAGGGTTTGTGTGGTCTTTAAAATGTACACATGTTTTACAAAGATGGAATCATTTTGTTAATATTATCTCACAGCATTTCCCCCTTTTGTTTCTTTACACACCATTTAATGTTTTTTTTTTAATATAGCATCAGTTTTCATAGCCATCTGATCCTTTCGTGGATACAACATCTTGGGGATTGAGTAAATCGGTTGAGGAATGCTTAGGTTTAGTTCAGATTTCTTGAACTAATTTATTTACACAGTAAAACCTGATCTCTTTAGGATTGCTTTCCAGATGAGAATTTCTAGCTCAAAGTGTATATTTTCCATCAGTGTGTTTATGGGATGCTTATGGGATATTTACCTGACAACTGTAGGTATTGGGTACCACTGGGGGCTGGTATAGCCCCATGCTCTGAAGAGCACATAGCCTGTTTGTGAAGAACAGTATAGTCTTAGAGCAATTGTGATGCTGAGAGATGCTACATGGTGAGTTCTGTGGGGTGCACAGCCCAGATTTTATTGCTAGTGATAGGCTAAAGCCTTTCTGGTAAAAGCGGTCTCCATGCTGAGTCTTGTAAGGAAGCGATGAGAAGACATTGTCTGATGGGAACCTGATGGAAAGCTGGTAGAGGGTGAACATGGCCACAGCCCCACCCAGGCACATTGTATGTCCATTTAAGGAAGTGAAGGACATTTTCATTACTGCCTGGGGTTCTGGGGGGCCGAAGGGGAGGCTAAAAGCGATGTGTCTAGAGAGTAAATAGGGCTGACCCGTAAGATCACCCTGATAACACAGTGTGGAATAGGTCAGAGGGAAGGTGGATGAGACAGGCAGGAGCTATATGATGTCAGACCTGTTTGGAACACAGCTCCCTGCAAGACAGCTGGGAGAGAAATTAGTTGTTGCCAGTGTCTGAGAGGGTGTTACTAGGAACCAGGTGGAGTAGGTGCAGTGGGGAGAGAGGGTTGCAGTCAGCTCCTCAGGAGACTGGGCTGGCAGGAATCCAGTGCTAAGATGTGGGGGATGAGCTGCAGGGTTTGAGTAACCCTGGGCTTCTGGTTTGGACAGTTCAGGTGAAGCAAGAGGTCTGTCCACTCAGTGTCAAAGGTGCAGGTTCAACATGGGGGACTCTGAAGAGATGAGAGTGATTAGAATGGAGAGCCTGCTTCATCTTGAGTAGCTGGTAGGGTAGCACTGAGTCGAGGAGGCCCTGAGGTTGCCAGACCTCAGTTATCATCCCAGGAATTCGTGCAGAAGGGTCCACTGACACAGGACAGTATCTCCAAGCTTCAGAGATAAGCCTGCTGGCAAAGCTGGGAACGCAGCGCACTGTTGAGAAGGAAGGCTGACAAATGTTGCTGCTTGCTGTTCAGTAAATTAGATGCAAAGTGGCAGGTGGCAAAATGGATGCACAGACATGGAATATAAGGACGGGTCAGGGCGGAGGTCCCTTCCAGGTACCAAGTGGGGAAGGAAGGGCCAGTGTGTGAGGCTGCCTGTGGAGGATGGACGTCCCGCCCTGACTTGCTTTCCTTCCTCGCAGCGCCGTTTTCTGTTTCCCTTCTTTGACTCAGCCTATCAGGGCTTTGCATCTGGAGACCTAGAGAAAGATGCCTGGGCCATTCGCTATTTTGTATCTGAAGGCTTCGAGCTCTTCTGTGCCCAGTCCTTCTCCAAGAACTTCGGGCTCTACAGTGAGTGCCTCCCAGAGCCGCTGCCCTGCCTCCCTGCCTGCCCCCTCAATACCGCCTCAGCAGCTGAGCCTGCTTCTTTTCTCCTTAGACGAGAGAGTGGGGAATCTGACCGTGGTGGGAAAAGAATCCGACAGCATCCTGCGGGTCCTTTCCCAGATGGAGAAGATCGTGAGAATCACTTGGTCTAATCCCCCTGCCCAGGGAGCTCGGATCGTGGCCTCCACCCTCTCTGACCCTGAGCTCTTCAAGGAGTGGTAAGGGGCTTGACTCCTGCAGCGTGGTGGTGGGAGTGCAGAGCCGAGTTGTTCTGCTGCATTTGCCTAGGCTTTGTCCTTTTATGAGCGGAGAGGCAGATCCTGTTAACCTCTCTCTCTGCAATTCAGGCATTGCATGAGGTGGGACTGGTCCCCATGTCACACGTGTGTGGCAGCACAGCATCTGAGATGTGGAGCAGCCCTGCTCCTCACTATCCAGTCTTCCTTTTGTAAAGCTGGAGGACAGCAGCTCCCTAAAGAGTAGACTGTCTGACTGCAAGGCAGTGTGTCCATTGTGGAGCTCCGCCTTTTCTTCTGTGCAGATAGCTTATACATCTTTGCTTTTAGACTAGAAGAGGCTGGTAATGATAAAGAATAAAGGAGTGGAGCCATTATAACATTTCACCTTAACAACAGCTACTTCAATCTTAAGAAATCTTTACTTCTTGAATTTTCCACTTAAGGTTTTCTGACCTTGGTTAACCAAAGGTAATTGAGGCCACAGGCAGTGAAACAAACCGTAGCTAAGGGTGAAGACCTGTATTTTATCTTATTTGCTAACCCTTGGCTTTCATGTAATGGCTAGTGGCTCCATTAGGCCTGCTGGAGTACGCGGCCCTCCTGGTACCAGCACCCCAGGGTAGCTGGAAAGGGCCGTTAGTGTGTTACAGCTGGAGTGCCGCAGCGCTCACTGGACCCCATCAGTCCCCACGTCCCTGCCGACGCTTCCTTGTCACTGTGTCCCTGGCTGTTAATTCATCTGTCCGGGGACACGGGTACCCTAGTACACAGGTTGTGATCCCATGTTAAGCTTACAGTTTAAGCTGCAGAACGTTTTGCTTTTTATTTGTTTGTTTTGGGTACAGGGGTCCCTCTATGTGGCTCTAGCTGGCCTGTAGCCCAGGCTGGCCTTGAGCTCACAGAGATCCTCCTGCCTCAGCCTCCCGAGAGCTGGGACTAAAAGTGTGTGTCACTACTGCCTGGCTAAATCAGTTTTTAACCCTCTGTATTTCTGTGAACTGTCTTCATCTGTGTGAATGGGTGTTGATAGCAGTGTCCCTACCCCAGGACAGGCAATGTGAAGACAATGGCTGACCGAATTCTGACCATGAGATCTGAACTCCGGGCACGATTAGAAGCCCTCAAGACTCCCGGGACCTGGTCACATATCACTGAGCAGATTGGAATGTTCAGCTTTACTGGGTTGAACCGTAAGTGGCCCCCAGTCCCTTGAACACATGTATGCACTGGCATGAAACGTTTCTTAGCCAGCTGTTGCCAATTGGTCAGACACCACTTTGGGTCAGAACAAGTTAGGTTTTCTCAGTTGTATCTCCTGAGCGCCTCAAATCTCAAGAGCATCATTGTGGTCTGCTCCCTCACTCAACCCATGATTTTGTTATTTTCATTTTTAGGGGTCAGAAAGTGGCTCAAAGCTAGCTGGGAAATAACAGGAGTTATAAGTCTTTAATTTATAACCAGCTTCTCATAAATTGTCAAGAGCCTGTGACTTTAGTTATTTACCTTAATCACAAATACTACATATGATTCCTTAGGTGCCAAAATTCTTTTGTTTTGTTTGTTTGCTGGTTCTTTTTCGAGACAGGGTTTCTCTGTAGCCCCGGCTGTCCTGGAACTCACTTTGTAGACCAGGCTGTGGTCGAACTCACAGAGATCCACCTGATCACAGAGTGGATCACAGAGATCCACTCTGCTTCCTGAGTGCTGGAATTAAAGTCATGTGCCACCACTGTCTGTCTTGGGACCAAAATTCTGAGCAGGCCTTTTGCAGTTTCCAGGTAGTACCTTGAAAAAGATGTTGGAAAATCATCCCTCTTTGTCATACATTTAAAAATTGGGTAGGTAGTTGGGATTAAAAGGAGACTGGACACGTTCTGTTAGCCTGGTGCCGAGTGGCCACTCACGCGTCCTCCTGGTGGCTCCAGTGAGGATGCGTGCTAGTCTGAAATGGGCTGAGGAAAACAAACAAGCCTAAGGAGCTAATTAATTAGAAAGACTTGGTCAGGAAGGTGTGAGAGACTGCTTGAACCGCTTTGTGTTGAAATGAGGCTGCCCCAGAAAGTGTACCAGCTCAGTTAGGTGTATGTGTCCTCATGTGAGATAGAGAGCTCGTTGGTTGAGAATTCATCTTTGTACAGTCCTAAAGATAGGGATGTGGAAATGAGCATCCAGTGTCATCCCCTAAAAGCTCACAAGAAGAGATATCCCCCTGCCCCCAAGATAGCTTTATTCAATGACTATTCAGGGTAGGAAAGTGGTTTTATTGTAACTGGAAAGTGGTAGGAATAGACCGAACCTGACTGTTCTTAGCATTTGACATCATTCATTGTTTTTAAACAACAGTTGTTTTTTCTTCCCCTCCTTTTATGATGAAAACATACAGAGCCAGGTGTGGTGGTGCACAGCCTTTAGTTCCTGCACTAAAGGCAGGAAGTGGCAGAAGAGGGGGCTCTCCTTTTCCCATGCTCCATCTGTGAAATGGGGATGATAAGGTTATCAAGAACACCGAAGTGTTTAGAGTACTGCCTAGCTTGTTAGGTTTGCCCAGTGACTAGTGTGATTTTAATGTTCTAGTCTGTGTCATTAATGTGCTAATTAAGCAAAAATCTGCTAGAATTCTGTCACAGTTTCACAGTAAAACAAAAACACTGATGATTGTAGGATTGAGGAAGTGCAGGCGGCCCTTCTTCTTTCGTGTACTTTTCTGCAAACATGGAATCCCTTCCGCGTCTGGGGAGGCTGAGGAGTGAATGGGGATCTGATGGTCTAGGTCACGGGGTCGGGGTACTTTCTTCTCAGCCTATTGGTTCATTCATATGTCAATTACATCCTGATGGGCTCCTGTCAAATGTATTGTGAACTGAAATTCTGACTGGAGGTTGTCAGATGCTCAGGTCTAAGCAGCCCCACGACTTTGTGTAATCAGTTTTCCCTATCAGTGTACGTATGTCTGATGGTTATTCTCGGTGGGAGGGGCTTATGCCTAATGGTTATTCTTGGTGGGAGGGGCTTATGCCTGATGATTATTCTCAGTGGGAGGGGCTTATGCCTGATGGTTATTCTCAGTGGGAGGGGCTTATGCCTGATGGTTATTTTCAGTGGGAGGGGCTTATGCCTGATGGTTACTCTCAGTGGGAGGGGCTTATGCCTGGTAGTTATTCTCAATGGGAGGGCTGTCTAATGTGCAAGGTCTGGTCAGTAGGTGGTCCCAGATTCATAGCTACCCTTCATGGTAGCCAGACTGAACATGGAGTACTGACAAGACTTCTCAGGATCCAATAAGTAGTTTTCTCTGTTGGTTGGAGAAAAGGACAAAGTAGCTCCTTTTGTTTAGCTTGTTTGTGTTAATGAGGGTAGGTCACAACTGTCCTGTGGTCTCTGAATGTCACCATACTGCTCTCCTGTCTTCCGTACAGCCCAGCAGGTTGAATATCTGGTCAATGAGAAGCACATCTATCTCCTGCCGAGCGGCCGGATCAACATGTGTGGCTTGACCACCAAAAACCTAGATTATGTTGCTACCTCCATCCATGAAGCCGTCACCAAAATCCAGTGAAGAAACACCACGTAGTCCACACCACCAAAGCGCTCTTTGTCACGTCTTCCCTGCCTGCGCAAACCTAGGTGTACGTACGTGTCCTGGATTAGAGATGGCCGTAGTGAGGTGGCTGCGGTTTAGCTGGCCCCGCATGAAGAAGACATTTCTTGAAATGAACCAGGGTGGGGATCAGAGCCTTTTGGAAACCAGAGAAAATCAAAGTTATTTAAGAATAAAAAGTACTTTGCTAAGAGATGTAGTTACCTCGCCTTCCTCTAGTCTCCTGCAGGGGCTCTGCCCATGGAGCCATGGCTTCTGCTTGTTGTTTGACTCTCTACGAAGTCCAGTCCCAAAGATCAAGTTGTCTGCGGAGCCAGGTGTGACTGTGGGTGTTGGCTGGGGCATTAAAACTCATCATCTGCACCCAGAGTCTCTTGCCTCCCTGATCTTGCTGCATGGTTGTATCCCCAGTCCGAAGCATTAGTTTTTAAAGGACTGTGGCAAATATTTACATCATGACACATAAATGGCTATACATATTTAACTGAAATAAAAGTCCCACTAAATGGTACTTGCTCTTGTGATGTGTAGCACAAATTGTGATATTTTCCTAGTCTATTCTGTTGTGTTTTGTGTCGTTTAAAAAATAAAGATGCTGATCAAGACACATGGAATTGAGTTTGTGTTCCATTAGTGAGTTGTGACTCATACTTTAGGATAAAGGCTGTAGAGAGATTCACTCATGGTTAAAGGAAAAATAAAACCAAACCGAATGTGTTCTTGAAATAGAAAGTTCTAGTGGGATCATGCCTGTGAATCCATGTTATTTTTGCCGGGTTATTATCCAGAGGACAGCCATTTTCTTAAAAATCTAGGATGAGGTCACATTTAGAGTAATTCTAGAATACCAGCCCTTCCCGTAACAGCTGAATCACCTCCTGGCATATTGGAAAAATTACAACTTCATAAACATATCACAGTTTCCAGAGAGTCCAGGACTCTGCCAGCAATGGTTGTGGAAAATTGGTAAGGTTGTGTCTTACTTTAAGCAACAGAGTTACTACTTGGGAGTTTCAAAGTATTTCAAAGTGACTTCAGTATTTCTTGGGCCTCCCGGGAGGTATAAAATCCTGTCATTTTGAAGGCGATTGGCTCCTGGAAGTCGCCAGATCCAACCCCCCCCCCCCCCTAGTGAAACCGTCTGCTTCATGTCCCAGACTCACCCCCTTTCATCCGGGTGTGGGGAGGAATTCTTTCCAAGCTTAGCAAGGCACTCTATTATGCTCACAGGGCTTTGAGTTTAAAAAGATCTTTTACCTTGAGCCAGGGTCTGGTCTGCTTTGTTCCCCCATTCCTCCCAGGCGCAGTCCATTGGTACTGAAGCCATGAAAGCAAGCAGTGGTTATTTCTGGTCTGGCTTTCCTGTACAAAGCCCTCTACCTCCGCAGCATCACTGCACAGATCCCTCGGCTGGCACTCACCCTGTCGATGCGCCTGGGCTGGTCCATGTGGATGGAGGACAGGTTAGAGGTTGGCTTGCCATTTCTTTGTTTGCTTTTGTACCTTTTGTTACCAGTTCTTCCAGTTTCCTATTGTTCTCCTAGAGTTGTTTAAGCCATGAGGCAACAGTACCTTCACTAGGTCAGTCTTGGTTGTTGGGAGCAAAAGAGTCTTGATTTGGCAGGAGAGGTGGCCCCGAGGGTTGATGGCTTGTGGCTCTTGCAGAGGACCAGGGTTTGGTCCCCAGCACCTACCTACATGGACCTCACAACAGCCTGCAATTCCAGTTTAAGGGCATCGAACATCCTCTTCTGGCCTCTCTCTCTCTCTCTCTCTATATATATATATATATGTGTGTGTGTGTGTGTGTGTGTGTGTGTGTGTGTGTGTGTAATTAAATCTTTTAAAATATAACCTTGATCACCTGATCCGAAATGCCCTACTCAGTTAACTTTTACTAGGATGTGTTTAATTTATTTTTGTTAGGGAAAGGTAATTTTTCTCTAGATGAAGTGCTAACACCATTAAAAATAAGGCAGCAGGTTCAAGGGCCTGTACCGATGTGCTGAAGCTGTTTTTAGTATGAAAAGAAAAAAGTCAAAGGAGGATTTGGCCGCAATTGTGGGTCCTATTGTGTCTGGGACTCTGTGCATGTTTGGGGGAAGCTGTAGGACCTCTCAGACATGGTAGAATTAGTGTCACACATCCTGTCTGTTCACAGACAGGACACTCAGACCTGCCAGTTCCTGGCTGGGCAGCCTTAAGAAGTTACCCAATCTCTCAGGCACTCTCAGCAATGAGCTAAGGGACCCTTATTACAGCACTTGGTAGGAAAGCCCAGAGCAAAACAATTGTTAGCATATTAGGGATGAAGCGGCTGTATCCAGTCTCAGAGAGGAACCTTTGATTGTTTTGCACAGCTCACTGATGGTGCGTGCCTTACACACCTTCCCAGCCGCTTGACTGTCCCAGCCCCCAGAGCTGGCTTACAGCTGGCCTGCTCTCCTGTCCTTGCCTCTTGCCTTTGCTTAGGATCTGCTGGAAGGATGCCATCGGCACTTCTTCCCAGAGGGTCTGCAGAAAGCTGCTGGTGTGAGCAGGTCTGGGTCTGGCCTCCGAGACCCTGAACTTTTCTCACAGTCACGTGGTTGAACAGGCAGCAACCCTTCTAATTACCCCCTTAGCACCCATCTGTCTCCATTTACACCCAGGCTCATGTGTTACTTCCTACTTCTGCCATTCATTCCTGTAAAATCTGACCTATCTGACCTCCCGAAGTGAAGTACCCGAACTTTCCTGTATCCTTACTGAGTGATATTTTGTTCATGATCTAACAAATAAAGCTTGGCTGGAAATCAGAGTGTGGAGCTAGTTAGCCATAGAGGCCAGGCAGTGGTGGCACACACCTTTATTCCCAGTATTCAGGAGACAGAGGCAGATGACTCTGTGAGTTCAAGACCATCCTGGGCTACACAGATTGACCTGGTCTAAAAGGGAAAGAGCCAGGTGGTGGTGGTTCACACTTAAGTCCCAGTACGTGGGAGTCTGGCAGCTTTAATCCTAGCACTAAGGAGGTGGAGACAGTGATATGGCTGGGCAGAGAGAGGAATATAAGGTGGGAGGAGACAGGGGCTCATTGCATTCAGTCTGAGAACTCAGTCTGGGCATTCAGTCTGAGGGTTCATGGGCACAGGATCCCTTCAGCCTGAGGTTTGTAGGGACAGCGTTCAGTCTGAGGATTCGTAGGGCCAGGATCCCTTCAGCCTGAGGATTGGGTAGAGGTAAGAACTGGCGGCTGCTGCTCTGCTTCTCTGATCTTCAGCATTAACCCCGATATCTGACTCGGGTTTTAATTACTAAGACTGATTAGAATTCCCATCCCACCTTACCCAAGCCCCACACCTGCGTCCACAGGAGTTGTCCCGGGAGCAGGGCACAGGTGAGAAGTTTTCACCTGTGCATTGTCCAGCACACACCTCTGATGAAACCACATTTGAACTCCGAAATTCCACGGGCAATTAAAATAGCCACAGTCCAGGAAACATGTTTTCATTTTATTTAAAAATTATTTACAATTTATTGAGCCTTCATAAATGCTTTATTTTAAAATCTTTTTTTAAAATTTATTTTAACCTGAAGAAAACGTGGGGGTTTGGGAGATGGGGGAAGGAGTGGTGACAGGCTCCTCAGAGGTTCTGCAGTGGGGAGTGTATAATGCAACAGACCTGGTGGCCTAAGGGACATTGAAAGGGAGCCACATTTGTCCAGCAGGCTCCCTTGCCAATTCTTGCTCAGAACTCATCACTTTCTGGCCTTGGTCAGAGATACCCAGCACTGAGTGCCAGCACTGTCTATTCTGACCAGGCAGGAGCAGACAGAGAGTGGTGGTGGCGGAGTTAGCTAGACACATGCGTGGCTGAGCCTCAGGCCAGCCAAGCTAGGCAAGGGGTATGTGAAGTCAGTGACACACACAGAAGAGGCATCCCTGGCTCCAATCTTCCTTCTCATGGGCTGTGGCCCTCTTGGCAATGCCAACTGTGGCTTGGTAGATGGCAGGCAAGCGTTCTGTGAGATATAGGTTGTACCATCCTGTGTGGTGTGTCAAGGATTTCTGAGGGCTGTCTTGATGGGTGCCTACCTTCCCCCACTGACGAGAATGCCTGACCACTAATAACTAAACACCATTCTCAAAGTGCCCAGTATTTACTCTGCATTGCAGAAACGGCAGGCTGAAAGTCACACTAATTAAAACTACTAAATGCCTTGTGGGCCTGGGAACTTTGAGACTAGTAAGAAAGCTTCAAGTCTCCTGAGACACACACAACACTAAGTTCTGACAGTTTCAAGGCATCATAGGCCCTCTGAAGCCAAACTACGACTCCCCTGGGGTAATGGCCCCAGGTTAACAACCCCTGAGTTAAGTAAAGTTCCCGTAGGCGAGCATTTTCCTTTGAGACAAAAATAACGTAGAGGAATTATCAGCTGTCCATCTGCCTGTGACTGAGTGGGGGAGGGGAAAGGTGGCTTGGGAATGGCTTGTTGATGCGGCAGGCAGAACTGCATCTGGGTACTGACTGGAGGTGTATAAAGGGTGGGAAAAATCAGAAACTCAAATTCAAACTCCGACTTGACTTACTTTTTCCCTTAGACTGGCAGTTTCCCAATATCTGCATTATTCTTAGGAGTAGATATGCATGGTCTTTCTGCCATCTTGTGGTTGTGATTAGAATTGCATATGCCTCAAAGCCCAGGACTAAACCCCCTGGATCTGGTAGGATTTTGGACCAGACTTAGCTGACCAGCAAGGGATATAGTAAGAGGCTGACAGTCTGGGGTGGGGGTGGGGGTTGTGAAAAAGAAAAGTGAGCATTCAACATTCCTGTGTCAAGCACACTGAAGTCCCGTGACGGCACGGAGCATCCTTCCTGGCTGACCTGGGCACTCTTTGGTTTACCATGGCTAAACTCACTGTAACAACTGTAAGGTTTTTTTCCTGCTTTGATTTTCACTTAAAACCTGAAGTTCCATGTCTGGCTCACAACTTGGTGTCCAAGCTCCCTGATCCTCCTCTTCTGAAGCAGGAGTATAGACAGATTTGTTACTGGAAGCCCAAACGCACATGCCCTTGGGAGATACAGTGACTCAAGGCTTCCTCGCTTGCCCCTCCCCAGGCCTCAGAGAGAATCCGGGCACTGACAGTGAGTCACACACCCTGAAGTTCTGGTAGGAGAATCCTTGTCCGTTCCTGGAACCGACCTTCGCCCTCATAGCTGCCCTGTAGACTCTCATACACGTTTCTGCCTGCACCACCTCCCGAGTTAATGCTAGGCCATGCATAGACTGGTGGAAAGTGCATCAGGTTTGTTCTGGAAGAAAGGATGGTGAATTCCAGGACATGGGTCTCCTGTGACCCAGGGACAACAAAGAATAACGAATATCACCGGGAGCCTCAGAGTGGCACTGTCAGTTGGGGTCATCTCCCTGCCAGTCCTGCCCTATGCTATGGACAAGACCATTTCTAGCATCTTCCATCCAGGCATCTCCTTCTGTGTCATACTGCAGGCAGCTGGGGACCTTGCCGAACTGACTGAGAGGGGTGTAAGATGGAGGGCAGAATGTTCTGTCACCTGTGGGAGGCCGTGGGGGAAGAAAGTGATGGGAGGGTGAGTCTTTCCCCAAAGCCTTGGAATCTCACACCCAGCCAACGAGGTCTTCTCCTCTTCCACTCATCATGTGATCAGAGGTGTTAAATTGGAGTTTTCCTCAGAGGCTCTCTCTCCGTCTGCTGACCTCTTCCTTTTCCGACCACCTGAAACACAGGTTGTGGGCATCAGTCTGTAGCTAGGGAGGATGTTCTCAGCGGGCCGGTGACTCCTCAACCGGAGACAGAGCCCTGTTTTGGAACTCGTGTACAAAGGTGCTGACATCAGCACATTTACACCTTGAAGCACTTCTCCCAAAGAGGAGCCTCTTGGAAAAACCACAATCCCAGGCACTCACCCATGTCAGAGAGTTCAATGGAAGGGGCTCGGGGAGGCCCTAAAATGCCTTCACTCCCTTCTCTGAAGAGCCTCAGCTCAAGTGACTGCCAGACACCCCAAAAAATACCAGCCGCCCAGTCTAAGGACAGTGCTCCTTTCTCTCCAGAACATTTACTCTGTGTGCATGCGTGCGTGCGTGCGTGCGTTTGCACATGTGTGTGCATGTGTGTACGTGGTTGTGTGGGAGCCTTGATATTCATGTGGAGGCTAGACCACTACTTGTGAGTCAGTCTTCTCCTCTCATCATGGGGGGGTCCTGGGAATCAAACTCGGGTCCTCAGACTTGGCAGCAAGCACCTTTATCCACCGAGCCATCTCACTGGCCCCTGCTTTCCTTTCTATGGAGTCTCCTGGACACAGAGTTTTTCTTCAAAGGGCTATGTGGTGAACATTATGGGTTTCACAGCCTCTAAGGTCTCTGTCATGACTGTTTAACCTATGCCATTGGGGCCACATAAAACAAAATCCAAAGACCTCTACCTATAAAAAACAGGAGAAGGAAGGAGGTCCGAATTCGGCCTCAGGGCATATCTGTGGACTCCTGTCCCCAGATCACCAACGGATAGGGACAGATTAGAACAGTATCACAGGTGTGGCACTGGCTCAGGCCCCATTGTGGGTCTCCAGAGTTGTGACTCCGTAGGGGTTACAAGCCTTCCCCTGGGAGAAGGACCCTAACATGCTGAGCCCACTACTTGGTGAGGGAGGAGCTTTGCTTGGGGAGATACTCACTCTCGGTTCTTAGCAGCTTCTTGCCCATGGTGTCCTCACTGTCACTGCTGCAGGGGCTGGCCTCCGGCCCCAGCTGGATGTTACAGCATTCAGTCTCGGGAGCTGAAAGGAGAGCAAGCTCAGGCCTCCAACCTAAATGCCAGGACCAGGCAGGCAGGGAGACTCGGGGTGATGCCTCTGAGTGACAGGGTGGAAGGGTAGGACCTCTCAGTGAGTGACAGTGTCCAACAGTGTGTGTGTGTGTGTGTGTGTGAAGAGAGAGAGAGAGAGAGAGAGAGAGAGAGAGAGAGAGAGAGAGAGAGAGAGAGAGAGAGAGAGGGAGGGAGAGAGAGAGAGAGAGAGAGAGAGAGAGAGAGAGAGAGAGAGAGGGAGAGAGAGAGAGAGAGAGAGAGAGAGAGAGAGAGAGAGAGAGACAGAGAGAGCGAGCTCTGAAGGGTGGTGTCTATTAGTTACCGAACTGCATTTTTTACTACCACAAGAGGAAGAGACAACAAGATCTGCAATCCAACAGTCTACTCCAAGTCAGAAATAATCCTCTCTCCTCAATGCCATCGGCCAGAATGGAGAACATACTGTACGCTCTGCCTAGTCTGTGCCAGACAAAAGGACACCTGAGGCCACTGGCTGTCACTTTCTTTCACCCGTAGAACCTAGGACTCAGCGACAACTGGGCACATTGCCCTAGCTTCCTAGAATCTCAGCGCCCAGAAAGGGTCCAAGCTTGGAGGCAGGACGGTGTGGGAAACTGGCCTGCACCCAAAGCCCTGGTGTAGAGTCCATTTCTAACATGGTCATTGGGTGTATCTCTGGCTATCCTGGGACTCACTCTATAGACCAGGCTGGCCTCAAACTCAGAGATCCACCTGCCTCTGCCTTCTGAATGCTGGGATTAAAAGCGTGTGCCACCATCAGGCACAAAGGTGCATCTTGATGCCAGAGTACAGCACGCAGTTCTAATATTTATAGAGTGTGACACCGGGCACTGGTGTGCTCTCTATATGTATTACCTCACTTATACTTGAAACTGCTTTACGATATAACTACCATTATTTATATTTATTAACTCACTCAAGGAAACTTGCCCTACTAAGATAAGAGAACTGAATCTTTGAGTAATTTACTTAAGATTGCATAGTTCCTAAAACCCACTGTGGTGGTGCATGCCTGTAATCCCAACACTTGGGAGATGGAGGCAGGAAGCTCCAAAGTTCATGCTCATCCTCTGCTACAACAAAGTGGGTTTGAGGCTAGCCTGCACTACACGAGACCCTGTGTTAAAAAAAAAAATCTGAATTGAGGGGCTAGGGTCTGAATCCAGGCAGAAACAGCTCCTACTATTGATCAAGTTTTCCTGGAAAGATGAATTAGATGGGTAGGTGCTTGGTAAATGCTGACCCCCCCTCCCCCTCCCGTGTGAGTGTGTGTGTGTGTGTGTGTGTGTGTGTGTGTGTGTGTATATAGGAGCTAAGGTCCCAGGGTCCCCCAAGCCAGCTTGTTCTGAACCATGCTTGTGTCCATGAGTGGTGGCTCTTGTTCCTCTGGACCCAGCTCTGACCTGCTGTTGTAGGAGCCGCCGCAGGGGATGGAGAGAGTTGCTGTGTCTTGTGCTCCTCGAAGCTGGTCATTTCTTCCTGGGGGAAGGTCATCTCCTCCATCCTTAGGTACACGACCTCGCCCGGGCTTCTCAGACCATCGGAGCGGCTGCCTAGGGAGGACAGTGAGGACGTTACTGCTGTGCCTGGGGCTCTATGAGGCACAAAATTGCTGCTGGGCAGAAGAGGAGGAGTAAGGGAGGACTGCTCCTGTCCCACAGCGGCCTAACCCATCTGACTCACACGGCAAGCTGGTCCTGTTGCTCAGGAGTGTGAGGACTGGGTCATCCTTGGGAGTCTGGGGTGTGCCCCGGGTGGTGGGGGCCTTGGTGGAGTCCCCATCAGTGAAGGCTTCCATGTCTGGGGACTGGGGTGAGCTGTCCATGTGGCAGGCTGTGAGTGCATTCTGGTACTGCTGTCGTGTGATCTGGAAGGAAGAGGACAGAGGCTCAGTTGAGCTATGTAGTCACAAGCAGCTCCACTGGGATGCTTTGGAATTCCAAGAAGTCCAGAACAGGGTGGCGGATCCCCTGGAACTGGAGTTACAGATGGTTTTAAACTATCAAGTGGGTGCTGGGAATTGAACTCAGGTTGTCTGGGAGAGCAGCCAGTGCTCTTAACCACTGAGCCATCTCTCTGGCCCCCATATTTGTATCAGATATGTTTAACACACTGCATAGTAGCCAAAAACATTGCTAATGCTCAAGAAATGCACCCTGATTGGCTGACAAAGCTAAGCTAACTAATTTTCAAGTCTTAGCAGTAACTTGAGTTTAGGTTGTTTTTTCATACTTTGGCCAGTTAATAATGTATGAATCTCCTAAATTATTATCTTGAAACTAACAAAAGGTAATGATGGGAGATGTTATTCTGTAAATATGTTTCTCATACTGGTTAATTAATAAAGCCTGTGGCTAATAGGAAACCAGATAGGTGGGGCTAGGAGATCAGGAGGAGGAAAGAGGAAGTAGAAGGAGGAGTCAAGATGTAGAGCATGGAGGAAGCAAGACACCAGCTGCGGCTCCCGGATAAGATGAGCCACGTGGAAATACTTAGATAAGTAGAAATGGGTTAATCATTAAGACAGAGCTAGCCCATAAACAATAATGGTAACTGGCCAACAGGATTGTATCAAATACAGAGTCTCTGAGTGTTATTTGGGGCTCACGTGGTGGCGGGACCATAGCGGCAGGACCGGCGGGGAGGAAAAACCTGCCCATAACAAGGTAAGCTTTCCTTTTTGGGCATTGTGACTTGGCAGCCAAGTCAACCTTAAGACTGTGGATGGTTCTTGTCATTTCATGAACTTGTGGTTTGGGGATGGCTTATTAGTCTTCAAAACACGATCCTGCAATTTAGGGATTTTGCCACTAGATGGTGATGGATATCTTGGTCAAAATCATACAGCCCACACAGCAAGGTACCCACCAAACATTCTAAGCTTAACAATGATGCCTATAGGACAGATGGACAGACAGACAGACACGTGCACATGCACATATATACACACACCAAACAAAACAAAACCAAACCACCAAGTAACCAAAAACCAAAACAAAATTCACAAGGATTGGTGGCTTGGTAATGTATTAATGTCTATGAATGAATCATGGCTTTGTTTCAAACCTTTCAGAAAACTATAAGATGTGCCTACTTATCTCATCTTAAACTTGTCTGGAAACCACATTTCTCTTGAACTTAATAATTTGGAACTTTAGCTGATTGGACAAGGCAGGTCATGGGGGACCTTCCCTGCAGCCAGCGGGCGGGGTTTGGGCCCGTGGAAGCACTTCTCCGAGAATGCATGCTCCCTTTAGGTCCACAAGGACAAATGGTTCAGAACACTCGCTGGGGTGTCTGGGGCTGCAGACCTTAGAACTACGAAGTCAACAAGAAAGCACAGAGACTCTCCAGGCTAGAGAGAAGGCCAGAGCTGGACGAGGAAGGTGGGAAGTTGCCACAGCGCATCACTGAGCATCTTCTGAATCCGGAGGAGGCGGTTTTTCCGCTTACGTTTTAAGAAAGATCTTACATTATACCGCAAAGGAGAAAAACAACCCTAACACGTTTGTCTTGAATTTGAAAACTGCCCCTCAGTAGAGCTAAGAGCTTTCGGAAGCCACAGGTTTAAAGAGAATTTGACTAATGCTTTAAGCAGACATCCGTCTCAATTTTAAAACATTCAGGTGGGGAAAACGGACTAAATTTGGTGTTTCCTGGCAGCTTGGACCAGATCATGATCCTCTAATGTGACAAAAAGAACATATGGTTCTCAGCTCTCCTTGAGAACTGGCCTTGGATTCAGGGTTCCACCTCCCTCTGTCTCAGGTTGTAGAAAGTTCCCTCTTCTTGGGTCTAGGAATGGGGACGGATTTTAGGAAAACCTTCACAAATTTACTCTATCCAAGGTCCTCTTCTCAGTACATTCCTCTGAGGGGCTGCCATGTCCATGTCTGATTGTCCTATCTAATCTCAATCAGGACAAGGACCCTTCCTCCAACCCCTCAGCTCCCACAGCTGCTGACTTAAACTTGATGGATGAATGTCATTCACTCCAAAGTAGCAAACCAAACTCTATACTGATTTTTTTTAAACTTCATCTATAAATGGTACCATAGGATGACAGAAACTTACACGCTACATGCTAAAAACCTAATCCCCCAGGAGAAGGCATTGAGGGGAAGGGTTTCAGAGTGGATTAGAAGGGGGTTGGGTCTTAAGGGCAGTGGGTGCTGTGAAGTCTATGAGGGCTTGCCTCCTTTCTCTGCTGTCCATCATCTAAGGACACAAAGGTGGTGAGGAAGTACACCCTCAACACACACTGGATCTACTGCCCCTGACCTTGGGCTTGCCAGACTGAAGTAGTGTAAGGTGCACATACTATGGTAATTTGTGACAGTAGCATGAATTGACTTCCCCCTTTCCCCATCTAACTGTTTTAAAATTGAGAAGGTGGCCAATTAAAATGCCCTTTAAACCTGTGTCTTCAGGAAACTATTAATCCTACTTAACAGCCCCCCCCAATTGCTGTGGCAATGTGCTAGAAATAGACTCCAAATCCCACATGCTGCCCCAGAGGGCCCAGGGCCTCTGCTGCCGATGATCCATTTCCCATCTGACAGCAGCGCCTGCCTCCGCTCTTCACAGGCCAGTGCTCAGATCCCTGACACCCCCAGCTCTGTGGCTTCTATTCTGAGCATTCTCCTTCCCTCCCCCCTCCCTCGTCAGCCCTCAGCAAGCATCCTTCCCTCAGCTCTCTCTGATGGCTATGTCAGAAGCAGCCGACTCATCCCTCTGCCCTGTCTCTTTTTATGCCACGGCTCTGTCGTCACCACTAGACCTTACCGGGTTTATGACGTGCTAACCTGTCTCCCTCACCCCTTGCTATTGGCATGTAGCTCTAGAAAAGCACAGTGCCTCATTGATACTAAGCACCAAGCAGACAGTGGTGAGGTGGTTGACAAACTGTCCTGAAATTGTGAACCCAATACCAGAAACTACAGGAGCTAGTACACCGATCCCTCTTCCTTCTCTCCTACCTTTACCTCAGAGGAAGATCTGTCTTAGCACTGAAAGTCCTTTCAGGCTGTAAGCCACGGGGTGTGAGGTGAGCCTCTCTGCTCACAGGCCTGTTACATGTCCAGTCACACCCATGAGCAGTCCTCAGCTAGGCTGGGGTTGCTTCTCCCTGAGCTAACTTTCCACAACTTTCCCTGAAGCCCGGTGACCCCAGGGCTTGGACTCCAGTAGCAGACAGAAGTGTCAACTCTGAATCGTGACTCTATCATTTTTTCAGTCAGACGATCTTGTGTTCAAGCCTCCAAGTCATGTGTACAGCGGGAAGGGAAGTCACACCTATCTCAGAGGGCAGTGATGAGATTTGCCTAGGCCATTCAGGTAAAGGGCTCATAGTAAGGATCCTTGCAGAGAGCTCTCTACCTAGCAGTCCTTACCCTGCCCTGTCTTGGTGTTCTGTTGCCAAGAAGAAGCACCATGACCATGGCAACTCTTACAGTGTAAAGGTTTTAATTGGGACTGGCTTATAATTTCAGGGGTTTAGTCTATTGTCATGGAGGGAAGCATGGTGGCATGCAGGCAGACATGGTCCTGGAGAAGGAGCTGAGATTTCTACATCCAGAGCCACAGGCAGCAGAAGTGAATGCCACATAGGCCTGGCTTGAGCACCTGAGACCTCAGAGCCGAAGTGACCCACTTCCTCCAACAAGGCCACACCTACTCCAGCAAGGCCACACCTCTTCATAGTGCCACAGCCCATGGACCAAGCATTCAAACACATGTCTATGGGGACTCTTCCTATTCCAACCACCACATGTCCCATCTGGTAAATTCTGCCCCTTTAGCTGGTAATGTTCAGTGATTTCTTCTTTTCACGACTACTTACACTGGCTATCACTAACATATCTGCAGAGTCTGGCACAGAAAGCCAGCCAGCACACCCCAGAAGGAATCAGTGTTTTGGGCAGAAGGAAATGACCTTCTCTCTGTGTGATTTCAGTGGCTGGCAGTTACCAAGTGTACTCGCTGGATGTTTCACTAGACGGGATACGTGGGGCTCTAGCTGAGGTCTCAGGGCCAAGTTTATAATGGTTTCCTGGAATGTCGAAAGAAAAGAAAAAAATCAAGGAGAGAAAGGGAGAAGATTTAAAGGACTCCCGGGCACTGCTACCCCAAGGAAAGATGTGAAGAGACACCAGCCTTTCTCCCCGGCGCTTCTGTCCATGCTACACCTCAGGGTGGCTCTTTGGTGACCCATTTTAATATCATGTCTTAAAAATACTATCACATAAGTCAATATACCCATCGTAGAAGATCATCATGATCTTCCTATTTGCTTGGCTGACTGACCTTGAGATAAATGACTAGAATCACTCTGGCGCCAATGGCAGGGGTCCAAAAGAGACAGTTCTGCCTAGAAATGTATCTCTATTTCAGGCAAGCTCGCCTCCCTTTAATCTGTGCTCTCAGGCAAACTCGCCTCCCTTTAATTTGTACCTTAGTGTGTCCACATGAAATAAAGGATCCGGAGTCTCGACTGTGACAAATGACAAACATCAACAATAACAACAATAAGCAGCAATTATCAATCTTACTAAAAGCAGGGCTTTGTACTGTCAGGGAGGAATTGCCACTCAGCCTGATCCCAGGACAGGAGAGTGGGACGTGCATAAATGTCTGTCCCAGCTAGCTGTCCTCCTGGAGGAGTTACCTTCACAAACTGCACATCGCTGAGGATGTGCACCGAGTAGTCGGGAGTGTAGAGGTTATTGCTGCTGCTGTACAGCTGTGTGTTGCTGCCGCCAAAGTCACTGCGCTCTCGGTTTGGAGACTCAGAGCGATTCAAGCCGCTGCAGCGAGAAGGGGACCGGTTTACTGCAGATGGTGAGGAAGAGGGAGGGGAGTGAGAGGAATGGCAGGTGGGGGTCGGGGGGAGGAGGAAGGACGAGAGGAAGGAGGAAGAGAGAAAAAGATGCTGTTTACAGAGGTTCCATGGCACTACCAGGCAGCAGTGGCAATGCAAGGACAGGGGCCCCACAACCCCACTAGAGCCCAAAAAGGGTGTGGCTTGTTAGTGCTGCCTCCTGCCCGGCTTTGCCTGACCCAGAGCGGAAGCCTCAGATGGGGGGCAGAGGTGGGAGGCTGTCTTGGCTCTGGTCTTCAAGTTAGGTGCAGGAGGCCCCATACACAAGGATAGTGCTATGCACGTGGCATACAGTAGTGACCCCTCTACTGGAGCAAGACACTGTACACAGTGCAGTGACAAACTCCTTAAGGAAGACCAAGTCCTTAGGGTTGTCTTCACAATCCCCTGTCACTTCACCATGGTCATATTTTAGGGAGGCTAACTCAGTCTGCCTCAACAGTGGCCCTGGATCAAGACTGTAAACAGAGGTCCACAAGCCACAAGGATAAATAGTTACAAGTTGTACAGCATGTTGATACAAAGTTAAAATGTTTTATCCTTGCATTTAACAACTGTTTATAGCAACCTGCAAGGCAAGGTTCAACTCCTTGAGTTCTGAGGCAGAAACAAGGCTGTGTGGGGTGAGCTCTGGTCTTAAGGCTTCTGGGCTCAGTATCTGGGCTCAGGGATGTTTGGTTGTTGAACCCTAGGATTCTGCATATCTGAGATGTGTAGCAGGACCTAACTCTCTTTGACTCCACGAATGTCTTGTCTCACCCATAGATGCAACACCGAGAAGAGTCACAGTGGTCCTTGAAAACGTGGGTCATGGAAAGGCTCATTGTAACATAAACAAAGCCCAGAAAAACCCACAGACTTTCTGATAAAGACACAAATGACTCCATACCGTCTTTAAATTCAGTAAAGACTATGCCATTTGGTTTTAAATGGGCAGTGAGCTATCTTTCCTAGGGCCAGTAAAGATGAGGAAGCTGAAGGTTACCAGAGGCATTGTCTCAACCACGGGACAACCCTAAGGAGGGAATACAAAGCCTTTCTTATCCCTGTTTTCCAACTGATGTGACCACATGTCTTCCCCAGAGGCCCAGGAGGCTGAAGGCTCCTGAGAACTCAGAACTCAAGTGAAGACTCTAATTCTTCAAAGTTTTTTTCAGGGTGAAACTTCTGGATGTAATCCTGCCTCCTGAAATGACTCTGGCGTCAGTCAGGATGTCTGACTAGCACCTACTGGCGTGAGTCACAGAGTTGGATGATTTGTCTGTTTGCCAAGCCATTACAGCTTGGGAAGGCATGGAGCAGACATAAGTAAACATAGCTGGGGTCACTTTCTCTTTAGAACCACAAGGATCACTGCGCTCCTGTGTTTAGAATGGAGGATCCCACTTTTATCCTAGTTGTCTCTGCTAATGCCATTGACTTGTATGCAGCTGTTTACTCCCAGAAGTTAGCCTTGACTCCTCTATGCCACAACAAAACCTGCCATTGGCCACTAACCCAAATGGCCCTCTACTCTCTCTCTAATCAAGGACAGTCACCATCACCATTGCTTGGGCCACAACCTGATCTCCTCATTTTTAACCTCGAGCAAACTTCCATCTCCCTGCAGATGCCTAAAACCCCAACAGTACAAATCCAACTTATATGCTGTGTTTCCCTACACACACATACATATGATAAACTTTAAATCACAAATAAGAGGCCACCTATCACTATGCATTAACTGATTTAATTATAACAATATACACTTTAATATAAAATTGTTTATTCATTACAAATTACCTATTTCCTAAATTTTCAATTTAATATTTATGGACCTTGATTGTCAGCGGTGACTGAAACCATAAAAAAATGAAAGTATGAATAAAAGGAGAGCACTGAGACTCATTTCCATACATTCATTTCTGATTTCTCACTGAATAAACCCAGACTCCTTGCTGATCCCAGTTCCCTGACTGATTTCCTCTTGGTCCTGCCTCTCATCTCTTGGGCTTGGGGCCACCTTGGCATCCCCAGACACTTAAGTGTCTCTCCCTGAGACGATGCCAGTCCCTTGGTTCTAAGCCCTACTTCCTTCTCAAACCCTAGCTGTCACTGGAGAGCCTCACTTCTCTGAAGACCTCATCTGGGCACCCCGAGAAGCTCCCCCATGTTCACTGTTGCCACCCTTCTCCAGTTCTTTAAAAAGTTCTTTCCACAAAAATGAATCACACATCGGTACATCTGCTTACCTCTAAATTCAGTGAGAGTGGAGACCTTGCCTTTCATGGTCACCATCGACATACACCCACAGAACCTGACCTGGGGCCGGTACTCGACATTCCCGAGTGGGAAAAATCTGTACCTGATAGCTCTTGAAGGGATTTTAATTTAGAATCTAAATTCTGTTTAAAGAGAGGTTTTAGAGCTCCAAAATGATCTTGGGGCCCCCAAGCCTTTCCTCTGTAAACTACAGTCATCTGGGGGACCCCTTCCTCTAAGAAGCTAGGGTTGGTAGCAGGATTCCAGAAGTGCAGTTAGGAGTTAAATCTAAGAAGTCTCACACCTAAGCTGCCGGCCAAGTCCACAAGGACTCACCTGTCTGTTAGATAACAGCACACAAGACAGGAGGTCTCAGAGTCAGGCCTGTGGAAGCTGCTTATCGAGTGTTAGAGGACCAGACCCTCCAGAGCGAGAGGACTGAGAGGACAGTGGCAGAAAATACGGTGCGGCACCATTAACTGTGAGTTTTGAGACCGTGGCCTTGAGCCTTTGAAAACAAAGCAATGAGTTTTGGCTTGGCTAAATCTGTGTGTAGCTATTCAGGGTGGCAGCTGGCTAAGAAAGCCAGCGCTTTCTCTGGGGTAGATGTGGGACTAGCAGGATTCTTGCTGGAGGGCAGCTTCTTTGGCGTATGATCAGGGTCTGGAAAGCTGAACCCTGACTCAACAGGTCGTGGCTTCCACTCAGTTTGGGTACAACTCAGGGAAGAACATGTGAGGGCTCTTGTGGCTTTAGCTACCCCAAGACTGCACACGGCATCGTCCAGTTTTCCGGACCACACAGGGTCTTCACAGCCCACAGCTTCTGCCCTGAATCCTTACCTTAGGTCATGCTTCTATATATATTTGATGAGGATGACAGGGAAACTGACCTATCTTATCTATTGAATTTTCCCATCCACAGAAGCTTCTGTCTGAGACATTTCTATTCCTTGTCTGGAATAGAGGCAACCACGACATCCTAGCTCCCCGACAAAGCCCTCACCATACATGAGCATCCAGGATTAGGAGGTCATCCTGCTTCACTCAGGGATTCACGTGTCAAACACACTTACATTCTTTGCTGTTGTGTTGTAAGAAGGAACATATTTTTTGATTTTTTTTTAAGTAAATACACCATTGGATGTTTACTTATAAAATCCCAAAGATTTTCAACACCAAAAGATACAGTTGTCTTGTAAAGGAGTTTTTAAGAGCAAAAAGAACCCTCATTTCGTGACAAAGAAAGTCCCAGCTCATCTGAATGTTGTGCAAGATGGATGTTTTAGTGTCCCAAGGCCTGACATTCCTCAATAGGTAGGATGCTGATGACTCTGCACTTCGGTAATTACGCACACACATTCTGAGGCTTCGGAGCGAGGGGAATGGAAACGGAAATGCTTTTAATAAAAAAGAGAAGAAATCAGTAACAGACGAGTGTCCCAGCAGCATGGCAAACTAGTTCAAGTTGTTCAATTCCCCTTGGCATTTCCTAAGAGCACAGAGGCACAGCTTGGGGGATGAAGCAACGTGGAAAATCCTAAGTGCATCGCAAGGAGGTCTGCAAGCGACAGATCAAACAGCAGTACACAACACTGCTGACCACGGGGACACCAACAGGAGGCAGGCCAAGTGGCCAACGTGCCTTTAGCCTGCTTTTGGCATGAGATCATACCATGTAGCTGACTCTGGGGGGGGGGGGAGACTGGGTGGAAGGGAGTGCCATTTTCTACTCAGCTTCACTAACTGCTCTGGAAGACTGTGGTAGACCCCTGTCCTGAGGCCAGTGCTGTCCTGAGGCCAGTGTGTGGTCACCCTGCAAGAGCTGTCTGTCCTGGCCAGCAGCTCAGTGTGACTGGGGTTGGGGGGGGAAGATAATGCAGTAAAACTGGGGGAGGAGGGGAGGTGGAGGAAGACATGGATGGAGATTTTACACAGTAACCGATGCTGGAAAGAATCCTCTTCATTTTGTCCTACTATACAGGGGCCTTGAAGATCGCCACCCAGCTTTGGAACTTACCTGCCTTTATCTAGGAAGCCCTCACACCCCTATTCAGGGAGCCAAACTCAAAATTCACAAGTATAATGCTGGACTCCCCTTGGGAGCATGAAGATTTGGGGAGCAGAAGGGCTCTGTGCCTCCCTGTCTACATCTTTTGGATCATCAGAGAGGGCTGAGGGGGAACGGCTTCATTTGGTCATGGTTGCTACCACAGGCCATCTGTGTTCCCCAAATTGGGTGGGGGTGGGGTTTAATTATATAGGCCTATAAGAGTACGAATTAAGATTATTAAAATTCATCATTCTTTGGTAGTTTTTTTTTCTCTTTTAACATCAGACAACCAAATGCCAAGAGCCAGCCCTCCATGAAGCCCCATGTGAACCCTGCAAGTCAGCCCCAACTACGATCCCAGATGAACTTGCTCACGTTTCAAGGGGTCTTAATGGTTCCCAAATGTTTACTGCACAAGAGCCAACCCCAAGGAACATTTCCACTTGCCACATTGTACAAAGCTGAAAGATTATTTTTAGGGACTCCTTGCATATTCTGGGAGAAAACGCCATCGCCTTTGATCTGAAAGCACATTATGGATAGACAATTGAAGCCTCAGTAGTGATGTCTCCCTTTCTTGGTGTTCTTGTGGATTTTGGGAGGATCGCCATCGGAAAGTCAATACTACCTCCATCAGGAGAAGAATGAACGGATGAATCTGGTGGGAGGGAACGATAACTGTGGTGGGGCCAATGAGTAGTTTCATTTTTAAACAAAAGCACCTGCAAAGTCAGCTAATTACACTGTACTCTGGAGGTGATCCATGGACCACTAAGCTCCCCTTACTCCAAACTCAAAGAAATGCCCTATGGATAATGATTTGCAATCACATGCTCAATATTGTTGAAATATTTGGTACAAGGACTCTTGGACTCAGTCCAATGAGAGTACCATATTCATTAGTGTGGCTAATGCAGACGCACTGAAGCCCTCTAGAGGGCGCAAAATGCCTACATGTGGAGATGCAGGAACTGTCCCAGGCACTAGAAAGCGGGATCTAGGGACCTGGATCCCTCATCCCTCTGCCTAATTACTACACAAAACAGACTGACTAAATGACTTAATTTTTGGGAGTAATTCCTAGAGTAATTCCTACCCATTTCCAAAAGTGGCTGTGGGGAATAAGATAATGTGATTCCTTTTTAGAAATTTCTTCTTAACTGTTTGTTTGTTGTTTGTTTTCAAGACAGGGTTTCACTGTTTAGCTCTGGCTATCCTGGAACTTGCTTTGTATATCAGGCTGGGCTCGAACTCACAGAGATCTACCTGGCTCTGCCTCCTGAGCGCTGGGATTAAAGATGTGTGTCACCACTACCCAGCCTTCTTAACTTTTAAAATTTACTTTTATGTGCACAAGTGTTTTGCCTACATATATATACATACATGCTCCATACAGAATGTCTGGTACACATGAAGGCCAGAAGAGGGCACTGGATCCTTAGTACTTGGAGTTACAGAGGATTGTGAACTGCCATGTGGGTACTGGGAACTCAATCTGAGTCCTCTGCAAGAGTAGCCTTAAATTTTTATCTCTCTTTCTAGTACTTGTCAATTTCTAGGGTTTATCTTTTTTCCCTATGCAAGACAGATTAAGGCTTAATATATATATATATATATATATATTCTGGGACAAGAAGCAACACAAGACTCCTTTGCTAAAACTGGACAGAAACAAGAGTGACATAGGCGATGCTGTAGTGTAGAGTCCCGAGAATGTCACCCAGCTATCATGGAGACTAGTGGTTGTCTCAAATCAGAGACCAACAGGAAGAATGGAGGAAAGGGCTGAGGGAGAAGGCGCTGGCTACTCCATTTCTCTTGTTGCATCTATGACTGGTCCACCCTGTAGACTGGAAAAGGATGGTCTTGTTCTCAACTCATTTACTGGTGGTTTCCTGTCATGGAGAATGGGGAGAAGGTTGAAAGGGCCCTCTGGGGCACACATCAGCCACAGTAAGACAAGTCTCTGCCTCTGGTGGGAAAAGGGCTGCACAGCCAGTGAGTCTGCTTCTTCTCTGACACTGGGTTACATGAAGGTTTTCATTGCAACTATCAGTCAACTACTACTATCCCTTAAACAGGGAAATTAGGACTAACTGGGTTGTCTGGTTAGCTGAGGGTTAATTAAAAAAAATACAAGCCTGCTTTGATTCTTCTGGTTTAAAATCTTGTAAAAATATGCACACCCTCCCCGCTCTCTGTAGCATATTCACAATGCGCTCTTGGCATTCTCCAAGATTTGAAGGTTCGTGATGTGGTCATTTCTAATTTTGCTGGCATGTGGGGTTAGACCACGTAGCTGGTGTGGATACCAGATTGGCATCTCACGTGGACTGTTCTAGCCTGTAGCCATTGGGAAGGCATGAACTCTCACAAAAGGAGATGAGCTTTGTTTCTTAGTGGAAAATTACCATCCACGGAGAGAGAAAACTCTGGTGAAATTTGAGAAGGTGGTTAACTTGTCTTGAACAGATAAACATGGGAACCAGATGGTTCTGGATGGAAAAACGTGATTTGGGAGAGAAGTTAAAGTAACTATGTTCGAAGCTATGGATATGGGGTCTGAGGTCTCAGGGCATGGTCTTTCCGATGTAGAAGGTTGACCAGTACCAGACATAACTGAGTTTTGGGTCACAGAGGATGTGGTGGGTGTGGGTAAGGAGACATAGATGAAGAAACCACAGGCAACCGGAGGTTTAGCTGCAGGAAATTTTAATTAATGTATTCCTGCTTTGGTCCTCACTCCATGGTGCTAAGAGATCTACCTCTAATGATAGAAGCAATATAAAAACAGCCACTTAGTTATTCAGATTTATTGTACTCAACTCAGTCATTGGGTTATTGAGCTCTCTATTAGGCTTTACTCAGTTCAGAACAAAATTATCAAATTGTATTTCATTAATAGGAGGAGTTAAATGTAACAAAAAGCTATGAGGGCATTTTTACATACAGTAGCCTTTGCATGAGCAGAACCACAGGAAATGCAACTATCACTCAGTAGATCACTAGGGAGAGGGGGATGGGTGAGTGGCTAACAACATCGCAGGAAAAGAGGTGGTAGGTAGACACTGCTCCATCATTTCCTCCTCCTTCCCTCCTGCACGTTTTATCCCTCCACTCTGTAGAGTCAGATTATTTGGAAGAGCTCACCCTACTTATTACCTCAACCATTATTACATGTATATACACTGTTCTGGCAGGAAAATTCCTAACTAAAGCTGCTGAACCAGCCCGCTGTGCAAATGGGCATTATTTGTGCAATGCACTATGCCTTAGCCACTGCAGTGCCTGTGGGTAGAGACCAGTTCTCATGCAGGACAGTGAGGGAGATCAAATGCCTCCTGCTAACCCGACTGGATCTATAGAGACCTGAGATACTCATGCATGTTTACCTGGGGAGCCTGCCAGAGAGTCCCCTCTGCTGAAGGCGAAGGTACGAGACACAGAGACAGGCACTAAAAAGTCGGGGGCCAAGGATATGTGAGTAGCAAAGGGGAAGATAAACACAAAAGAAGAGAGACAGAGCAAAATGGGTGAGACAGTCTGTTCCTGGTTCTTCACAATATCACATTGCATGGCAAAAAATAAACCTTGCTTCAGAAAACACAGGAGTTGCATGTTTATGAAGTCACCCCAGAAAGACAAAATAAAATGAACTTGTCTGAAGGTCTCCTGAAAGGATATGGGATAATCTCAGTGGGAATCGCAGATGAGCACAGCCAGTGCCCTTGGAGGGAACACATAAGCAGCTTTCTCTCTGAGGTGCCCACCTTGAGCTAGCAAGTCTGCTAGAGCCCAGCACCGTCCCCTGCCCTCCGCTAACACATAAGCAGCTTTCTCTCTGAGGTGCCCACCTTGAGCTAGCAAGTCTGCTAGAGCCCAGCACCGTCCCCTGCCCTCCGCTCTCCCAGCTGTCTCGTGTAGCCCTGTTCATACAGAAGAGCCCTTGGGTGGACATTCAGAGGCCAGGAAGCCAGGCGCATGCTGGGAGGGCATCCACTGGGAGGCTGGGTCCTGCCTAGGCTCCCAGGAGATGCTCTGCTATGGGCACAGTGCTGATGAGGAGCTGAGCACTGCTAGAGGCCGGGGGCAAAGGCAGGGCAGGTTTCTAGTGTGACTCAACTTTATAAAGCAAATCCCAAAACTCTGTAGAAATCACAAGTGTCCAGAAGCGCCTCTCTTCTCTTTTCTCTTTCCCTTTCTCTTTCCCCAGAGTCAGAAATGGCAGTAGCTATCATTAAGGCTCAGTAGAGCAGACTGTGCAGGCATCAGTTCTTTCCTGGTGTTAATCCTGCTGCGCTACACAGGATGTGTGTGTGTGTGTGTGTGTGTGTGTGTGTGTGTGTGTGTGTGTGTGTGTGTGTGTGTCTGTCTGTCTGTCTGTCTGTCTGTCCATTCTCAGAATCCCTTCCCAGGACCCAAGTGAAACTGATCTGCAGGCTGAAGCCACATGGAAACAGGCAGCTTCTGCAGCCTTCTCTTCTCTGGTCTGAAATTACTTAACTGTGCAGGCAAAGAGGAAGGTTGTTTGTTTAATCTATTCGATAACCATTAGTAGTGCCATAGGACGTTAATGAGTGTCTGAATTGGCCTCTGTTCTGAGACACACCAGTCTCAGTTCTGCTAAGCAGATGGCAGGCTTGTTCTCCCTCTGTATACCTCTGTGTGCCCCTGTTCTACCTGAGCTCACGTGAGATTCCTCGAGAAAACGGGGCTCCCTCATCATGGGCTCCCGGATTCCTGACAATCAACATCAAGATAAAGAGTAGAGAGAGTGAGTCGGGCACGGACGCATGCCCTTAATTCCAACATTCGGGAGACAGAGGCACACAGATCTTTGTGAATTTTGGTCTACACAGCAAGTTCTAGTACATAGCAAGGCTAGTCAGGCTACATACTGAAACCCTGCCTCAAAAAAGGGGTGGTGGTGGATGGAGTGTGGATTGTGCCCCACTCAGATACACCTGGGAGAATTCTCTGTAACTTCAGGTTCAACTCTGAGGCACAGGTGTTCCCACAAACACACCATCTCACTTTCAACCTCGATGAGTGAGAAAACTGTAGCCCGACTAGTTCAAGGCCCTACAAGAGCTCACTGCCCTGTGGTTTGGGCTCTCATTCCAGCTGCATGAGATGCTCTTGGTCAGTAAAAAGTGGAGCTGGGAGCCCCTGAACGTGACTTCGGCATCAACGTAGGGAACAACCAAGGGGTGTGGGTGACTTAGCAGTTGGTCCACCCTTCTCTCAGGAGGAAGAACTTGAGGGAGGATGGACAGCAACTCTTTCCCACTCTTGGCCAATGGTATTACCTTTCCTGAATATGTATAAAAGCTCAGAAGCATGGGAGGGGAACAGAGAATTTAATGCTTTCTTTAGTTAGTTAAATTGAATGCAAAGTATAATGACTCATGGACATGAAGATGCCATGATAAAACCCATTCTTTTCTATGCTAACTTAAAAGAATTAATAAAATAGCTGGGTGGTGGTGCTACCTTTGATTCCAGCACTTGGGAGGCAGAGGCAAGCAGATCTCTGTGAGTTCTGATCTACAGATTGAGTTCTAGGACAGCCAGGACTGTTACACAGAGAAACCCTGTCTTGAAAAACCAAAAACATTTAATAAAATATGAAGAAGAAAAAACTATTGCAAGATTATTCTTTTTTCACTGATTAAAGCAAATGATTTTTGATAGAACTAGAATCAGAGGAAGCCAGATAGTATCTTCTTACTTGAAATTGTTTTTTATATTTATTGATTTGTGTGTGTGTGTGTGTGTGTGTGTGTGTGTGTGTGTGTAGGTGTGCCACAGTATGAGGGTGAAAGTCAGTGACCTCCTTTTTCAGGGCTCCAGGGACCAAACTCAGCCATCAGACTCAGCAGTAAGTGAGTGTCTCCCTGCTGAGCATTACTGCTGGCCCTCTTCTTTAAGAAAGTCATATGAGGTAGGGAGGGGAGAGGGTGGGGAGACTTATGAAGCTCTCTTTTTCTTATCTCGCAGTTCTTTCTGAAGTCAGCATTTCTAGGCAGCATTGTAGAGTGCTAAGAGCATCGCTACTGTGATGCATGTGCAACTCCTTCTGAGAACGAAGGGTTCCCTGGTCCTGGAAACTATCTCACCTGTTCACCTCTCTATGCTAAGTACTGATGCTTTCTCTCTCGGATCTCCTTACTCAAGTTCTATATCCCTGTGGGTAGAACAGATACTTAAGACTTCATTTCAGCTAGCTGGTGAGCCAGGAAGCAAAATGACATCATTTCCATATAGCAATAGCATTCTGGAACAGGGATCTAAAATTCTATCCATTGTGCTGTGGGAACTATCTAGGTAAGTCATCAACTGGCTGGGTGATATGGAACAAATTACTTCTTTGACTTTTCTTATTAAAAATTTAACTGATAAATTTATTTATCTATTTTTGTGGTGCTGGGATTTGAACTCAGGGCCTGTCCATGCTAGATAACTACTTGACCACTGCTCTATATGCCCAACCCCATTTTCTTATTCTGAAACAGCATGTACCTTGCTCTGTCCTTTGAATATCAAGCACCAGAGTCCTCCGATAAATTTCAATAAGAAACACTATGCACAATCTTTTTTATGATTAAAAGAAATATCCTATTTGATATTAAAGTGGCCACCACAGTGCACAATTTAACCAGTGAATCTAAATGACACCTAGCGAAAACTTTCTGGGACACACTTACATCACAATAGAAGCCATGCCTTCTACACACAAACACACCAACTCTGCACAGAAAACAGCAAGAAGGTGCAGCACAGAAGGGCAGATCAAGCCAGCTGGCAGCCCTGTGCCAGCCCCCATCCCCAGGCAGCATGCACGGCCAGCTGGCAGCCACTTCGGCACCAACAGAGAGGCTGTAAGCAAGGAAATAGCAGCAGCTAAGTAGCAGATTGCACCAGCCTTGATTTATAACACTGAATGCCACAGTCACCTTTTCCTGAGAACAAATGTCACAGACGAAATCTTTACTCCAGGTAAAGGGCAGAGGTGATTACCACTACAGTGGAGGAAAGATTGAACCACCAGCAGAGCACACAGGACAAATGCCAGCACGCCCCAGCAGGTGGGAACTCACTGTGCCCCAGCCATACCGCACACCTACCCTTCTCTGCTCCCATTCTCCACGTGGGCGTGAACAGAGAAGCCACAGCAGGCACACACAACTTAAGCCTCCGTGCTCTGTGGGTACCTGGTGGGAGGCAGTGCTCTGGCAGAGCATTACAAAGAGGCTGCCAGCATTTGTGTTAGCCCAGCCCATGTTCAAATAGCTTGGTTCGGGTTCCCAAAGTGGGCTGAGGCAGGGCCATGACAGGGAAGACGAGGAAGGGGTTTGAGAGATACATACGAAAGACAGAGGATCCAGCCAGACTTCCAACCTTCCGCACGTCATTATCTAAGGACAGAAGGATGCAGTGGGTTTCAGAAGTAAGTCAGAAAACATAACTTCTTATGGGAATCTCCACTTCCACTCCACCCCAGCACCAATTAACCCTGCAGAAACCAGGCAATCAAACAGGAGGGTAGGGAAGAGGGGTAAACAGTGAAACGTGTCTTTTCAATTTTTCAATACATTCACCATCCTTTTTCCCTCCCAACTCCATTTTCTTCCTGTCTTTTTTTTTTAGACCAGGTTGGCCTCGAACTCCCAGAGATCCACCTGCCCTCTGCCTCCCGAGTGTTGGGATTAAAGGCGTGCGCCAACACCGCCTGGTTACTTCTTGTTTTTTAAGCTAAGCAAAATCTGAAGGAAAGTTATTTTTACCACCATTTGGCATGAAGGAAACCAGATCCAAGGAAGTTAAAGAGCTTATTTGGAGGGTCTTTTAAGGCGTCAGACAGCACGACTTGAGCCTAGATTTTCCTTGGGCGATCTCATTACTTCCCCTGAGGACCTCAGGCTTGGGAACTGGAGTACCTGAGCAAGCAGTGGTCATGATGGCAGGAACACCATAGTAGGTAAAGGCTCCGTTCTCAAAGCGAAGGCCTTCCTTACCAACCTCCACTTCCACTCTACCCTGGAGGAAGAAGGAGTGTAAGCGGTGTGCCGAGGCTGTGACCAGCATTTCCAGGTCTTGTATCCACTCAGACCCTCTGTACTTTTCTGTGCATGACAAGTGGACCTGCATTCTCACAGGGCAGTGTCAGTTCTGCCTTGATTTATGGTACAGAACAGAACCCTCCACATCAGAAGCCCTTTGCAGCAAGTTCACTGCTTCAGCAATCCTAGAGTAGCACCTGGGCACGAATGACCAAGCTTTCCCGACCTCCGTAGTGGTCTTTCTAGAACACAGCACCAGCTGAGCCAGAGTTCTGTGAGCAGCTTCAATGACTTAGTCCCACATGAGACCATTTCCAAGTGTGGATGAGACAGAATCTGACCTTCTTGAACCCATCATCTGTGCCAGTGATTATCAATATGAGAGTGTACAGCTACATCTATGCATCTGGTTCCAGTATGTAGACTGTGTGGATGCTCACTGTCAGTCCTGCAGCTCCACCAAACCTAACATTTTTATGTTCAGTTGATGGATGCATTGCTCTATGCTCAGGAGAAGGATTGTTAGCCAGTGAAAACAATGAAATCTTAAAGGCAAATCTTTCTAATTCCTGAGCCCACCTTCTTTCCACTGCGTTTTGTTCCCTTCAGCTCTTTATTTGAAAACTTTTGTTAAGCATTGCATGTGTCCTTGAATTACACAAACAATGTAACAGGATCCATCTCTAATAGTGAAGAAAGTGACCCCGTTTTTTGGGGAAGAACAATCATTTTATTGAGGTTATTTGGAATATATGAGACAAATCACCGTGTCTGGGAGGACAGGCTGAAGTGGATTGTAACAAACAGAGGCTACTTCTAACTTAATGTGATTTTTACTGAGATCTTAAACCAGTCACTCTGCTGAGAAGAGACACGGAGCCAGTGACAGACCTGATGGTTACTTCCATTTAATTAATTAATTTTGAGATGGAATCTTGCCAAGTGGCTCTGCCCACCCTAAACCCAGTATGTAGATCAGACTGACCTAAAACTCACAGCTATCCTCCTGCTTCTGCTTCTCGAGTGCTGGGATTACAGGCATGTGAAACCATGCCCAGCTTTTATAATACTTAATATAGGCCTGTTCAGATATCTAGGGCAGGCAAGTATCTTTATGAAAGTCCTAGGGAGGTGATTGTTTATTTAATTCAGTCATTGCCTCCCTCCCTCATCCCCTTCAGAGAGAGCTCTTTCAGGAAACGACAAAGAGTGAAGTGTGGTACAGTGAATGAATGTGTGCCATGTGCTCCAGGAGGCAGAGTGAGGACCAGTATGGATGCCAGAGATGCTGAGATGAAGATAGGTTTTTAACAAGAACCATCTACATCCCAGGAGGCAGTGGAGGACACCCAAGCAGATACCAGGAAATATCAGGGTTCCTCAGGGCCATTTTCATTCAGAAGCAGAATGCCGTACTGAACATGCACACTCCTCACTGTCCCCCAAACATGCTTGAATGCTCGCATGGTAGACTACTGAAGAAACTACAGCTCCCAGGCTACCACTTATTCATGCCTGGAACCTTCCCGTATGTAATGCAGACTCCCTAGGCATCTTGCATTGAGGGACAGCCATTCCCCTTCACCCTTCAGATGCCCTCCTCTTCCCTTGGAAGTTCTCTGACCTTGCCACTCACCTGTAAAAGCAGCACAAAATAGTCCACAGGGCGGCTGCGCTGGTAGAGGTAATGCTCTGGGGCCTTCTTATTCCTCTCATCAAACTTCAGCTCCTGGATCACGTTGGGATGTTTCAGTAGCCGGAGCAGGATCTTCTCGGAAAGGTACAGAGACTTAAAGGGTTCCACTTCTAGAAGGCAGCAGGGGTGGGGGTGGATATCAGCGCTCTGTACCTCCCCATTCCAGCAGCAAAAGCTGGAGGAGGCAGGGGCAGCAACCGGGCTTTCCTCTAGAACAAGCCGGCCAAGTAGGAATTGAGGAATTGTATTGAGGAATTTTAGTTCCCAGTGTGCATCCTGGAGCCTTCCCTCCCAATGCCTTCTGGGGGTGACCGTCTTCACTGGCATCTCAGGAAAAACAGGTCACCATTTGGGAAATGTCAGTATTGCTATGAATTTCCTCCTTGATTTTAGAGTTGGACCTAGACAACTAAGCCATAGACACAACACGGTCTTTAGTTTTACAGTAGAGTGCCACACTGGGGAGTGAGTCTGGTTTATTTGGATAGCATCCACCTGCTGGGTGAAATGAAATGCCAAGTTAATGGAGACTGGTAATTACTTCAATATTAAGTTGTCAATAATGGAAAATGTCATTTATCATACTTAACTATTAATAGACATTGTATATTGATACTTGCAGTATAATACTAAGAGGGTAAAGCTGCTTTGCTTTGGGAAATTGATTTGTGATGAGAGGAAATTTGTATTCACAACAAGATTATATGTTGAAAACTCTGTTGTAGGTGGGTTCTACCTTATATTTGCTCACTTTTCAGCACCTGGAACAGTGCTAGCTAGCTAGCACTCATTATATCCTCCATAGATAAATATTATATTAGTAAAAATGGAACTTAGCGATGGATTGATCATTCTAGGTCATCATATGAATTAGGGGTGAATGACATCAGAGTTCATTCAGTTTTCACAAAAAGGAGATCAGTCCTTCACTTGCTTTTCTTTCTAAAGGTACCAGGCTTACCAATCCAGTTGTCTATTTTATGAACTCATAGTTCACAGGCCTCTATGACTCCTGGAGGGGACTCAAACCCAGGGGCTCGTTGCTTGGTAGGACAATGCTTTTCTGGCAGAAAGGAGAACACCCACTTCCTCTCCACCACACAGCGAGGGAGGGAGCTGGGAGCTCACCATGTCACACACACTACAGGAGGCAGCTGTCCTCCTCAAACAGTGAACCTCAGTGTCAGGGGCCCACAGGAATGGGATGGAGGGTATTGAATATGTGATGGCTGGTAGCAGTGCTAGGGTAGGGAGCAGGTGGGGCAGGTCTTACCTGTGGCCATGAAGCGGTGTGTGGCAAGCAGCAGCTGCGGCGAGATCTTCACTCTGATCTCAGAGTCTGAAAGCTTGAAGAGAGAGAAGTCATGCCGCCTCCTCTCCCGGTGTGGGACCCTCTGCTTTTTCCGATTGTCAGCTATAGGGGCACAGGGGAACATTGACACTGAGAATCACTGTTGGCCTTTGGAGGCTTACACAGATCCTTTGGGACCCCACGCATTCTGCATTGCCAACGGTAGGAGGCACGGTCAGCTCTCTCCCAGGAGGAGACAGGCAGGGAGCAGATGGTTCGGTGTTGGTGCTTAGGTGGTAGATGAAAAGGGGACAGGCTGCCCTGGGCGGGGGTGTGGGTGTGGGTCCTAAGCCCAGAGTTCTAGGGCTGGCTCCCTTATCTGATAGCTGTGCAAACTCTCTGCGCATTAGCATTTTTGATTGTTTTAATCCATACAAGAGAGCTATGACATTTAGTAGCTTTTCTACCTGTGCAGTCAATGCATGATCTCAGTAGGCAACCATACATGGCAGCGTTCGTACAAAGTCATACAAACATGAGGTGCTGGTATTCTGGGCCTTAAGGGGTTTGGGGCTCTTCCCTCTGTCCTCTTCCATCCCTCTGAGCTGGGCTCACACAGTCTCTTTCCTGTGGGCTTAAGCCTTGTGGTACCTAAGGTATGTCACTCTGCGACCACTCATAACTCCCCTGCTTCTCTCTAGACCCGGAAGCATGGGAAACACAAGGGAGAAGAAAGGGGAAGATGTAAGAAGATGTAAGAATGCATAAATACTTTCTCAAAGCAGGCTCTTCAGATGGAGACCCAGGCAGAGCCTGGAACCTCAGATCTTGTACACTGGGCATGCACAGACTCACAGAGAAATTACTTTCTCCAGTTATTTTTAACTTGCTTTTCAGAAGTCTACATATGTCTACACACGTAGAGACACACGTTTTTGTACATATATACATGCACATGTGTACACATATTCACAGAATTTTTTAAGTGGAGGAAGTGTTTACTTTGACCACTTCTGTTTCCCATGAGTGTTAAAAAAAAAATGAAAGCACTAATCCACCTCACCTGCACTGAGGGAGGGGAGAGTGCGGAGTTTCTGATCTCAAACTCTGACTGGAAAACAACAGGGCTACAACAGGTACACTAGGGACCAACAGACTGTGTCCTCACGACAGGGGCCCGGTCCCCAGAACCCAGCTTCCTTGTCTCCCATTCCTCTCTTCTTTAGGAGCAGGCTTCTTTCAGGCCGTTGGGTTTTCTCCCATCTATGAGGCTGGAAGCTCTCGAAGCATCTACGAAGCACCTGACTTCAGGATGGGACCCCCTGGCCCTTCCTTCTGGAAAGCCTCATCTGGAAAATGAGCACTGGGTAGAGATTTAGGATCCATTTTCTGTGCTCTCACTACTGAGAAGCCTTCTGGCTTACATGACATACTTGCTTATGTGTCTGTCAGCATGCCACTAAGCTTTCCTAGTAGAGACATCCCTATGACCTCTCCCTTTATTACTCTTATTTTAACAGTGGGTATTTAAAGCATTAGGGGTATTTAAATCCATGTCCCAGGAAGAGACAGCTTATTTAGCCTGTTACCAGCTACTAACACTTTACTGTAAAGGTCTTCATCACTTTACATTTAGAGACACTGGGGGATTCTAGAGCAGGAGTGGTGGGCAGAGAGAAAGAAGGGAGCCTGGAATGGGAGAAAGTCTTTCTGAGCTCTGCCTTGTTTGAAAACTCTCAGTACGGCATTGCCAGGTCCCTGAAGGGAGGTGCTGTGACACTCAGCTTATTGTGTTAAAGGCTGGCTCATGTTTTAGATTTGATCTTTTTCTTTTCTTTTCTTTTCTTTTTTTTTTTTTGGCCTAAAGGTATCACTGCCATATGGTATCAAAGCTATTTTTCTGTGAGGAACCAGTTTCTGGAAGACTGCTCTGGCAAACTGAGGTGGCTCATCTCAGATGAGTTATCCCTGGGAAGGGCAGAGGATGTCTACCCTAGGAGATGAAAACTGAGGAGGGAACATTTCCTGGGCAGAGATTCCCATGGACTTAGATAACATTCCAGTTCCATAGACAAAGCAAGCCCTTGTGTGGCTGTCAAGCAGAACTTCGATAAGGCTCACAAGCCCCAAACTGTCACTCTGCAGAGACCAGTCCATTTTGTTCCTGGCGGGTTGGGGAGAGGAACAGCCCAGAGGCAGAAACAATAGGAGCCACACAGGGACCTGATCGAGGGGGCAGGAGGAGAATGGGAGACTGGGGGGGGGGTTGGTGGTGCTAAAAGGCATGAGGGACAAGACCAATATCCAACAAGGAGCATTGGATACATTTTTGGCCTGGGCAAAGGGCAATGCCATGACAGTGTTTATTGCTCACTGGTGGTTGGGTGTGAGTGGAGTTCAGGGGCCGGAAGTTGGGTTCTGCAATAGGTAAATAAAGAACCAACACAGGAACCCCTCTTCTTGGGGACACTGTATTTCCCGTAGTCATTTTTCTTCCTTTTGAAGGCTAGGCTATGCTTCCCCAGTTATGACTGTGTTCAGCAAAGTTTCCTTTTGATAACATTTTGCCAGCATGTTCTCAGTGACTCCGGATGACCTGAACCAGGGTGTCTTGCCAGGCTAGCACTGGGTAGAGGTGGATGACACACACCAGTGCAGACTTGCCTTGGTGTACTTACACATTTTTATCAAATCGATGCTCTCCTGGGAGAAAAGTTAGAGGACCCGAGAGAACAGCCCAGGGCGCACACTTACTGTAGAGGTCAGTTTCATCTAGGATCTCAGACTTGATGATCTCTTCTATGATGTCCTCCAGCGTGACAATGCCCATCACTTCATAGAAAGGGTCCCCTTCACCTTCATTGTTCACCCTCTGGACAATGGCCAGGTGAGATTTTCCTGGAGAACAAATGAAACCACAGTTAGCCTCTGTATCATTTTCAGAGATTTCTGTTTGTGAGAAAACAATACAAAGTTGCTGTCTGACCAGGATCAGGACTGAACTCACCCTAGAGCCATTGGGGTGCAAGCTCTTAAAAACAGAAGCCTGGTACTTAGATGAAATACAGTTGTGTATTGCTCAATGATAGGGATAGGTTCTTAGGTTACAATGAAACTGTTAGCCAGTGTCACTGTGTGAATGCCGAGTACGCTTGTGCTGGCTAGTTTTTTGTCAATTTGACACAACCTAGAGTCATCAGAGAGGAGGTAGCCTTACGTGAGAAAATGCCTCTGTGAAATTAAGCTGAAGGCAAGCCTGTAGGACATATTCTTAATTAGTGATTGATGAGGTAGGGACCAGCCCATTGTAGTTGGTGCCTGGTTTTGAGCAAGCCAGTAAGCAGCACCCTTCTGTGGCCTCTGCATCAGTTCCTGCTTCCAGGTCCCTGCCCTGAGTTCCTGTCTTGTTTCTCACAATGGAATGTGATATGTAAGTCAAACAAACCCTTTTCCTCAACTTGCTTTTGGTCATGGTGTTTAATCATAGCAATAAAAACTCTCAGATAGAACTTATGCAAACTAAGACGGTTATGACATCACCAGGTGACAATTTCATGTGAAGACCATTATCCATTGTCTATTGTTGGCCGGAACATTACCACGTGGCACTTGAATATATTTTATAACTTTGTTTGGTGCATAGGTTGAACACATTTATATGGTACAGTGTGATATTTGAGAACCTTTATATAATGCATAATGGTCAGATCAAGGTAATTACCATGTCTGCCAGCTCAGCTCCCATCGAGTCTTGCAATAGGTCTGTCTGTCCTAGCTGTTTTGAAATGTATGGTTAACTGCTGTCAAGCGGGATACTGTACTGTGTTCTGAACCATGAGAAAAAAACCGTCTACCACACCACTGCACCAGCTAACCACCCTCTATCTCTCCTCCCCTTCACCCACTTCTCCTTGCTTCCGAAAACCCTCTATATCCGTGTTTCCTTTTAGGGAAGCTATCTAACATATTCACATGCACGCTTTTTCCTTTCTCTGAACTTTCACACACTAACAAGCTGGAGGAGACCGAATAATCTAATCGAAAGAGCAAGACTGGGAAGGGTTAGAGGTCAGTCTCCCTGCTTAAGTCACACCAGTCACTGCTTTTGGGTAAATAATTCAGCCTTCACTGAGTTGCCGTCTCCCACATGGAATCAGGGACTAGTAAAGTGTGGTGCTTAGAAAACAAGGCTGCCCCATGGGCATTGATAGCACACCTTTAATCCCAGCACTGGGGAGGCAGAGGCAGATGGATCTCTGTGAGTTTGAGGCCAGCCTGGTCTGCAAAGCGAGTTCCAGGACAGCCTCCAGAGCTACAAAGAGAAACCCTGTCTAGGAAAACAAAACAAAAACCAAAAAACTAAAACCACAAGGCTGCCAAATTCCTGCAACTGCCTCTATGTAAGGATGTGGCTAATACATCCTGTCCCTGAATCGGTCGGTGTGTGTGTGTGTGTGTGTGTGTGTGTGTGTGTGTGTGTGTGTGTGTGTATGAGAGAGAGATTACTTGAACCTTGAACCAATAACACTTAGAGGTGTCCTGAGGCAATGACTTCTGCTGTAGAAACCCTGTGAGTAGCCTGCTGACTATCCCGAAGCCACCGTGATGTAAGAAGCCATGATGAGAGTGCGTGCTACATTCACAGTTGATACAGCCTTTCTTGCCTTCTCTAGCAGTGGCCTGGGCAGTCTGGAGAGCAGAGAGAAGCCATTCCTGCTGTACCTTTCTTAGGGCCTGGTTCATAGAAGCCATTAGCATAATAAAATGGGGACTGTTTTCTACTTGTTTTGGGGGTGTCTTGTTAGCAATAATAGAAACAGAATAACCAGTGTGCAGGAAGTGGCCATGCAGCTGGTGGATATATCAAAGGTTTTGTAAACTGTAATGCAGCAGGGCAGATGGAGTTCCATCTTGGTTATCAGCTGGGTTGGATTGAGAGATACCTAGGAGGTTATTAAAGCACACTCCTGGGTATACCCGTGAAGGCAGGCATTCCCATAAAGGATACAGAAGGAGGAAAATCCACTCTGAATGCCTGTGGCCCCACCAACATGCCTTAGCCCAGATGGGATAGCAGGGAAACAAGGAGCGAGCCTGCATCACAAGCATTCTTTCTCTGCTTCCTGGCCGCCATGATGTGAGCTGCTCTTACTTCCAACCACCAGCCTCTCCACAGAGACAGGCTGAAACCATGAACTAAATAAATCCTTTGTTGTTTATGTTGTTTATCCCGGGAACTTGTCACAGAGATAACAGTCTGACTAGCATTGCAGGTGTTTTGTTTTTATTTCTTAACGACTTAACAGCTGCTAATGCTTATTGAGCTCCTACTACATGCCAGACACTGTTTGAAACACTTGACACATGTCAAGATTTTTAATCCTTAAAAGAGCCCCCAGATGCGTAGCAGCATTACAGTCATTTCTCAAAGAACTGAGGCACAAATTGGGTTAGTGATAGGCCTCAAGGTGCACAGCCTACAAGCAGCAGAGTTGGGCTGCTGGCTTCAGTCCTAACCTGAGGTCTTCCCTTCCCCCCCTTTTCTCCTGATAGAGTCCGATCTAGGGTTCACTTGTGCTAGGTGAGTACTCTATTGCTGAGCTCTGAACCCCATTATCTTGAGGATATATATAATTTGCAATACCGGATACAATGAGAACATGATGTTGAGTACTGATGGCATGCTGACGGGATAACTTAGCATTTGTGCATGCCCACTTCATATGTAATCTCCTTACTCTCCATACTCCTCTACTCCCTTCTCCCTCCCAGTAATTTCTCTTTCTCTTGCTTTGCCTTCAGTTCTGAGATGAACTGAAGATACTAACTGTCATTTTGCAACTTTTCTGGAATTTTTGATAAAATGAGAGCAAGGGTGTGTTGTAACAACTTTCTAAATTTTGGAGGGGCTGACTTAGTCTTAGAATTTACCTCATGTTAAAGACTTCAGGTGCCAGGCAGTGGTAGTGCACACCTGTAATCCTAGCACCTGGGAGGCACAGGTGGGTGGATCTCTGTGAGGGCCAAGCCATCCTAGTCTACAGAGAGCGTTCCAGGACAACCAGAGATGTTACACAGAGAAACCCTGTCCTAAAACAACAACAGCAACAACAAAACCAAACCAACCAAACAAAAAACCCACAATATTTTCCATAGACATCATCTTCATAGACAATTCGGAGGCCTATTTTGATTGTAAACAGTTGTGTGTGTGTGTGTGTGTGTGTGTGTGTGTGTGTGTGTGTGTGTGTGCGCGCGCAAAAGAGAGAGTCTAAACGGAAGTTTCTGTTCAACCTGGTCCTACAGCTGTTCAGTCCCAAATAAACACACAGAGGCTTATATTAATTATAAACATTTTGGCCTATTGCTCAGGCTTCTTATTAGCTAGTTCTCTCTGAATTGTTAAGCCATTTCTATTAATCTGTGTATCTCTTGGCTTACAGGTGATGCTAGGGTCTGTTGTTCCCTTGGCAGCTGCATGGTGTCTCAAGACTCACTCTGTGCGTTCCTCTTCCCAGAGCTCTCCTAGTCTGGTACTCTATACTTCCTGCCTGTCCATTGGCCAAAACAGCTTTATTCATCAACAAATGAAAGGAACACATATTCACAGCATACAGAAGGACATCCTCCATCGAGGGGGGAGGATCTTTACTTATCTATTGTTTCCACTTCTTGGCTACTTAATTGATGTCTCAGTCAACATGGGGGGGCAGCTATCTTTTGGAGGTCCAAACTCAATATTTAACAAAAATTTATTTTGAGACAAGGGCTCACAAAGTTACCCAGGCTGGCCTTGGACTTGTGATGTTCCTGCCCTCTAAGAAGCTGGGATTATGGGCCGTTGGTAATAGGCCTGGCTGAAGTATTTTCTAACAGCGCTCCATCATGTCAGTCTGTCTCCTTTTATAGTATAGACACATTTCCTGTTTCTAAATGTGAACCCAAGTGGTTTTTTGTTTGTTTGTTTGTTTGTTTTTCTTCTTCTTAGCTACAGGACATTTATAAGGAGAATATCTGAGGTACTGATTCAGATGAGCTAATCTTGAAAAAGACCCCAAAGCAGCTTTTGCTTGCTTATTGTTAAAAGTATCATTCAAGAATAAAAAGAGCCGGGCAGTGGTGGTGCACACTTTTAATCACAGCACTCAGGAGGCAGAGGCACAGGCAGGGGGATCTCTGTGAGTTCAAGGCCAGCCTGGTCTACAAAGCTAGTTCCAGGATAGGCTCCAAAGCAATACAGAGAAACCCTGTCTTAAAAAAAAAAATAAAAAGAGGTGGTCAGTTTTCCAGAAAATTAAATAACTATCATTCAATTTTCCTGTTGTTGTGACAACACACTTGACAAAAACCACTTAAGGGAAGAAGGGTCCATTTCCCCTCACAGTCTGAGGTTCAACCCATTAAGGTGGGGAAGTAACAGCCGGGACCTTGGGGACAACTGTATCTTTGGTCAAGAAGCAAAGAAAAGGTGCCTGCTGCATTAACTCATGTTCCCCTTTATACAGTTCAGGATCCCATCCTGGAGAATGGTGCCGCCCATAGGTGGCTCTGCCCACTCCCATCAACTCAATCAAGATAAACCCTCCCAGGTAACCCTAGTGGCCCATCTCCCAGGTAATCCCAGATTTCATCAAATGGCATTAGGATTAACCATCACTGCTCTTAACCACCATATTGTCACTGCTTGGGATTATAAATGAAAATGAAATTTGAATTCAGAGGTGGTATTTTTGCTACCTATGAATGGCCTCTAAAATTTCCCTACCTTCTCCCTAACCTTTGACCTACTTCTACACTTCTGTCTCTGCCATAGTCATGTTCAAGAACTCTCCAGGTGATGGTTAATATTTACTGTTAACTTGACAGGGTCTATGATCACCTGAAACATCATTTCGGTAGTCTGTGAGAGATTATCTAGATTGGTTCATAGAGATGGGAAGACCCACTCTGATTACTGACTAAATAAAACAGTGAAAGGAGCTGAGTACCAGCATTTAGCACTTTCTGTTTCTCAACTGAGAAGCCAATGAGGCCAAATGCACTAAACTCCTGCAGCCAAGACTCCCTCCCCTCCATGGTGGACACATATATATCCTGGAACTGTGAGCCAAAGCAAACCCTCCCATCTTTGAGCTGCTATTGTCAGCTATTTTGTCACAGCAACAGAAAAAGTAACTAATTCAGGTGACATACAGTAACTAACATAGTGCTTGTGGAATGTAGTCCAATTTGTTTATTAAAATCAAGACTGTATATTGATTTTCCCAATATTCAATCTGTTCTGCTATATGCCATCTACCCTCTGGGCATTCCAGACAAAACCCATCTCCTAAGTTTCTGCCCAGTACCCACCCTAAGAGCTCTCAGTGTGGTCTTTCCCTACCCCATCTCTGTTGACCCTTCAGGTTACAGCTTCAGGAGACGCCATCCCATACCGACCCCATTTTGAATTAGAACCCATTTTCTGATGCCTGTGGCTCTGAAGTCTTTGGCCCTATTATGGTTTTCTGCTTCATGTAACTAGCGACTCATGTGTCCTATATTAGTGTAACTTTCTCAGAGGGTGAGCTCCTTCAGGACAAAGAGTCACCTCTTTAAATAGGTTCTTTCACCTATAAATAAATATTTTAGGAACTGAACTAGGCTGAAGGTCAAATACAAACACAAAGCTGGTATGGCAGATGTTACCAAGAACCTTTACTTTCTGGTAGTATACTACAGGTTTAAATTAAGATTTCAACCCTGCCTTGGTGCTATAGAAAGTTATCCTATGAAACAACTGTATCCTACCCTACTGGTCTGAGTGTTATGTAGCTTAAATTAGATTATGCTAATTGTTAGAATGTGTGCACTGTAAAGATTAAAAAAACTTCCAGCGCATTTTTCTTAAACTTATGGCACCTGTTCTCACTTTTCTACTAACATGTGCTAGCAGATGCCAAAACAAATGTCTAGGATCATGAAAAAATCTAGGAAAACTGGTTTCTTAAAATTGTTTTCTATAATTGGGTGTCTTTTGTGCCATGGAGCTCAGAATGCATACAATACGGCCACACTTTCCACAGTTGATGTGGTTGGTGCACATGCTAGAATTAAATATACGAACAGAGTTTACTGTTTTAAAAATAACTTCTATATAATGGACACCCAAAGTTGTCCCTGACTTCTACATACACGCCATAGTTTCCATACACAGGAAGATATGCATAGCCACCCAGTACCTGAGGACCACCAAGGACTTTTAAGCTATTCAAGATACTGGGACATAGTATCTTTTTAGAAACATTTTACAACCATCCACTGAGATACCCTTCAGAGTTGTGGATATGATTGTGTATGTGCTGTCTCTATATAAAAAGTTACAATGAAGCCCATCTTTTTGAACAAGTAATAAACACAAATAAAAAGGTAAAAATTTCACTTCACAGCTATAGAAATCAACAAACAAATGAAGGAAGCCTCTCTTAGGGACAGACTGGGGTAGGAGATGGGATGACCATCATAAAACCCAGTATTGAGCTAATACAACAGGGAGACAACAAGCTGTGTCTATGGTAAACACACCTAAGGTCCTTCCTCTCTTACAAAAGTTGGCCTTTCAGAGCCCCATCTCTGCATGCCCCTTCTTTCTAGCCCCCAGGAGGGAGTATTGTAGGTGGTCTCCTATGTAGTTAATCTGTATACATGGAGAAGTTACTCACCCCCTTCCTTCCTGGCATAAACCTATGAATATTTCTCATTTACGGTTAGGACAATGGTTATTATTATTACTATTAGAGAATCCACTGTTTATCATATACACCATAGGTGCCAGGCATTGGATATACATTATTTTTCAATGACCTGCCTCTAGGATATATGAAGAAATATTACATCTCATGAAAAGACAATCAATTAAAAATTACAAATCCTTTGAACAGGTGCATCTCCAAGGAAGATATATATAATCAATAATCATGATAATTAGGGAAATTTAAACCTCCTGGGAGTCAAATATCACTATGTACCTACTAGGATGGCTATAAGAAAAAACAAATCACAATTGTTGGAGAGGATGTGGAAATCAGGGACCCTCTATCACTGTTGCAGTACTCTGGAAGTTAAAAAAAAAAAACTAAACATAAATTACCACATGGTCCAGCAATTCCACTCCAACACAAATAAAAATGTGTGGTCAACTATTAAACTATTAATTGTAGCCCCAAAGTATCAGCAACCCACATTTCTAAACAAATAAGATATGGTAAATCTATACAATGGAATATTGTTTGGTCACAAAAAAGAATGAAGTTATAAGACAGATAAGCCTTGAAAACACAGTGAGTCTAAGGATCCAGGCACAATTGGTTACTTGCTATATGACTCCATTCATGAGAAATTTTCAAAATAGAAAAATCTGGAGAAAATAGATTGGTGACTGCCAGGAGTGGTGGAAAGAAGAAAATGGAATTGCTACTCAGTTCAAGATCTCTCCTTGGGATGAGGAAATGTTCGGAGTTAGATGGAAGCGATGCTTGCACAATCATGTGGGTATACTAAAAACACGAATTATACACTTAAAGGAATAAATTTTATGATTTGTGAATTATATCTCTATGAAAATTTCTTTCGAAGAAATCCAGCTGAATAAAAAGCCCCAATAACTCATGGTTGAAAGGACAGGAAGTTAGTAAGGCTCAAAGCTACAACCGCATAGAAGGTGTATGGCAGAAGCGGCTTCACAAGGGGAATGCATGGGTGTGGAAGGGTAATAGAGGCTTAAGCAGGGGCACCGTGCTGGTGAGCGCTGTTGACAGCACATTATCATTTAGAGCTCTGGGATGTGGTGACCAAAAGTGGACATAAATGAGGTCATCAGAGATGAGAGTCAGGAAAGGAAACCACTTCTGTCCTGCTGCAGATGGGGGAATGATGAACAGGGACTAGGGCTTGGTCACAGATGGCAGGGGGAGAGTTTGAAAACAGTGGTTAAGCTGGACCTCAGGAGGGTCATTTCTGTTATCAGAGGCCCCATTGGTTCTCAGAGATGACTAAAGAGTGCTTTAAACTCACAGACTGGGGGCAAGCTTGGAGTAAGAGGGCTCTAATAGCCTAATATGTCCATTTTTTCCTCAACAAATGTTGGTCTTCAACCTGTATTTTTTCTACTTTAGTGGGTTGACGCTATGTTTGAAAGGCTGGCTTACATCTGCAAGTTTGTCAAGAGGCTTTCTAGAAGAGCCTTGGAATGCATGAGATGCTCTTGAGAATTTCATGAATTTCCTAAGGAGTGAGAAATGACTTTATAGGCCTCCAGCTTGCTTTCGAACCCACTAAGGCACATGTGTCCTATGTATATTCTTTAACAAGTTAGTTCCCCTTTCAACTTTCATTATAAAGGCCCCCTCTCACATGGTGGCCATATTCCTAGGGCAGGCAGTGTTCTTTTAGAATCATGAGTGCTAACAAGACACCATGTGCAGAACAGCAAAGCCATGCTGAGAAGCAGCTGTGAAGGAGCACATTAAGCTGAATGATCTGCTCCACACACCCTTGGCCATCCATGTTCAAAGCAGTGGGGCCTGGCACAATTACCCCCTCTATTTCTAAAAATAGCCAGTGTAACAATCTTTAACTCAGCTAAGACCATGGGCATACTGTATCTCATTATGACACATCAGAGGCAAGAGTAATCCTTCAGTCAGAAAGCTCCAATGCTAGTTACTACATTTGAAGCATTTTTACATGTCCCTCAAGCATATGACTGTGATGCGGATGGAAAACCTCTAAGCTGAGTTGAAAGGTAAAGAAACAGTGGGTTTTATGCTAACTCAGGCCCCCCCGCGTGTGTGTGTGTGTGTGTGTGTGTGTGTGTGTGTGTGTGTGTGTGTATGCATGCACATGGAGGTCACAATGAGTGTCTTTCTCTATTCTTGACGACTTTATTCTTTTGAGATAAGGTCTTTCACTGAATTTGGATTTACCAATTTAGTAAGACTAGGCACCAACCTCAGGAATCCTCTTCTCTCCACCCCAGCTACATACAGCTTTTCATATGGGTGATAGAGATTCAAATTCAGGTCCACATGCTCAGGTAGCAAAAATTTTACCAACTGAGCCATCTCCCCAGCCCTGCCAATGCTATTTATCTATCATCCATCCATCCATCCATCATCTATCATCCATCTATCATCTATCTATCTATCTATCTATCTATCTATCTATCTATCTATCTATCATCTATCCATCCATCCATCATCTATCATCCATCTATCATCTATCTATCTATCATCTATCTATCCATCCATCTATTGTCTGTCTGTCTGTCTGTCTGTCTGTCTGTCTGTCTGTCAGTCAGTCAGTCAGTCTGTCTGAGACAGAATTTCATTATGTAGCCCTGCTTGGCTTGGCACTCACTCTGTAGACCAGACTGGCCTCGAACTCACAGAGATATGTCTGCTTCTCCAATGGATTGTCTTAACTTTCTTAAAACAAAGTCTATATCTGTCCCTGGATTATAAAAAGCATATTTTACTCTGGGTTCCCTGGTATCCTACTTCTAAACTGGTAGTACAGAATTCTACCCCTACACTGATGGCTTGGCTAACTGACACTTGTCCTTTTTTGATTTCTAGAAGCTCTGGGCTCCTTTATCCATCTAGATGTTTGTTTCCCCAAATTCTGCTTCCTCTCTCTCATTTACCATCTCTAGAACCAACGAGGCCCACATCCTCATGAGACACAAAGTAGAGAATATGCACCCACACCTTGAGCCTTACTTGGAACACAACACCAGTGTGGTGTTGCTGAAGCTGGAGAAATAAACCTTAATGAAGCTGAAGGAGCTTAAATCACACATCTCTAAGATTAAGTGGGATTTATGGTGATCTGTCTTCTCTCCATTAAATAGTACCGTAGGTAAGACCCCTTCGCTCCCAGTGCTTGGAACCCTTTGATCTCACTAAGTGGCTTTCCTGATTGGCTCTGCACTAGAATTACTCCTAAAGCTTTAAACACATCCCACACACAGGGTCCCACAGCCAGACATCCGATCTCCAGGGCCGCTCACACGCAAAGACCATGACATCAATGCTCAAATGTTTCCCCGTGATCTCTACTTGCCCAAAGTTGAAAAATATTATTTTTGTTTATAGAAACCATGTTCCAAGTTTGGTTTTTGGGCCAGCCTCATCCGTGTCACTGAACAAGTTATGAGGTACTGCCCCAGACCCCCTGAACCAGAATCCCCGTGGTTCAATAAGCATTATGGGTTATTTTAATACATGCCAAAACACCAATTCACGGGAAAGATTTGTGTCACTATAGTCATTTGTCTGACACCTATGAAGAAGGGAGATGACTGCTGAGAAGTCTAGCAAACCCTATATCCTTTAAGGTGCTGAGTCTTCACAGGAAGAGACAGACTTTCTGAAACAAAGAGTAGCTGAAGCCACGGCTAAGTAATTCATCATCTCACAGGATACTGGGTGGTTGCAGTAGTTTTGATGTCACAAAGCAGAAAGTAGTTTGTGATGATAATGTTGGGCTTAGGAAGACATCTTTTGTGGCTTTTATACCAGGCAGGCTTGAAGTGTCACCCTCTTAGGCTCTTGATACGTTGGAGGTTAATTAAATTCCCCACTACTGTAAGTCAACCAGGGCCCCACCCTCCAGAAATTCAAGTTGTACTCCTAATATTGGGTGTTGGCAATTCTTTGTGTGAGTTTCTACCATCGCCTGGCATCAATACCCAAAGTACAAGGCAGTCAACTACTTACTAAGACAGTACATTTAAAGGCTGATTGTCAACTGGGGACAATTGTCCATACAACCTACCCTCCCAGATAACATTTGGTAATGCCTAAAGATAAGTTGTTTTTTGCAACCTGAGGTTATAATTTAGTGAGTAGAACCAAGGATGAAGCTAAGTATCCCATGGTGCACAAGAAAGCTCCTTTAATACCAACAAAGCCTTATCCTGCCCCAGAATTCAATACTGTTGAGGCTGGAAGGCCTGCTTTAAAGAGACTGAAAGTTGGGTAATTAAAGAAACTTTACATGTTTGTATTGGAAAAAGTTGACATAGCCTTGAACGGCTTGGACTGGAGAGACACTAACCACTGGAGCATTTGGCTCTGGCAGGCCTAGCCCTGTTCCCTAATTCCCTCTGCCTTGCTAAAATCTATTAGATGACATTCCTAAAGCTAGCAACCAAGGTCTCTCCCCTTATATGGCCGCTTCCTTCTCCTGAGGCTGAATACCAAGGTCCAGCTATCAGGGTATTAGAGTCCAGCAACCAAAATCCCCCTTTGATTCACCTAATTGCTATTAAAAATATATAACCACATTCTAGCCCATTCTAACACTGCCCTCCCCCTTTTCTCTTAAACATTATACCTGCAAGGTCATTTGCTGCTGTTTTTCTGCCTGAGTCAGAAAGCAGCTTCTTTAACTTTTCTTCTCTGCTTAATAAAGGATCTCTGAGAAAACAGATGTTTGGGTGGGTTCTGTGCCTAATCTGGGGTCTGAGATAGAGCCCCCAATATTCAGGGTAGGGTTCTCTGCTCTGCTATAGATGGTTTAGGCTTGACCCTCAGAGAGCTTTTGTGGACCCTGCTAGCATACTTCCTCTGCCAAGAGAAATCAGCCAATAATTGACTTGGTTCCTCATTGTTTCAAAAATAGCCACAGCACTTTGGTAAGGAGAAAATAGGAGCTGGGGGAGGGCGGGCGTATTGCTTGGTAATAGAGAGCAGAAATAGGAAAGCAGCAGTCACTTTACGGTTTCTGCTTCGCTCGTGACCTTCACCTTGTGAAATGCAGAGGTTTCCATTAGGCTCTTTCCAATATCCCCACAGCGTTCAGCACCAGCACTCTGTGACTTGCTGCCATTGTGAATGTTCTGTAGAGCAACAGCATGGCCATTAGCCGGGTGCTTGTACTGGGACCCCCACTTCCGATGTACAGAGTCAGGATATTGGGGGTGAGGTGGAGTCCAGACAAGTCTTCTAAATCCAGAAGACTTTTGTTTTTGCCACTCAATGTGCGGTCCTTGGCTCAGAAGGCTGGCAGCACCTGGAGACTCATTTCAAGCTCCAGAAGCTCAGGACCCACCCCAGACCCCAGAGATAGAATCGGAATTCCACTGAGATCCCTAGGTGGTTCTTTCACACATTTGAGTATGAGAGAAACTGGCCCAAAGTAACCCTAGGCCTGACCCTAACCTAGACTCTTGACTGTCAGGGACCATGTGCCTCTCACACACAATAGAAATTTAAAACAGATGCTGACAATGTCATGGTCATAGTGAGTAAAAACGAGTCTGTTCTGAAAAGATTTTTACAAATGTAAAAGCTCTGCAATTATGAAGGAGTATAATTGCTATTTTTATTATTTTTCTTTCAAGGCTTCAGTTTTTGCTATCTTAAAATTAAAGGTTGGGGAGGCATGGTGGTGCATGCCTGTAAATCCAGCATTTAGGAGTCTGAGGCATAGAGATTTGAATTCAAAGTCAATCTGGGCAACTCAATGAAACCCAGTCTCAAACAAAACAAAACAAAACAAAACAAAACAAAACAAAACCCCAAACAACCCAAATAAAGTTTAAAAATGAAAAGGTAGGACCAAAGATCTTTTTTTTTTTTTTCTAAAATGTTATACTAAGTCTAAATAATCTCAGGCTGCCTTTTTTTTTGATGAGACTATTTTTACGAATGTTTATTATTGATTGCTTGATTAGGGGAGGGAGGGACATGGCTGTGCAGGGACCATGGTGTAGTGAAAGGTGTAGAATTGAAGGTCAGCTTGCAGGAGTTGGGTCTCATCTTCCACCCTGTGGCTCCTCGGGACGGAACTCAGGACATTAGGTTTGGTGGCAAGCACCTTTACATGCTGAGAACTCTTCCTGACCCCAGAAATGTAATTGCCTCTGTATTAACTGTGAGCTCTGGACACCTAATGTTTTTATCTTAATATTGGAGCACCCCACAGGAATGAGATAAGGAAGAGCCACTCTGCCACAGGCTCTTATCATTTCTATTATCACTCATTCATCTTCTAACAATCTGGAAGACAACACAAAAATATTCCCCCTCTAATCCTACACCAGCCACACTGACTTGAGGAAATAAAACTCTTTTCTCTTCCTGGCTAAAAATAACAAGAGACTGCAGCCACATTTTGAAGTCACTGTCTTATTCTAGAGAAGTAAGTATAATCAACACCTTTATCACACATGCACACACCAATCTCTTGAGCAACTAAAAGGCAATTATAAAAAAAGCCAACTGTGTCATCCAGAGTACCATGGTAACCAACATCACCAGGGCACGAAAAAACAGTTGTTAGTCACTAGAATCAAAGCCAGTTGGCAGTCTGGCTTGCTAAGCAACAAAAATAGCGGAGTAAGGGTTCATTATCCGGAGGTCTGACGCTGCATAGCTCGGAACTGGCTCCAGAAGGAACTATCCCAGGTCTCTCCATCAACCTGAATACGAGGCTCACTTTCATCATCTAATTGATTACTTGTTTAACCAGCGTTTATCAAAGCTTGTTGCATCTGAGGCAGACAGTTTGATAACATTCATGTTTACTTGGGGTTTCAGCTCAATAGAAAATCCTTAAAATGATGGACAGATCGAGGGCAGTTCTGCCAGAAGTGTGGTGGGGCAGGATTTGTCTGAGACAGACTCAAAGAGAACTAACAGCTGACAACTGAGGACAGAGAAAACTATGAGTAGACAGAGAGAGCTGGTTACAATACAGCATAAAATAACTATATGCTCATGACCATGATCCTGCATCATCAAGGAAAAGATGGAGTTATATTTAGGATCCTTAGTTAAGGCAAGAGTGGGTATAAGTGATTTTAGAATTACCACCACCAAAATGATGAAACATGCTGTTTTGGCATTCATGAGGAATAAAAATTACATGTGATGAATATTTCATTCTTCCTAGCTTCTGATTTTGGTAGAAGACATTCAGGCTTCTGAGAATTGCTTTAGCAGCATTAAGATGTATTGCCAGCTCTGTTCTGCCTTTCTTTTTCTAGCTCAGACTCCTGCCTCCCTCAGCTGGAATGCTTTTTTCTTTCATAATCGCTGATCCCAGTTCTTTCAAGGCCAGGTTAAAATTGTATTTCCTGAGAGAAATTTTCTCAGCTCACCCAAGGACTTATTGCTCCTTTCTGTTTTCACCCACAGATGCCCTTGCCCGCACCCCAGGCTGCCTCTAACCAAGACCCTTTCCCCTTTTGTGTTTCCACATTTGCATCTATGTCTGTCTGCCTCAGCCTCAGTGCTATGGGGAATGGTACTGAACTGAGGTGCCACAGGGAGGCAGATGGAAGGCCGATTTCCTTCACCAGTGGAACACAACCCAGAGGAAACCTTGGATGTTGCTACTCCCTTCCCCCTTCAGAGCCTTTGCAGATTTGCTTCCTTCTTCTGGGGGCCTCTTGCTTGGAGAAACTACTTCCCATACTCTAGGGTTCAGTTCAAATGTTTGGGGAGTAAGGAGTCTGCTCTTACTGACAAACCAGCTGAGGCTGTTCGCCATATTCTTTTTGTTCAAATTACATCTCATTTTGTAATAGTTTGTCAGCCAGTGTTCTGTGTGTTTAACTGAAAGCCCCAAACACCCGCAATGATGTTTACCTGGTTACTATGTCCCCATGCAGAACAAAGCACCACCAATACATGGAAGCTATGCAGGAAAGAAGGGGAAGGAATCTCAGTTTGATAAGGAACATGAACTAGAAAATGAGAGGATTGCAGATTCAGGGTTCTTAAGAGTCTGCCTAGAGAATACCAGGACAGCATGCAGATCCTTCTCTTAGAAACCCAAAGGCTTTGAAAGATGCTAGAAGCACGGACACATACATCTGGGGGGCTAAAACATGGAACTGAGGTGAGCTACAACAACACACAGTATCTTTCGAATAAGAGAGAACCCAGGAGAGATGATAAAAAGAAGAAATCGAATTTAACCGCAGCCTGTGGGATTTAGATTAGATGAAAAGACAGCCTGACAAGGAAAGCTGGCGTGGCCTGGAAAGGAAGGCGAAATCTAAAAAAAGAAAGCACTAGGAATTAGAATTCTACTCAGCTTCTTCAATGTTCCTCTGGGCTCGGATTATGATGTTATCTATTTCCTTTGCCAGACTAGTTTGGGGGACAGCATGGGCAGGAGGGATACTGCAGAAAAACATTATAATGACTACACTGAAAAATATTAAGACAGAAAAAATAAACCTACAATTTTATCATCTTGAATAGTTATTCTCATCTTTCTTGTTTCCCTTTACTTTCTCCCTGTGCATGACAGGGAGAAACAGTAGACTCTGCTTTGTGATTTAAAGATTCACAGTTCATTCTGAACCTCACTAATTATTCAGCAATAAATATAAATGCTAACACATTTAATAATATCTTACATTTAATTTTACCAGTGTACTTCAATACTAGAACTCAGTGTCACCAATGGAGGCATTAGTGCTTTGACAGGCTTATGAGGAATTAATCAAAGGAATGATATTTTTTTTCCCACTGAAGTATCTCATATCAGAATTTGGAGAATGAGCTAAAACATTGACTTTTCAATCATCCATCAGTGAATAGGTTACAATTTACAAGTGGACAGGGACGTGTCCTGGTTGGTTGGAAATACTTTAGGCAAAGACCCCTTGAAGAAAGACCCAAGACTGAAGAGGTTACCTTGCAGTCCTGTAGTGGAATGTTACCACCATATTCCCAGAGCATAGTAAAGTACCCAGCTCCAGAGTTCAGAAAAGGGTTTGAATGAATCAGTGGATGAGCAAAGGCTGTGTATAAAATAGCAACAGGCCACTTTACAGCCACACTAGTCTGCAGGCAGAGTAAACAGCATCGGTGGGTTGAGGTGCAAAGTACATGCTAGTATTTGGCAATATCACTTAACAGAGCTAACCATCAACACCCACGGGCTTTGACTTTTGTTCCTTTTCTGTGTCTACACAAGGTTAGTTTTCCCTTAAAATAGTCTATTAAGAGGCAGTGGTGGTGGCACACACCTTTATTTAATTCCAGCACTCAGAAGGCAGAGGCAGGCAGATCTCTGAGAGTTCGAAGCTACCCTGGTCTACAGAGTGAGTTCCAGGATAGCCAAGGCTACACAGAGACCCTGTCTCGAAAAACAAAACAAAACAAAACAAAACAGTCTACTAGGGAGTAAACTTTATGTTGAGTACAATAAACCTCAGTGTCCATATTATAAACCAGGCTTGCCAGCTGGGCCTTGGTGGCACATACCTTTAATCTCAGCACTCAGGAGGCAGAGGCAAGTGGATCTCTATGAGTTCAAGTCCAGACTGGTCTACAAGACCTAGTTCCAGGACAGGCTCCAAAGCAATACAGAGAAACCCTGTCTCAGAAAACAAACAAACAAACAAAAAAAAAACCCAAAACCAACTCCCCTCCAAAGAAAACAAAAACCAGGCTTCCCAAATTACAGTCCTCAATCTTGAGAAAACTGTAATGAAAAAAATATATAAGACAATCACTCTAGGGATTATTAGATTTGTAGATCATAGCAGGCTGTCTTTTCCCTTTGTTTTTCTTTTAAACATTTAACGCAGTGATTATATGCAGTCCATAGTTAATATAATGTTAAGAATTATCTCATAAGAGGCTGGGAACACGGTTCAGCATTTAAGGGTGCTCTTGCAGACGACCTGCTCCCAGTACCCATACTGAGTTGCTGATAACTGCCTGTACTTGCAGTTTCAGGGTATCTGATGCTCTCTTCTGACCTCATGTGCACTGACATGGAACACATACAGACAAGCAGGGAAACACTTGTATGCAGAAAATAGAAGTAAAACTTAAAAAAGTTATTTTTAGATGTTTTCATATTTCTGCTTCTTATTGCCTTATGTCTATTTTTTCTATACAAAGTATAGAAATCTATAAACTTCAGTACAATTTTTATGAAAGCAAAATACACTATTTAATCAGTTGCTCTGTCTTCTATGTTCTTATCGCATCCTTACATTTCTATTATAGCATTTTATCTCAATGGTTTTTACATAGGTTTGTCTTACACATATATTTATATATTGAGCTATGACTCATGACTTGTAATGTCACTGGAAGTCATGGTTAAAGACAAGTTAGATTGCTTTCTAGCTTGCAAAGAGGAATGAAATATTATTCTTGGATTTAGGCTTCTGGGAGTAGATTTTGTAATTCATGTACCTGGTCTATGTAGTCTAGACTGGCCTAGAACTTGAGATGCTGCCTCTACTTCTGACTACAGGTATGTATTACCTTGTCTAAGAACAAAATTTTGAATATTTAAAGCAATTGTGACAGTTGTTTCTAAAGAGATAGAAAAACAATATAGGCAATATTTTTCCTCTACTATTTAAAGTTTAATATGTCCTGCTCTATAGGCCAGAGCTATTTATGTTAAAGACAATTAAAGATTCATTTACTAGAGCTCTACAGAACTCATCTATTACATTAAATATTATAGCTTAGCTCTGCAGTTATCCATTTGGTCTTTCAAAAATCATTTATAATGTACTAAGCCAGACATGATGGTGAATGTCTGTAACCTCAGAATGCAGAAGGCCGAAACAGGAAGACTCTGCTTTCATATTGTTCAATAAACAACCCTTATGATGAGCTGGGGAGGTAGCTCAGTTGGTAACATGCTTGCTTTGTAAGCATGATGACTTCAATTCTACCCCAAGGACCTACTTAGTTAGGCCCACAGAAAACAACTAAGTATGGTGACCCACACTTGTAATGCCAGTGTGAGGAGGCAGAGGCAGAGGCAGAGGCAGAGGCAGAGGCAGAGGCAGAGGCAGAGGCAGAGGCAGAGGCAGAGGCAGAGGCAGAGGCAGAGGCAGAGGCAGAGGGGTTAGCTAGCCTAGCTTAATTGGCAAGCTTCAGGCCAATGAGAGATATTGTCCTCAAAATTAGGTGGACAGTGTTCTCGAGTAATGACACCCAAATTTGTCTACACACACACACACACACACACACACACACACACACACACACACACACACACTTATATAGGCATATAGAACAATGGGTTTGGATATAACTGAGGTTTACAAGAGATGCTCCCAGAAAGGGTGGTCCCTAACCCGAGTGTTAAAGAGGGAGTTGGAATGGGCTCCCAAAGTCCATTTGTATACTTGGGATAAATACTGACCCACTACCAGAGGCCCCATAGACTGCCCAGTCCTCCTAACAGCCACATTCTGGGGGTCTGGGTCGGTCCTTTGCTGGTTTCCCAGCTATCTGTCTGGGGTCCATGAGCTCCCCCTTGTTCAGGTCAGCTGTCTCTGTGGGTTTCTCCAGCCTGGTCTTGACCCCTTTGCTCATCACTCCTCCCTCTCTACAACTGGATTCCAGGAATTAGTCTCAGTGTTTAGCTGTGGGTATCTGCTTCTGCTTCCAGCAACTACTGGATGAAGGCTCTAGGATGATACTTTCTCAGCCTAGACACATGGCATAGGGCCTAGGCCCTGCTCCAAATGATATGACAGACTTTGAAGATCCGACATGGAAGGCTTCACCCTCCCTGGGGAGCAGAAAGGGGATGGGATAGGGTTGGGAGTGGGACAGGGGAGGGTGAGGGAACTGGGATTGACATGTAAAACAAGCTTGTTGCAAATTTAAATAAAAAATATTAAAAAAAAAGAGGGAGTTGGGTATGGATTACTCAAGACATGCATATGCAGGCCATCATATTCTCAAACAGTTTGAGAAGGGGACAGATAAGATTTCAGTCAGGTGGTGGTGGCACACGCCTTTAATCCCAGCCTCAGGAAGCAGAGGCAGGCAGATCTCTGTGAGTTCGAGACCAGCTTGGTCTACAAGAGCTAGTTCCAGGCCAGCCTCCAAAGCCACAGAGAAACCCTGTCTCAAACCTAACCCCCCCCCCCAACACACACACAAAAAAGATTTCCTGAGTAAATTGGGAGAGTCAGGGCATGGAGGAGGGGGGAGAACAAGGGGGGAGGGGAGAGAAAGGGAGTGGAAAAAATGTATAGCTCAATAAAATCAAGTTAAGAAAAAGATTTCATAGCACTGTGCTGCTTTGGGATTCAAGTTTGTGGGCACCTAAAGCTGTGGCAGAGCGTGGGGAGTGCTGGGGCTGTTCAGGTGGTCAGCCATGTCACCAGGGTACCCACAGCCCCATCTCTGCTTAGACTGTACTCTTTGAATGGCGGAGGCTGCCGAAGGGTTTTAAGCAGAGGATGAAAACCTAGAGGTTATTTTAGTGACACTAGGGAGAACAGACTGTAAGGAAACAATGATTTGAAGAAGCATAACTTCTTAGGAGACATTTTCACAAATGAGTAAAAGCTAACCACAGCTAACATAGCACGTGTGATGGTTGCTAGATAAGCATCACAATGTAATAGTCTTAATATTCTCTATAACCTCATAAATGCATACCACCATCATCTCCGTTGTAGAGCTAATGAGACAGACACAGATAAGCAATTTGGTCAAGACCAATACCAAGCCAGTACCAACATCATGCTTTTGCTATGAATCTCAGCCTTGTTGGTTTAATGTCCATCTCTTCTATTAGACTTGAAGACTTCATATAGACAAGGAGTCATATTGGCAGTGTTCACCATGTCTACACCCTCGGCACAAAGTTATTACTTGTTTTATAAAGTCGACGAATCATCTACATGGAAGAAATAGTGGGGTAAATCATGTAGGGTTAAGGGTCTGGATGCGATACTGATAATCAGTATTTTCCTAAGGAGAGACCAGAGTTCTCTTGCGCTCTCTTCACACTCGCTAAGGACAGGCCATGTGCAGACACAGAAAGAGGCAGACAGATGCAAGCCAGGAAGAGAATCTGCACCAGGAACTGTACTAGCCAGGACCTTGAGCTGGGACTTCTACCATTTAGTACAGTGGGAAGAGGAATTTCTGTTGTTTAGACCACTACAGTCTATAGTATTTGGGTATGGCAGTTCTCAAGGAACAAATCAAGACGAAGGTTAATATGACAAGGATAGGTAACAATGGAGAGGTTTCTACCTCAGCATACTGCCGAGACCGTGATGTTTTTACTGGAGGAAAAAGAGATATTTGCAGTGGTCAGTAGACAACCCCAATTACTTTGCTTTTAGAGTTCACCTTCACTCCAACACAGAAGTAGGAAATTTATGTATGACTACTTAGTCATTGTTTACTTATAATTACACAGCAGTCTCTGTGCTTGTTCTGAGAAAAGTGTTAAGATTCATTCTCCGCTCAAGGAACTCAGTGCCGTGGGAAGAGATATCATTCCCTTTGTGAAGGTGGTATCCAAATGGAAAGGCATCATTTTCCCTACCCCTAAGGACTTGCAATCAGTCGATTAGGTCAGGGGTAGTATCCTGCATGGGTCATGTGATCCACATTTGAATTTGAGTTACACAGGCTCAGTGGTGATCTGGGTCTTTAGGGTCAATTCTTGTAACTAGAATCAGATAAGGTAGGTAGAATCCTAACATGGAATGTTAGTAGTTACTACAATGATTAAAGATACATTCCTAATCCAAAGAGACCAAAGTCACAGTCAGAAAAAAAGAGGAGGGGGGGGGGAAGGGCCAGTTTTTAGCACCATACTAGGCAGCAGAAATTCCAGGTCAGAGAGACAATATTAGAGTAATGGAGTCAGGGTGGCAGATAAACAGGTGTTGGGTATCTACAAACCTATTTCAATTATAGTTCAGTTATCACTTACAGGAAGTTGAGTAAGTCATGCTATCGATCTAGCTTAAGTTGTTTCATCTACAAAGTGGAGTTAATAATACCTACCCAGGAGGGCTGTTCTGAATATAAAAAGGGCTTGGCGAGGTGCCTGGCAGAATTGTCACTCAATTAATGGCAACTGTTGCTCCTATTAATATAATCATTTTCCTCTTTCACCTCCTAGGGGATTTTTCTTTAAATGGTTGAGTTATTTGAGATTTGAAAAAGTGATGGGGAATGGAAGAGCTATTAAAGACTAGCTTAAAAGTTATTTTTAAATATAAAGAAAAGCAGTTTAACTTGGCTTGCTTCTCTTAACATGTGGTGCAAGCATAAGTCACAGAAGTTGGCCACTGTTCTGTGGCTTAAAGCCTGCATATAACCTCCTTGTTAACAATTCCTTGTCTCCTACCCAAAGTAGGTCTACCAAGCATTGTTAATAAGGGTTCTCTGAGGGTGTTTAATTCCTTTCCAATTTTAATATATACTCAAGTCATCCAAGGACTAGTTAAAATGCAGATTTTCATCCAGTCAATTTATAGTAGGGCATAAAATTCTGCATAGCCAATAAGCTTCCATGTGAGAATCATGCTTTGGGTTCAAGGATGGCATCCCAAGAAAGGCTCTGAGAAGACAGACAGATACATTTGTTGGTCTAGTGCTTATTGTCACAGCCCACTTCTCCTTAATGCTCTACCTAATAACAGACTATTAATAGAATATGATCTAGCGTGAAATTCTGTCTATGGACTCATTTTAAATCAATATCAACTATTTTGAACAACTTTTCCCGGAACACAGTTTGCTTCTAAAGACAGCTCTTACTAACTTTATACACTCCATAAACTGTTAACTTCCCGAAGGTAGTCTTGCCTTCACTGTCCCTAAAACTGTATATCAACAGATGGGTGGGAGAAATCACAGCTTCTCATTAAAAACATGTCTAAACTAAAAATTCCAGTACATTTAGTGGGATACCACCCCTTGAGTCTTTATTCAGAGGTCTCCTGAAGACCTATCTCCCCAAAACATTACAGGCTATTGCCATTGCTCTGGTTGCCCTTTAGAATTTGATGGCATGACTCTATTGCTGAAGACACCATATACTTTGGCCACAAGTTACAGAAGAATCAAGTTGGTAATGACTAGGAGGCTTCCATGCAGGTTTCTTTCACAGTATGGAAGGTGCTATGTAGATTGCTGGAGGAAAAAAGTCATCAACAGTCTGACCCCACTGTGAACCCCATGAACTAAAATAAACATATTGACTTCTTATGGCAAGATATACCCGTGGCTGCAATGGTGGCATGAATGTTAACGGGGGTAACACACTGCTTTCTGATTGGACTTAAGGTCTGCATCACCAGAGGAAACATGCCTGGTACTATAAATCTGGTCAAGAACCCACAGTTGGAGAGATCACAGGCCCTGGTGGGGGAGAGAAAACCTACCACTAATTCTTCTGCTAAATGAACTTAGTATCAAACTGCCCTCTAAATTTGTATCTCTACCCATAGATTATCATAGCTCTCTGAGCTTATCAGGAAAGTTTCTTTGTACAATAGACGGCGGTTGATATAGAAACTTAACAACTGGTCAAAGCACAGAGAATGGGTGTTAGTGGAGTGCTCAGCCACAAATGGAACATCTATGTCACCTGCCTTAAAGTTCATGAACCATTGCAGAAGAGGGGGCAGTCATACTGTAAAACCTAGGCGTTGGGAGGACCAGAGTGAAATGGTGTCTTTTGGACATGACAGGACCACTGCACTCATCAATTTTCAGCAGCTGTGTTTGCCTGCACACGATCTGCACAAGATCAGGCCAGTCAACACTCTCTCGCTTAGAAGGGGGGCGGTTCATACGTCTCCACCTTAAACTGGGAAGCTACAGGCAATTGATGGTTTGGGGGGGGACAGGAAGAGTCAGTTTTTTTCAGGATGTAGTCTCTGACAGGTTGACTGTGGATAAGGGCAAGATGTTGGGAGAGTAAGTAGGTAGGTGGGTTGATCCAGGAGGAGTTAAGAGGAAGAATGATGATGAATATGATCATATTGTATTATACAAAATAACCAGAGAATTAATAAAAAATATTTTCAAAAACATCTTCTGGCACTACGTGACAATGAGAGACTTTCTCAAACTAACTGGAGTTGCATTTAGCAAAAACTTAAGTCTCGGGAGGCAATGAGAAGGACTATGACAACCTGTAAGCTAAGCAGAGTGGAAGAGGCCGGGGGGGGGGGGAGGCTCAGCCAACTATGAGGGAGACAGGGGAACATAAGACCGTGCTTTGAATGTTCTCAATGATGACCCCTGGAAATAGATTTGATTAAAAACAAAAACCAGAGCCAGTTCTGGGTCAGATCTGGTAAATAAGGGGCGGGGCAAACACAAGGCTAAGGGAGCCAACTCTAAAGTATCCAGATTGACTTTTCTTGAGTGAATTTGTACTCAGGCCCAGAAGGCAGTCCCCAAAGACAAACCCCATACACGAAGTCAACCATCATGTAGCTTGCTATGGTGCCACGTTTCAGGCTAGTAGGGATGGGGAGACGGTGATGGTGTTGAAACCCATTCATTTGGGTGGAAGCTTTCTGGGGTCTTCACTCTGAAGAAGTATTTCTCTAAGTCCCCACCTACTCTACTGTGAGGAGCAAGAATCCCGGGACTCACAAAGACTCTACTGCTTTAGAAAACTCTCAGTTCCTAGCCCGGCCGCCATGTTGTGTGTGAGATAAATGGCTGCCAGTAAGTTAAAGAGGAGAAGAATGTCTAAGGGGCCTGGGGTTTGCTCTGCCTCATTCAAAGGGCAGAACTGGGAGCCTCTGGAGACTTGGGTTTCTGTTCCCTATGTGTAAGACACTGCCAGCAGCTGGAGCTGTCCAGCAGTGGCGTTCACTCTCTTCGGAAATGGTGAGCTCACATACACATCTAGCAGTTTGAAGCAGAGGCTATGGGATTCTGTAGAGGCAGCCCTGTAGTGGGCGGGGAGGTATGCAACAAATCCCCAAGGCTCTCCTGGGCTCAATCTCACAATACCTGGCGCCTGGCAGACCGCAGGAAGAATTACAGGTGGGAGAGAATGGATGAGGAATATTTTAGCTGGTGAGCCAAGTGGATTGAAGAACCCTAGGGCTCAGACAGCTGCAAGGGAAGCAGAGGAGCGTGAGCTATCTAGGGAGCCAATAACAGGCCTTCCTGGAGTTTCTGGCTCCGCAGATCAGAGGTATTGCTTTGGGTACCTGAAGCCTCTCGTGGTTGTGAAAGGCAGTATCTTTGAAGGGGGATAGGAGCTGGGGAAGGATAAAGACCACTGCTCACCCTTCTTAAACTCCTCCAGCACCGTGTCCAGCCGGGTGTCATTGAAGACGCAATGCAGGGGCCGGTTGTAGAAGCGGGTGACTGTGAGCAGCGGGGTACAGTCGTCCGGGTCCACAAAGGCCAAGTCTTTGACGAACAGAATGTCTACAATGTTGTGCCTCTGGTCTCCCTCATACACCGGGATGCGCGTGTAGCCACTGCGGAGGATCTCGGACACAGTGGCGAAGTCAAGCACAGCGTCGGAGCGCAGCATGAAGCAGTCCCCAAGGGGGGTCAGCACCTCTTCCACCACCTTGGTGCGCAGCTCCAGAGCGCCCTGGATGATGTTGAGCTCTTCCTTCACCAGGTCGCTGTAAGGGTCCGCGGCCCGCAGCGTCTCCAGCAGTTTCTCCCTCGTGTAGAAGGTGCTGATCTCCTGGCGCAGCGCCCAGTCCAGGAGGCGGCCCAGCGGGTAGCACACCGGGAAGGCGGCAGCCATGAGGAGCCGGGTCAGGCACACACTGTGCGAGGCGATGGCCAACCCGTGCCGCGAACACACCGAGTAGGGACAGATCTCTGCTCCCAGGAACACCGCCCCGGTGCACACGAGAGCGGGCAGCCACGGGAAGTGAACCCCCGCCTCGCCATAGTCCTCCCCGGGGCCCCCGACGCCCGGCGGCAGCGAGGCGTACAGCCAGCCCGCCAGCGCGGCATTGGCACCGGCTTGGCCCAGGAGCAGGGTGCAGAGCAGATGGGTCCCCCTGCCGCGCACGGCCTGCACGCGGCGCGCCTGCTCCTGCTCGGCGGCCGAGCCACTGTTCCGCAGCACCCGTAACTCCACCGGGTCCAGCGAGAGCAGGCTCAGGCGCAGGCCGCTGAACAGGGCGGACAGGGCCAGCAGCAGGAGCGCCCCGAGCGCTCGCAGCCACGCGGGCGGCAGCAGGTCCCCACCCGGGCCGTAGAGGCGCGGGCGGACGCGCAGCAGGAAGCCGCCCGCCGCGCCGTGGTGGTGCCAAGCGCGCCCGTCCCAGGCGCACAGCGAAAAGAGCTTCCCGCCGCCGCCCGCGCCGCCGCGCTCCGCCTCACCCTTGCGCAGCTCCCGCACCCGCACCTGGACCAGGGCCGAGCCCGCCACGCCCCCGGGGCGCAGGGGCCCCAGGACCTCCACGTCCGATGCCCAATCGCTCTGCTCGCGGCAGCGCTGCGGTCCCGGGGGACGCGTGGGGACCGCGCTGGGCGCCACGCCGCTCGCACCCGGGGGCTCCTCGATGAACACGAGCCGCGGGGCCCAGTCGCCCGTGCCGTTCTCCCCCGGGGCCAGGGAGGGTGCAGGCACAGGCGCGGCGGGGACCGCCGGCCCAGGCTGGAAGTAGACCCGCAGAAGGAAGCTGGTGCCTTCGGCCGCACGCAGGGTGCCCCCCTCCAGGGACACACGGCCTCCAGCGGTGTCTTCGGGCCGCAGACCCAGCAGCCAGGCAGCAGCGGCCGGGGGCCGAGGTGACAAGGAGAAGAAGAGCAGGAGCACGGCGCCCCGGCTGCAGCAGTCCCGGAGCCTGACACCCAGCGCTGCTGCCGCCGCGGCCGCCGCCGCCATCCTGCACCCGGCGCGGTTGCACGTGATACTGCAGCAAGCCGAGTGTGAGCTGGAGGGAGGAGGAGCTGGAGCTGGGAATCCGGCCCCTGGCAGGTCACCACGTGTGCTCCCCTTGCGCGCGTGGGCTGGAGGCGGGGGTGGAGGGGGTAGAAGGGGGTGGTCAGAGTCCGCCTGGGAGGGGTCCCCTGCCGGAGGCTGGAGATGGGCACTAACTGCCACAGTGCCTAGCCTGGACATGCTTAAGTGTATCTGTGCAGTAGCCCTGGGAAGGCTTGATTTGGAGCATGGCCTCCTACACGTTCCTCCCCTTTAACCTCCCCTCATTCTGCTCACTGACCTTATGCGAACTACTACCTGGCAGTAGTTCTGAACTGTAGTCTCTCTGCTTTACATTTGACCCAGGAAATTTCCCAGCGTTTCTCCTGTCACTTGACTTCCTTCTAATTAAAATCTTCCTTCTAATTAAAAAATACTCTTGTGGTTAGTCCTGAATCTGTGAAAAGAAATTTGGTCTTAATTCTAGCTAGCCTTTCATATTGTAAAAATTCCCAAATTAAAGTTCACCTCCTGATTAAGACACTAGCATTCAATGAATCGAAACACCTTAGAATGTGACCTTCCGTTATGGAACAGGGTACTATGCACCCAGGAAAAGATGGTAATGTACCAATGTACATGTAAGGTTCAAGACCATGATGCACTATACCACTCTTTTGTTAAAAAAATACTCACGAATAAATTTTCTGTACATGTTCCTGTATGCCAATATCAGGCTTCAAAGGAAATGATGCACAAGACATGTAATAACAGGATCCGTCTCTTGATGTATAGATTAACAAGAAGTTATATATATAAAATACACAGAAGTATCTCTACTTTTCACTCAGTTCCTTCCATGGTTAACATCAAAAGCAGGAAATTGACATTGGTGTAAAATTCATATCATTTTGTCATATCTAAATTTATGTAACCACCACCAACCCCCACCATAGTAAAGAAACACACCTTCCCCTTTCCCCAGCAAGATCTGGAGGTTTTCCCACTGAATCGCTCATGTTATTTGGATCCACCATCTGCTAGTATTGCTTTATTTTTATGCCTCATTTCTTAAATGTATGTAGCAAAATCTACTTTTTTGGTGTTATATTGCTAAATACGTTTCATTGTGTTTTGACAGTGGGTTTCATGTAGCACAGGCCAAATTCACTGAACTGCTCCAAATGACCTTGAACTCTGGATTCCAGGATTCACATGTACACCACTGCACTCTGCGATGCTGTGTACACTCTGATGGATGCAATGTCATGTACCAGTCACAACAAACAGTAGTTCCATAAGCGAACTGAGGGTGTAGCTAGCTTGGCTAGTGTGTAGTAGGCCCTGGGTCCCACCTCTACCTGCACCGAGAGTGGGTGGTTCCACCATTTTCCTTTTTGTCTGTAGTTTTGTTTTCCAGGATGTCATATGAATAGCAAGTACTCAGGGTCTGGGAGCTGCCACCACTTACTCTGCATACTTAAAATTCATCCAAGTTGCGCTTACCAATAGCCCATCCATTTGTGGATGAGTATACTTCATTATGTGAGTAAGTCACAATTTGTTCATCTGGTTAAGGAATCATTGAATTATTTCCCGTTTTGGCAATTCTAATAAAGAACTGTAGACATTTGTTAGCAGTTTTCGGTCCTTAAGTGACTACACCATAGGTCTGTGGAACATTTAATTAAATAATTCTTTATTCTGAAGTCCCATTTTGTGTGTGTGTGTGTGTGTGTGTGTGTGTGTGTGTTGTGTGTGTGCCACCCACCTTGCTTTGTTTTGTTTTGTTTTTGAGGCTGGGTTTCTCATGGGCTTGCCTAATTCTGCTAGGCTGCCTGGCCAACATGCCCCTGGAATTCTCCTATCTCCACTTCCCCAGCAGTGGGATGCCAAGTAAATGCCACCAGGCCCTTCTTTTTAATCTGGGTTCTGGGGATCTTATTCAAGCCTCATGTTGCTTGGCAAGTACCTTTCTAACTGAGTTCTTTCCGCCCCCTGAAGTCACATTTTTTTAGTTTCATTTTTATAACACTTATTTTGATGCCAAGGATTAAACTCAGGGCCCTTGAATGCTAAGCTGCCAGTCTACTACAGCTCTGGCTCTATTTCCAGTTGATGAATGATAATTCATCATGAATCACGAATCACAGGTATGGATATGGAATGATCACATTAAGGTCATTGGCACTGCCACCTCAAATATCTTTGTATAGGTGAAAACATTAAATCCTCTCTTCTCAGTATATTAGCTGTAATCAGCTTGCTGCACCATGCCGCACTAGGCTCATTCCTCCCATGTAGCTGTCACTTTGTAACCACTGAACAGCTCTCCCTTTGGAGGTCAGCCTCCTCAGTAGCTACTGATAACCCACTCTACTCCACTCCCAGGGCATTGGCTTTTTCTTTGGATTGCATGTGTGTTTTTAGGTTCTATTTGTGTATGATTCTATTTGTGTCCTTTTCCGTGTATATGCATATGGGTAGGTGGCGGTCAGGAGTGTGTCAGGTCTTCAGGAGCTGGAGATATAGACAGTTGTGAGCTGCTCTACCGAGGTGGGGTTGGGGGAGTGAACTCTGGTTCTCTGCAAGAACAGTAAGTGACCTTAACTGCTGAGCCACCTCTCCAACCTCTCACTTCCCTCTTCTAATTGGGCCCCACTACCCATTAATCATGGGACTGTTTAAAATAACCCAATTGGAGTCTCATTATTTTCAACTATGATGAGGACTATAAGGGATGAGGTACTTGGTGCAGCCTAAGTCCCAACACTTGATAACAGATTTTATAATTAGGGATATTAACTCATTTTTTTTTGTAGTTTAAAAAAATAATACAAAAGGTCGAAATGCATGGGGTGTCTATCTACAATACAACCCTTACGCCTGACAAGGCTCAGAGAAGATCACAGAAGAGGGAAGGAAAGATTGTAAAAGTCAAAGGACCAGGAGCCTGTTTTGAGTTACTGTATCCTATATATGACAGGGAAGCCACACCCATGACATCTCAGCAACATGGTTGTCTAAACAAAACCTGCAGAACGACACCATCAACTGACATGTCAGTGTATAGGGGGGTTATCACAAGGCCCTACCCTTAGATGAACAGCAGCAGACAAAGGCTGTTGAGAGAGAAGGAACCAACATTCCCCATGAAGGAGCTCCCTGACAGGTTAGCCAACCCCTACCCATTAGCTCTAAACACATGTACACATGAGCAACATTGAACAAATGCAGCAAGCTGTAGTTTTAGATTTATTGGCTTACATACGTAACAATAATAACTAAAGAAAAAGAGGCCACAAATCTGAGAGGGAGCAGGCTGGGCATGGGGATGGCTGTAGGAGGGGTTGGAGGAAGGAGGTGGGGATGGTGTTAATAAGTCCACATATATTAAATTTAAAAAATAACATAAAACAAATAGAGACAAAATATTTTCCTAGTTCCTCAGATTCATAAACTCTTCTTTTTCCATCTGTTTTTTCTTGGGGGGGGGCGTGGTTATTTCCCAAGCTTTCTATGTGGTCCCAAATTTACACATCCTCACTGAATCTCTCATGTCTCTCCAGGCAGATTTTTTTTCTTCTCACCTGCAACTTCTAACACGAAGCCACTAGTTTATTGTAAGGGTTCTTGTGCCTCTATTAGGCCAAGAACTCGATCATCCTGAGAGCATTACCTAACACCTTTTGTTAAGCTGTAGATGCACACAAGAGCCCTGTGAAGCAGAAATAAGTACGTCCACTTTATGGGGTAGATTAAATGGCTAGTAGGACACGTTTGGAATTCTGTACTTTTTACTGCTCCTTCCACCTTGTGGAATGGAGCAGATAAATAAATAAATAAATAAATTTGTCCCAAATATTAGATAAGGTATTTAAAGCCTAAATTTCTGATTGAAAAAGGATCATGCACTCATGATAATAAAAATTGAATGCAGAAGAGCATAAATAAAATAAGTTATAAAACAACCAGAGATAAATATGTACCACATTCTTTTAAAAATTACTACATAAATAAGAAAACCACACACACATGAGTTCCCTGCACTTTTTAGTTACATGCAAAATATGCCCCTGCTTCTGCTGCTTAACATATCAAGATCTTTTCCTCTGGTGTCACTGAAAATTCTTCCAAAAATAATAGTACTTCTCCTGCCCACCCCTTCCCCGGTTCTCAAGTTCCTCACCAATGCCTCAGGCATATGAAGGGTGGCTTTTATACCTAGCTGCATCTTAGCTCCTCATAAGAGTAAGTTTATAATGAGAATAAAGGGAAAGGGAGGGGGAATAGGAACCTTCATGTTCTCAATTGCATCAGATCTATAAACAAGGGGTAGACTTAGAGCATCAATTAGTTTTCTGAGCTCAGTGCCTCATGTGTGAAAAGAGTTTTCAGATCTCTACCCCGTCATGAGTCAGAGAATAAGGGCTAATGAGCCCCAGGTGAAGATAAGCTAGAGACACTGAGTACTTTTCCTTTTGCTGAACATGAGGTCCTGGAAAAGTACTGGGTTTCCAGAGCGCTGCCATAGCTCCAAGGATTTCTGGGGACAGGTTCAGCTAGTGTGATTGTCTAAAGGAAGAGCTGGCAAAAATAGCTTCCAGAAACCAAATGTTCACTCTCTTCCTAGTTTATAAGACAACAGTCCCACACTTCTTAGAGAGAGGGAGGACGTAATATTTACCTCCAATGTCATGAATGTGCTTTTTCAAGAATATACTTAGCGGAATGCTATGTCTTCTGCCATTGCTTGTTCATAATGAAAATGTGTTAACTGGCAAAGTGTCATGTTCTGGTCTCGATGTTAACACCATCCTTGCTACACTGGAGGTTAGATTATATCAGAAAGACAGGCATGAGTGGAAACTGCTTACTTACTGAATTAAGGAAATCTTCAAAGTACATGAGGCTGTGCAATTTTCAGGCCATCTAGAGAGAAAAGTCTAGAAAATGATGTCTCAAAATAAAAGGTAGAGAAAATAGAAGTTTATGCATTTGGACAACAAGAAAATTATTGTCTTGTGTCTTTCACTTCTTTTCATAGTACTTTTACAACTGTGAAATTATATTAATGACATTCCTAATGACAGTCTGTTAACACATATTGCTCTGTACCAGGCATGTTACATATTGCTCTATACGTTATCCTCACAAACTTCATAACAAATGAAAAATTATTTGATTAGGTGATTCTGAGAATTGCATCGCTAATGAGTCTGCATTGAGCCTACAGCTGACAGTTTTCACATCTGTTTCTTTTTGTGTGTTCATATGTGGGTGGATCTATATGCTATGGTGTTCGTATGGACGTTAGGGGACAACCTGCAGTGTGAGGGTTCCTCTGATCACACTCAGGTTGTCAGACTTGGTGGCAACACATTTACCTGCTGAGCCATCTTGCCAACTTTCCCAAAAGCCTATAGTTTATTTCTTTTAATATTTAGTGTTTGTGCATGTGTGTTTCTGTGTGTGGAGCCCGTGCACCTGAGTGCAGGAGCCTTTGGAGGAAGAAGGATGTTGGATGCCCTGGGACTCAGTTTATGGATGGTTATGAGCCACCTGAGATGGGTGCTAGAAATCACTCAGGTCCTCTGCAAGAGATGCATGTGCTCTTTACCATGATGCCATCTCTCCACCTGATTAAAAAAAATCAGCATACAGATAATGAATTTTGTTTGTATATTCTCATATATGAATATTATTGTGTATCGCTCAGATTTAATCTTCCCATTAACCTCTGGCTACCCTTCCCCTTTCCCTCTTCTTGACCCCAGATATTTTCCTTCCTTTTTCATGTCATACATGCATCATGTGAATTTAAATCTAGATTCTACATATGAGAAAAAATGTGATATTTGTCTTTCTGGATCCAGTTTAGTTTATTTCACATGATGATCTTCAGTCACATGCATTATATTGCAAGTTTGTTTTCTTCCTTATGGGTCAATAATACTCCACTGTGTACATATACGTTTTATTTACATATTCATCAACTAGTGGACATCTAGGCTGATTCTATACCCAGCTATTGTGAACAGTCTCTCTCTCTCTCTCTCTCTCTCACACACACACACACACACACACACACACACACACACACACACAAAGGATTTCAGGCATTTCTGTGATATGCTGACTTGGATTCCTTTGGGTATATATCCATATTTCCATTTGACTATACATTTATATTCCTCCAAGAGATGCATATACCCTTGTAGAATGTTAGTTAAGTAGTATATGTTACATTTGTTTATGCTATGTGACTTTTGTTTAATGATGCAAAGATGTGTTGCTTTTATGTTGCATTTATTTAACTCTGTGAAGCTGTGTTACTTTGCCTGTCTAAAATACTTGATTTGTCTAATAAAGAGTTGAGCAGTTAATAGCAAGGCAGGAGAAAGGATAGGTGGGTGTGGCAGGCAGAGAGAATAAATAGGAGAAAAAAATCTGGGGAGAAAGGATCAAGGAGAGAGGGAAAGGGAGGAAAGGAGGATGTCAGAGACCAACCACCCAACCATCCAGCCACCCAGCCACCCAGCCACCCACACCACCCAGCCAGATGTGGAATAAGAAGGAAATAAAAAAATATACAGAACAGAGAAAGTTAAAAGCCCCAATGTAAAAGGTAGTTGGTTTAATTTAAGTTAAGAAAAGTTGGCTAGAAATAAGCCAAGTTAAGGCCAGACATTCATAAGTAAGAATAAGTCTCCATGTATGTGTGCGGTTTTTTGGGGGTGGGTGGGAGTTGGGTGGAGGCCCCCCTAAAGGGCAAAGAACAACGACTAAAGAGTACAAGAGTAAAATAACCATCTACACCCTACTACCCTCCCCTCCAAATGTCCTTAGCACCATTTGTCACTTCTTTCTTGACGACAGCCGTTCTTACAGGGCTGAGATGGAATCTTAATGTACTTTCGATCTGTATTTCCCGGATGCATGCCCACAATGTAAAAAATTAGTAAAATAGGATGACTCAGCAGCAAGACTGCCTTCTGTTAAGCCTGAAGACCCAAGTTCAAACTCTGGAATCAGCATGGTGGAAGGAGGGACTTGACTCCTGACAGTTGTCCTCTGCACTCCCATGTAAGCAGTTGCTTAAGTGCACACACACACACACACACACACACACACACACACACACACACAGAGGGGGAGAGAGAAAGAGGGAGAGAGAGGCACACATACAAAATAGGGGAGGAGGGAATAAATGAAAAAATGAATGCAAAGAAAAAAAAATTAAAGTTAGGAATATGGTATGGTAATTCCAGGCAACTTTGACAGAGGCTTACTATGTATTAGGTATAAAGTAACATTTACTTTTCAGAAAAATCTTTGGCCGTAGGCATCATTACAATTTCCATTTGTAGCGAGGACATTCAGATACAGAGTGATTAAATGTTTGGTTGTTCAAGATTTATTCATTACACACAGTATTTTATACTATGTTACAACTACCTACTATACATTTGTTCAATGACAATGACATATATAGTTTTACATGGTTTTACTTACAACCTCTCTCTAATTTTAGTGTTCCCTCTTTTCTTTCTTCCCTCCCTTTTTGCTCCTTCTATCCTTTCTTCTCATTCTTTTTTCTTATTCAACATTTCTAGAAACAGTACCTAACTAATAAACAGAAGAAAGATCCCTCAACAATTCTTTTCTAACTACATCCTGTTCACAACTATGTTAATGAAATTCTCAGATGACTTTTAAAGAAGACGTGCTGCAGAACCTAGGACAAGCCAAAGAAATTTAAGCATTAGCAATATGGCAAAGAGAAGGACACGCAACTTGGAAAAATGTCAAGTACATGTACTTGGGGAAAAGTAACTGCAAGGAAAAACTTTTAGAGGGAGGGCAACACCTGCAAAGTAGTAATGGCTGCAGAGACCCAAGGGTGATGCTGAGCAGCACATCAGACACACGTGAGAAAATGTGACACTGGCCTCTTGTCATAAAGCAGGGGAATAATGGCTCTGTCTGTCTGACCGTGGTGACAGATAGTGCCTGGGATGCTGCTTTTGGTTTTGGACACCTCATTAGGAGAAAAATTGTTGATTAGCATTTGGGAATTTGGAGGCAAGAAGCAAGAACCACTGGAAGTATTTATTAGACATGACTTACCCATTCAAATCCAGTGATGCAGAGGGATAAAGGAATATAGCTCTGTGCTTAGCATGTGTGGCTGAAAAACTGAAGTCTCTTCATTTTAAATTTAGTGTAGAATCACTGGTTTTGAGGCTGGGAGGGGCTTTGGAGCGACTTTTTTTCTGACCTGAAAGTTACTAGCTAAAATTCTGTTAGCAGGGCATGTTATTTTTTGACTATGCGTTGAACAGACATCTAGAAAGTTTTTTAAAACATGGATTCGATCATATTAACATTAATCTGTTTAAAAACTTCAGTAGTGTCCTATGGCATTTAAATAAATCCATCCATGCATCCATCAGGGACTCACAAGGCCCAGCTGAATGTGGCCTTTACCTGAATCTCATCTTTAACTTCTACCGCTCCACCCCAGGCACTCCAATCTATCCATACATGCTTTCTTACTGTTTCTAGAACCTTCCAAGCTCCTCCTCCTAGACCAGCCTCTTGCATTATGGGTTCCTTCCCATCTTTCTTCATGCACTGAGCATCTTATTTCCAGTCTCCATCCCTGTTCCATAATTCTGTGTATAGTATCATCACAATGTGTAGTTATTTATTATCTTTTCTCTAGTAGAGTATAAAATCCAGGAGAGAAAAGACCTTTCTTATCTCACTAATTCCTGATTCCAGGGCTTAGCATGTGTCAATAGTTGGTATTCTATTTTTACAATATTCCTGACTTTATTCACTGTTTCTCACAAACCAACCCATTTATTACTTACAGACATTCTAAGGACTAGCACTGTCTTTGGCTCCACATAACTAGCTGTGATATATAGAAAATAGGATGTAGAGGTAGGATTAAGCCTAGACAGAATGAGTTGCCCAGGGGTCCAAAGCTCAACTGTAAAATTAAATGCTATCTTTCCCCCAGGGAAGAATGCAGGCAAAGAATCCCCTCCATGTTGGGTAATTAATCAGCCACCCCTCTTGGGGAAAATGAGATTTGGGGACAGAATAGTTGAGGCAAGAGCAATGGGGACAAGAATAGGATGTAGAATACCAGAAGGAATAATAAGAGTTGTGCTTTGTATGATACAGTTGTGGGAGAGGCATAGAACGAGGTTTGTGTTTCCTGGTTTATTAGGAAGTGGGTAATTGAGCTAGTGTACAGAGGTTGGTAGCAGGCACTTTATATGAGGTTATTTATCAGAAGTCAAAACATGGCCTTATTAACTATTTTGGAGTGAGAATTGAGAAATGCTTGTTTAACACTAGGAGAAACAGACTAACTACAGTGTTTCCAAAATTGAGACTTAAAAAAAAAAATCTGGGAATTGAACCCAAATCTTGAGCATGCTACATATGTGAGCTGCCACTGAGCCACACATTTGGTCTTTCCAAGGCCTTTCTTTATTGAACATTTAAATGATGCTGTGTCCATTATCTGTGGAAGCAAGGGTAAGGGAGTCAAGGACAATCCTGTTATAAAACCAGAAAGGTGTATTTCGATGAAGGAGCCACCAGGGATAACACTCAATTTGCATGCTGTCTGTTGCTGTGTAGAACAAGTTTGTAAATACCTGTCAAAACTGAAAGGGTTTCAGCAATAAGGCTGGGTGATATATTGAAATTATTTGTACAAACTACTGTTATTAGTGTAGGTGAATATTATCACCAATAACCTTTTATTTGATTTAGCAGTAAAGAAAACATATTTTTAAGGATTTTTGTTAGTTTACTCATAGTGGCCTTGGCTTCCTCAAATTTAATTTCCCTGTATTTAGTACTTTTAAAAATTTACAGCCTCTATTATTATTATTATTATTATTATTCATTACTATTATGATAATTTCCAGAGTACTATTTATAAAACATAGACTCAATAACCTGTTTCGGACCTCCCGCTGGTCTTCTACTGTTTAAAGGATGAGAGAAGAGCCACTTTCCAGGGCCAATCAGAGCCCTTCACAAGTGGCTTCCTCTAGCTGGTTTTCTACTGTTTAAAGGATGAGAGAAGAGCCGCTTTCCAGGGCCAATCAGAGTCCTTCACAAGTGGCTTCCTCTAGCTGGTTTTCTACTGTTTAAAGGATGAAAGAAGAATCGCTTTCCAGGGCCAATCAGAGTCACAAGTGGCTTCCTCTAGCGTTTTGTTTTGTTTGGTGTAAGTGGCAGAGCTGAGACTTGATCTGAGAATAAGCTACATCTAGAGCCAATACTATTTTTTCAAAAGTATTTTTATGTGTGTTGAGTGTTTTGCCTGCATGCATGCATGTATGTATGCAGACTTCACAATGTAGTGCCCATGGAAGTCAGAAGGGCGCTTCGGAATCCTTGGAACTGGAGTTATAGATGGTTGTCAGTCAACATGTATGTGCTGGTGTGCTGGGAACTGAGCGCTGATTCTCCGCAATTCTCTGCAAGAGCAGCCACTGAGCCATCTCTTCAGCCCAGAGCAACCCCTCCCCAGACAGGGTTTCCTGTGTAGCCTTGGTTGTCCTTGAACTTACCCTGTAGACCAGGCTGGCCTTGAACTCATAGAGATCTGCCTGTCTCTGCCTCCTGAGTGCCACCAGGATTAAAGCTGTGCACCACCATTACCTATGAAAATAATCTTAACTGTTTTGCCTCCATTGCCTGAGGATTCAGTCATCTTGAACACTTTGTCCAGTTTTGTCTATGAGTTACATGTTCTCTTGTTTTCAAGTTTTGCTACATATTGCTGCCTCTTTTTGCATTCCCCCCCCCATTGATCACCCTCTTGCTTAAAAATCACCTCCCGTGATTTGAATATTAACAATAGACAGTTTTTAGGGTCTTTATTCCACTCTCCTTTTAGAAACATACTCCATTTGTTTTAAAGGTGTTGATAAGTAAGTTAACTTTCATTTCTCTCTAAATATGGCAATGGCTTCTTGTACTTTATCCATGGAACTCATGTTAAAAAAACAAAACAAAACAAAAAAAAAACCAGTCTTCCAAAAAATAAAAACAGAAAGGACTTCCACAATTGGTAGTTTCTTCAAAATATTTTCAGTGATTTCCCTCATGTTGAAATTGACATTTATGCTACAATAGATCCTCTACCTCCTGGCATCTACCATTCATTATATAATTACTTTCAACTTTCAATTAATGGTGTATTTTGATGAAGGAGCCAGTTTTATGGTAGTGAAAAGTGATACACATGCCCATTAGGAAGATTTCTTTTCTTTCTTCCTTCTTCCTTTCTTTCCTTTTTGAGAAGGGTCTTGCTATGTTGCCCATGCTGGTCTTGAACTTATCCTTCTGCCTCAGTTTGCCAAGTGCATACAGTCATCATGCTTGGTTAGCACACTTGGAATTTTAATTTTTATGGGCTAGCAATAAGTGGTATTGAGGAAGGACAGTTGTCTAAGGGATGTGGAAAAGTTCTGATTTTCATTCTTTTGTTGGCAGACACATAGGAATTTTAGCATAACTAGGCAGGCCACTTGCAAAAATATGGCACTTCCTTTTCTGAGAAACATCATAAACAAGACTGAAATGGGTAACAAACTATATCTTAAGTCCACATGAACTATATTATAAACCTCTTTATAATCTATGTGCACATAAAGATCCCTCTGAGAAGCTGATTTCTCCTAGCTCTCCTGTCTGCATCTGTAAGCTTGTACACAATGAACTTAAATGTTTCTTCATCAAGAACAAAAACAATCTACCAGCACATACTTTATAACATCCACAGTGAAGGTAGATGAGGTAGTGTCACAGCCCCCAAATGACATATCCATCCCCAAGTGGGGCATTTCTGTGCTTTTCTCTCCCACCCTTACATTTCAGCTTGACTCCAACTGCCACTTGTGTTTCTGCTTAACCAATGAACTCATTTGTTACAGCAGGTTTCCCCGCCGGCCTCCTGGTCCTGCCGCCACGTGGGCCCTCTGGGCCCTCTGCCGTGCCAGCCCCAAATAACACTCAGAGACTCTGTATTTGATACAATCCTGTTGGCCAATTACCATTACTGTTTATGGGCTAGCTCTGTCTTAATTATTAACCCATTTCTACTTATCTAAGTATTTCCACGTGGTCCTCTTATCGGGGAGCCGCGCAGCAGGCGTCCTGCTCCTTCCCGGGCTACATCTCGACTCCTACTACTTCCTTTCTCCTCCTCCTGGTCTCCTAGCCCCGCCTATCTTGTTTTCTATTGGCCACAGGGCTTTATTAACCAGTATGAGAAACATATATACAGAATAACATCTTCCATCACTCATTGGCTCACTTTGTGTGTTAGCTACTTTTCTATTGCTGTGGCAAAACACCATGTCCAAGGCAATTTATAGAGAGATACTTACTTTGGGATTATGGTTCCAGAGGGTGAGAGTCCATGGTTACAGAGTGAAGGCATGTCAGCAGGGGCAGGAAGCAGAAGGCTTACATCTTGAATGACAAGCATAAATCAAAGAGAGGAAATTGGGAATGGTGCATGGCTCAACACTTTTCTCTAGTGACATACTTCATCCAGCAAGGTCACACGTCTTAAACCCTCCCAAAAAGTGCCACTAACTGGGGACCAAGTATTCATAGCCTGAGACTGGAGGACATTATCATTCAAATCACATCCGGACCCCCCTGAGACCCCTTCCTGTGGAGGCTATCGAGGACACATGTGTACCCGAGAGAAGGCCACCAAAGCTCTGAGGTGTATTCTGCAGGATGGACTTCAGGTGTTACTGAGTTGTATTCCTTGCTAGTGGTGACGGCATGATTCTCTCCATGCTGTTCATCTGCATCCATTATGACTATCCTATATTGCTAAACGGATATTCCACAGATTGAGTGTATTAAGCACATTTCACTCTACAGAATTTTCAGTGTATATGGGTTAACACACACATAACCTCATAGTCTTCGGGGCAGGTCGGAATTGGAAATGCCAGTTTATTTCTCTACTTACCTAACAAGGCTTTGGCTCCTGCCCCTTCGGGGACCCACCACCGTATATATCCTCAGCAATAGGCACCGAGAATATGTACAAACAAAGAGGCTCAAAACTTGTGACTGGGGTCCTCTACTCCATGGAGTCTACAGGAACCGAACCCCATCTCCTCCCGTTTGACTCTGTGGGGGCCATGCAAAGCCCTGATTTACCAGCAGACTTCACCCAAATGAGAGATAGGAGGTGGGGACGGGGGCCAGGTTGGTTCTGGGCTGCTCTGCTCCTGGCTTCCCCTCTGAGGCCTTTCGCTGGGGGTGCTGCTTAGGCTGTGGTGCGGACAGTGAGGTCAGAGGGTAGAGACAGCGTCCGGGGCAGCGCTGGGTCAGGCATCCCGGAAATCCGTCTTCTGGAAGCGCCCACAGGTCGTCGTGCATACGCATGCGCAGCGCAGCGCGCTCCTAGAAGCACGTGTTGGGCCTTTGCCCTGATCGGTGACTGGAGCTGGTGCCTCGACAGCTGGCAAAGCTGCCACGTGTGTCCTCCGTGGGGGCCACGGCTCCTGTGCCAGGCTAGGCCTCCCAGGAGAAAACCCAGGCGGATGCCCCCGTGAGAAAACGCCATCTCCAGGCGAGCAAGGTCCTTTTCCTCTTCTGGGACGCCCGGGCCACTGCGAGAGGAGCCTGAGGGGAGCCCGTCCGCGAGGGACAGAGCAGCAGGCGGCCCGAGGTAGGTGAGGACTACCCTCTTGGACGAGGCTCAGAAGCTACAGCCAGGGGACCTACGGAACTGAGCACAAACTGGTACTATACAGACTAATTCCGTGTTTGCTCGCCTTCACCATCCATTCCTTCCTCCTGTCCTTATTTTTTTGTCTCCCCAAAGTCTCCTTCCTTATCGTCTCCTTCTCCACAGGAATTCTTTTTTTCAGTTATATTATGTGCTTGTGCGTGCAAGTCTCTCTGTGCTCTGGAGGTCAGAGAAAAATGGAAGGGTCCCTTCTTTCCTTCCACCATGTGGGTGGGGTGTGTGAAACCGGGGTCACCAGGGCTTGTTGGCAACATGCCTTTATACCATCTTGTTGGTCCGAAACCAGGAATTCTTAACATTAGAATCCTGGTGGTCTGTGAGCTACATTGGGCATAAATAACATATTTAATACTGTATCACTAATTAAGGATATGTTGAGATGGGACCTTGCTGTGTGGCTTTGAATCCCTAAGATCGAAAGATTCTCCAGCCGAAAAACCAGGAGTATGTGGAACTCCAGGCACTCTATACGGTGCTCATCTTTCCGTAGATGTTTTGAGGAGGAAATGGCTGTGGGTTGGGGTCACTCAAGTTTCTGATCACACAGCTGGTAAAATTCTGCTGATTTCTTTCTTTGCCCAGTGGTAAGTCTGGGTTCTTAGCTTTAGGTGAAAATGTGAAGAAAAGTGTAATAGATGTTAGTATCATCTCCAGGGGTTTCTCTCTTACTGATCTTACTCAAGCCTCTTGGTCCCACCAAGGGCTTGTATCCTATGTATCAACAGATTCTAGGAACTTCTACTTTATTTATTTTTTATTTTACATATCGATCCCAGTTCCCCCTTCCTCTCTCTCTCCATTCCTCCCTTTTTCTCTTCCACCCTTTCATGCCCCCTTCCCCCCCACTCCACATGTAGGGTGATGCCTTCCAGGAGGGGTCATCTAAATCTGTCAAGACATTTGGAGTAGGGACTAGCCCCTCTCTCCTACCTCTAGGCTAAGGGGAATATCTCCTCCATGGGGAATGGGCTTCCAAAGTCATTTTGAGCACAGGGATACATCCTAGTTCCACTGTCCAAGGTCCCTTAGACTGCCCAGGCCTTCTGAGACCCATGTTCAGGGGGTCTGAGTCAGTCCCATGCTGGATTCCCAGCTATCAGTCTGGGGGCCCAATAGCTCCTCCTTGTTTAGGTCATCTGTCTCTATGTGTTTCTGCAGCCTGGTCTTGTCCTCTGTCTCTGCATCTGGATTCCAGTTCTGCTCAGTGTTTAGTTCTGGGTGTTTGCTTCTGTTTCCATCAGCTACTAGAAGAGGGCTCTATGATGGTGGATAAGTTAGTCATCAGTCTCATCATCAGGGAAGGGCATTTATGGTAGCCTTTCCACTGTTGCTCAAATTGTTAGTTGGGGTCAGTCTTGGAGGTCTCTGGATATTTCTCTAGAGTCAGTTTTCTCTTCAAACCTATAATGGCTCCCTCTTTTATGATATCTCTCTCTCTCTTTTTTTCCTTTCATCTATTTTTCTCCTGACTCAATCTTCCTAGTCTCACGTGATTTCCTCTCCTCCCCTTCTCTTTCTTCTAGCTCCCTCTCCACTCACTGCTCCCCCATTTCCAATGGGCTCAGGAGATCTTGTTCTTTTCCCCTTCTGTGAGGGACCTTGTATGAATCTCTTAGGTTCTTCCTTGTGTCCTAGTTTCTCTGGCAGTGTGAATTATAGGCTGGTGATCCTTTGCTCTGTGTCTAAAATCCATATATGAGTGAGTACATATCATGTTCCTCTTTTTGTGACTGGGTTACCTCATTCAGGATGGTTTCTTCAAGTTCCATCCACTTGCCTGCGAACTTTAAGATTCCACTGTTTTTTTCCCCCACAGAGTAGTATTCCATTGTGTAAATGTGCCACATCTTCTTTATCCATTCTTCAGTTGAGGGGCATCTAGGTTGCTTCCGTGTTCTTGCTATTACAAATAATGCTGCTATGAACATAGTTGAGCACATGTCTTTGTTGCATGGATGTGGGTCATTTGGGTATCTACCTAAGAGTGGAATTGCTGGGTCCTGTGGTAGACTGATTCCCATTTTCCTAAGGAACCACCATACTGATCTCCAAAATGGCTGTACAAGTTTGCACTCCCACCCGCAGTGGAGGAGTGTTTCCTTTCTCCACATCCTCTCCAGCATAAGATGTCATTGGTGTTTCTAATTTTAGCCATTCTGTCAGGAGTAAGATGATTCTTCAGAGTTGTTTTGATCTGCATTTCCCTGATAGCTAAGAATGTTGAGCAATTTCTTAAGTGTCACTCAGCCTTTTTATTTCCTCTATTGAGAATTCTTTCTTCAGTTCTGTACCCCATTTTTAAAATAGGGTTATTTGGTGTTTTGGTGACTAGTTTCTTGAGATCTTTGTATATTTTGGAGATCATCTCTCTGTCAGATGTAGGTGAAGCCTTTTCCCAGTCTGTGGGCTACCATTTGGTCTTGTCAACTGTGTCCTGTGCCTTATAGAAACCTCTCAGTTTTAGGAGGTCCCATTTATTAATTGTTGATCTCAGTGTATGTGCTACTGAAGTTATGTTCAGGAAGTGGTTTCCTGTACCTATTTGTTCAAGGATACCTCCCACTTTCTCTTCTAAGAGGTTCAGTGTGGCTGGATTTATGATGAGGTCTTTGATCCATTTGGACTTGAGTTTTGTGCATGGCAATAGACATGGGTCTATCTGCATTCTTCTACACACCATCATCCAGGTGTGCCAGCAGCATTTGTTGAAGATGCTTTCCTCCTCCAATTGTATACTTTTAACTGTTTTGTCCAAAATCAGGTGTTTGTAGATGTGTGGTTTAATGTCAGGATTTTCTATTGATTCCATTGGTCTACTTGTCTATTTTTGTGCCAATACCAGACTGTTTTCAGGACTTTAAGCTCTGTAGTAGAGCTTAAAGTCGGGGATGATGATGCCTCCTGAAGTTCATTTATTGTACAGGGTTGTTTTGGCTATCCTGGATCTTTTGTTTTTCCATACAAAGTTGATTATTACCTTTCAAGATCAGTGAAGAATTGTGCTGGGATTTTAATGGGGATTGCATTGAATCTGTAGATTGCTTTTGGCAAGACTGCCATTTTTACTATGTTTATTCCACCTGTCCAAGAGCATGGGAGAAAACTTCTACTTTATTTATGTCAAGTTTTGATTTCAGATTTCTGAAAATACTTTGTGGGGAAAATTTGTAGTTGAGGCTTGCATATCGCCATTCTGCCATTTCTCTAATTCCAATTACAGGTCTCACCGGCTAGCTGGTGTTCAGAACTGGCAAGTGCTCTTAAAAATACCTCTCTTCTCTGGATTTTTGCATTATATTTCTTATTGCACTTGCAGTTTTTTGTGGCTTGAATATTGTTTGGTGTCTATCCAGCTTTAGTTATAAGTGCTGTGTATCTATTTCATGTTACTTAGTTCTACATGGAAAGGCAAGTGTTTGGAGCTTTGTGCTTTTAGAAAAGGTCTTTTGGAAGACACTGTAAGCAAACTCTTGAAGCTCTACTTGCAACATAAAGTAATTAATAGACTACTGCATTGTGAGAAGTGTGTCATATGGTTAAGACTAAGCCAAGGTTAAAGAGGCTAGATTTGGAGAGTTGACCTTTGGGAGGCAGCATTGTTTAAGGTGATAACATAAATGTCACTTTGACCAATGCCCCAAATTTGGAAATCATATCAAGTTGTTTTCCAATTATTTTTTTACTTTAACCATTTTATTTATCATTAGGCTAACCATAGGATTAATTTATATCCCCATTTATAGATGAGGACATATCTTTCTTGAGGTGATGAAGTTTCTTTCAGGGTTTTATAATAAATATTTTCAGTTTTAGTGTAGTATCTGTAAACATAATTTAACATATATATTATAAGTTATTGTATAGGTAAACCATGCCATTACTCTAGTCTTCTGAAAAGCCATATAATATGGCAGCTAAAAACACAGATTCTAGATTGTCTGTGTTTTTATTGTTCTTATTCTGCTTCTTCTATTATTTATCTGTATGACTTTAAACAATTTAATTTTAGGTGCTTCAAATTTTACTTAAGCAATTTTTGTGCATATGCATATGTGATGTATGTACATGTTCATGTGAGGGCTTGTGCACATGTGTATGTGGAAGCTAAGAGGCTGGCATCTAGTGTCTCTTGGATTGTTCTTCACCTTACTTATTTTTTATTTTGTCTTTAATATTTGTGTGTGTGTGTGTGTGTGTGTGTGTGTGTGTGTGTGTGTGTGTGTTCAGGGAGGTGTTGTACATGTGAGTGCAAGTGCTCACTGTTATCAGAAGATAAAATTAGATTCCCCGAAGCTGGAGTTATGGGTGACTATGAGTCTGTGACATGGGAGCTGGGAACTGAACTCTGGTCAGAAATGTTTTAAAATCCATTATCCATCCATCCATCCATCCATCCATCCATCCATCCATCCATCCACCCACCCACCCACCCACCCACCCACTCCTGAGTGTTTTGCTTGTATGTAAATGCACCATGTGGATACAGCACCTGCAGAGTCCAGTAGAAGGCAGTCAGATTCCCTGGAACTGGAATTGTAGCTGACCAATGCTCTCCAAGGAGCTGCCCAGCTCCATCCCCTCTTCTGCCTGCATGGGTTGCAGACACATTCTGCAGTGGCAGGACTTATTATTTCATTTGTGCTAGGGGTCTGGACTCAGGCCCTCAGGTTTGAGTGGTAAGCAGCTTACAAACTGAGGGATCTCCTTAGCTCCAGTTTCTCCATTTTTAAATGGAGAAGATAGTGCTTATGTGGTGAGAGGGCTGAGAGAATTGACAAATGAATATTGCCTAATAGAAAGCAACTGCTATTTGAATAAAAGCTATATAACTGTCAATATTCCACTGATAAATATTTAGGTTATATCATTATTTATAATGGCATAACAGATGTCTATGTTCATACAGATTTTGTAGGACTTTGACTACTTATCATTGATTATTAGTGTTAACTGTCAACTTGACAGAATGGAGAATCACTTGGGAGATGGATCTCTGGGCATGCCTGTGGGGGCTGACTTGATTCTATAAGTTGAAGTGGGAGGCCCATCCACCATAGGTGGTACTAATCCCCAGGCCCAAGATCCTGGATTGTACAGAGAAAGGGAACTAAGCAACACTATGCATTTATTGCTCCTTTTTCCTGGCAGCCTATATGATCAGTTGCTTCAATTTCTGGTTTCCTTGATTTTTCCCACTATAGTGAACTGTGCCCTTGGACTGTGAGCCCAGATAAGTAAACCCTTTCTGTCTTAAGTTGCTTTTTTCTTAATAATTTAGAAATTTTAATTAAAATACAATTATTTAATTTCCCCCTTCCCTTTCTTCCCTCCAACCCCTCCCATGTTCTCGCTCTTACTGCTTTTCAAATTTAGGGCCTCTTTATTTCTTTAAAATTATTTCCTTTTTTTGAAATTATAATGTAGTCACATCATTGCCTTCTTCCCCTTCCTTCATCAAAACCCTCCCATATACCCATCCTTGTTTGCTTTCATTCATTTACTGTTTTTACATATATATCTAGACATATGTACATCATTAAATACATAAACACAATCTGCTCAGACTGTATGATGTTACTTCTGTGCATGTTTCCGGGATGACCATTTGGTACTGGGTAACCAATTGATGTGCTCTTCCCAATATGAAATACTACTTTTTTCTGTTCTCTGAATTCCTTTCATAAATAATTATTTATTTTTATGCTATTTGCATTGGTGTTTTACCTGCATGTATTTCTGTATGAAGGTGTCAGATCCCTTGGAACTAGAGTCACAGACAGTTGAGCAGCAAGTGCTCTCAGCCACTGAGCTATCTCTCTAGCTCCAACTCAGCATTCTTTAGTTGCTACAGTTGTTTGTATAGGATTGAGGCCTCCTGGGCTGTCTGGGTTATCATGTCTATTATTGTTCTTGTTTGATTCCTCTGGATCTTAACAGTCTTTCCACAAAGACCCCTGAGCCTTAGGTGTGAGAGGCTGTATTGTAGATGTATCAGTTGGGGCTGGGTTCCACAACTCTCCATTTCGATTGATTGCAGTTTTCTTTAATTGTCTCTGTTGCAAAGGAAAGTTCCCTTGATGAGGGGTGAGGACTACACTTACTTATCTGTGGGTATTGTAACATGAATAAATAAAAGACCCAGAGATTAATACTGGGTTCAAACTTCAAGATAAGGAACAGAAAAGCAATGCATTGGGCCACTAGCTCTTACCACTACTTCAGGCTGAATGGGCTGGTCCTCCCGCCTCTCCTCAGTGTAGCTGGAGAATCTTGAGACTTGAGTGTCTTCCTAACCTCAATGTGACTGCAGAATGAATCCCTCATACTGAGACTTGCTCCTGTCTTATACACCTCTCATGAGTCCTGGGATTGAAGGTGTGAGCTCTAATTCTTTTTTAGATTGATTCAATCTTGTGTCGATCTGGGCGACCTTGAACTCACAGAGATGTGCCTGTCTCTTAATTCCAAGTCCTAGGATGAAAGGTGTGTATACCACCTCCAGCTCTGGCTGCTGGGATTAAAGGCATGTGCCTAGCATCTATGGCCTGTGGCTGACTTTGCTTTCTGAATCTTCAGGCAAGCTTTAATAAATCATGAATAATATATCACAACAGGGTATAAGGGCAAATATTTATCGTGCTGTTAGGGATTATGCTGGTTTAGTAAGGTAATGGTTGTAGGCTCTCCTCCAAGAGCCATGGTTCCATTAGTTATAGGTAGTTGGTGAGGTTTCTAGTACCAGTAATGATTTAATTCTTAATGATCGGGATTTAAGTACAATTACAAAGCCGTTGGTTACTACAAAGGTATGCATGCCACTACTGTACCATTAGGGTTACAGTGCCATTTTGTTTGTCATTGTAGTTAAAAAATGTCACACTAAGTGGGACTGTTGTAAGCTTGCATGACACCTTCTGGCACCATACATACTATTATAATAGGTACAAATGGTATTTATAGATTGAATGAAAAATTTCTATCTGGGGTCCCTCCAAGAGACAAAGGCCCTCCAAAAAAAAAAAACCCTAACACCAAGTATGAGAAGCCCTCTTTCGAGTTGTTCAAGGTTGTCTAAGTAAAACTCCCATTTTAAGATATTGCTATTGCCCTGGATTGCTCCTCAGAGGTGGAAGGAAGTCCCTATTGCTAAAGACACCGTGTACTTCAGAGGTCCCTGAGCTGGGACTTTTTCTTTTATTATTGTTGTACATGCATACCATATACACACACCAATATATAAAAGCAACATGCTGAATCCATTCAGTGTTGATTGTATGTATATGTTTTCAGGGCTGACCAGTTGATGTTATTACCAATTAGGGTCTCATCCCTGGGGAAGACTAATTCTTGTCTCAGTAGTCATTATTTGCTATTCTTTGTCTAAGTGTGGGTTCCTTGATGTTTCTCCCTTACACTTTACCTTGTCTATTAGTATTGTCACTGTTTGGCCTTGTTTAGGCAACCACATTGTTGTGGTATTGTGTGTGGGGTTAGCTTCCTTGTCATTTCTAGGAAATGTAACCTCACAGCAGACTTCCTGGTCCTTTGGCTCTTAAAATGTTTCTGCTTCCTGTTTCCCAATGTTCCCTGAACCTCCTTAAGTTTCTTTTGTCGGGATATTTTATCATAAGCAATGGGAAAATAAACTAATACATTACCTAAATAGAGTTCTAGGAACAGAATTAAATGCTTTTAAAATGCATTTGAAGCACTTCTCTGTTGTTTTAAATGTGTTACTGATTTACAATTTACTTCCCTAGTTACGTTCTTTTTGTGTGTGCTGTTGGTGAAGTGTAATAAATATTGATGATATATGATATATATGTCTACACACATATATATATACACACTTACACATATATATTTAAATAAACTTTTGTACTTGGGATGTATCATAATGACAAAACATGTGCTTAACATGCTTGAAGGTGTGGGTTCAACACAACACACACACACACTTTCATCAGATTGAGAGACAAACAAGGACAGTCTGATGCTGAGACGTTAACTTCATCACAAGTCTTGAAAGCTGTTAGTTAATGTCTGTATGCATATTCTTTCTTGTTGTTTGTTTTGTTTTGTAGGGGGGACAGGTTAAGACAAGGTCTCCTGTAGCTTAAGCTGGTCTCTTGTAGCTCTAGATGGTTGCATGTAGTTCATGATGGCCTCATATACATGAGAATGATTTAGATCTCCTGATTTTCCAGCCTACGCTTTCCAAGTGCTGGGATTATAGGCACATAGCATGAGGCCTAGCTTAATATGAAGCTGTATGGACTATGCTTTTAAAAATGTGATCATCTTACCAGATAATACTGTTGTATTTCCCCAAGGTAACTATTCCAAAGGAAAGTATATTCTTGCCCTAAGTAGTTTTGTCAGGAGGTAGAGATTGAGGAAGAAACCTCACCCTGTTTTGGATTTATGTATAAATTAGCATTGTCCTAAGAGTGGAATTGTTGGATCCTGTGGTAGACTGATTCCCATTTTCCTGAGGAACCGCCTTACTGATCTCCAAAATGGCTGTACAAGTTTGCACTCCCACCAGCAGTGGAGGAGTGTTCCCCTCTCTCCACATCCTCTCCAGCATAAACTGTCATTGATGTTTCCAATTTTAGCCATTCTGACAAAGGTAAGGTGGTATCTCAGAGTTGCCTTGATTTGTATTTCCCTGATGGCTAGGAATATTGAGCACTTTCTTTAGTGTCTTTCAGCCATTTTGGATTCCTTTATTAAGAATTCTCTATTCAGTCCTGTATACCACTTTTTAATTGCATTATTTGGTGTTCTGTACCCCACTTTTAAATTGGATTATTTGGTGTTTTGGTGACTAGCTCCTTGAGTTCTTTGTATATTTTGGAGATCAGCCCTCTGTCAGATACCCAAAAGATGCACATCCATGCAACAAAGACATCTGTTCAACTATGTTCATAGCAGCATTATTTGTAATAGCAAGAACCTGGAAACAACTTAGATGCCCCATAGCTGAAGAATGGATAAAGAACATGTGGTACATTTAGACAATGGAGTACTACTCAGCGGAAAAAAACAAAACAAAACAAGACAACAACAACCAAAACAAACAAACAAACAAAAAAGACCCAAAACCAACCAACCAACAGTGGAATCTTGAAATTTGAAGGCAAATGGATGGCACTAGAAGAAACCATCCTGAGTGAGGTAACCCAGTCACAAAATGATGTGAGCCTTCATCCAGTAGCTCATAGAAACAGGAGCAGACACCTAGAGCTGAGCACTGAGCCTAGCTCCTGGAATCCAGTTGCAGAGAGGGAGAAGTGATGAGCAAAGGGGTCAAGAACAGGCTGAAGAAGCCCACAGAAACAGCTGACCTGAACTAGGGGGAGCTCATGGACCCTAGACTGATAGCTGGGAAACCAGCACAGGACCTACCTAGACCCCCTGAATGTGGGTCTTAATTAGGAGGCCTGGTCAGTCTAAGGGACCTCTGGCAGTGGAACCAGGATGTATCTCTAGTGCATGAACGGACTTCAGGAGCCCATTTCCCATGGAGGGATACTTCTTAGCATAGTCACAGGAGGGAAGGCCTAGGCCCTACTCCAAATGACTTGACAGATTTTGATGATTCCCTCCTGGAAGGCCTCACCCTCCCTGGGGAGTGGATGGGGAAGGGAATGGGGGGAGGTTGTCAAGGGGGACATGGGAGGATGGGAGGGAGAGGGAACTGGGATCGGTATGTAAAATAAGAATAAAATAAAATAAAATAAATTAGCATTGTCCACTAGTGTTGGATCAGTATAAGCATTTTTCTACAAATTTATAAAAGCATTTTGGCTGGTGGACTTAATGTCACTTATACCTTCATCTGTTGGTTCTACCTTGTACACATTTTCTTCTTGCTCTTGGTTGGCTATAGTCTGGGATTATTTATTGATTAAAACATACTGTTCTGTTTTGTGATTTTTTTTAGTAGTTTTCCTTGAAAGTTGTTTTAAGATTTAAAAAGTCATGTTTCATTGTCTATATTTTCTTTTGCAGTGGACAGCTGTAAAAAAAAAAAAGTTGTTTTCATTTGAATATGACCTTTAAATGACCTCACTCTTCACTTTTAAAAAATGTTCAAATCTTTTCATTCCTTTCTCTAAGATTTATTTTGGTGGAACTGGGCCTTGAGTTCTCTGAGCCATGTTCCCAGCTTCAGTTTCAGAAAAATGTTTAAAATGTAACTTAAGCCATGACTTATCCAGATTTCTATTTTATAGGGCAAACACAAAGCACTTTAAAGTTTGTTTCACTGTGCATACTTGTCTTTCAGCTGAGGTTGAAGTCTCATTGTCCTGATAAAGGCTCCCGTCACTCATTGTGTAGTTCTGACTTACACAGTGTTTCCAATTCTAACTTTGAACATGTAGTATATATATATGATGATGACTGCCTACAGAGGGACTCTGTTTTCCTTTTAGCTACTTCCTTTATATATTACTATTTTTGATTTGATTTATCTTTAGATTTAATGACAGTCTTAAATATGTATTGAGTATGTGAATAATGGTGATGGGGAGTAGGTAGAGCCTATCAGATATCAGAGGAGAAGATCACATGTATCTTGGAAAAGCATAGAATATCTAGTCAGTAAATTACAGATTTGGGTTGGATCATAAAAAGGGAGTAGTAAAATGGAGATATTTATTCTTGAACAAAGTTTGAAGGTCATCAGGAGCGGGAAAAATACATGTCAGAACCCTTAGAAATGTGTAACAGCATTTGGTATTATCAGAGAAGTTTGAACTGAGTGTGGTTGATCACACCTGTAATTGAAGGGTTTGGGAGGCTGTGATATAGGAGGATCACCTTGATTGGGAGGCTAGCCTGGATTACAGAGTGAGTTCTAGGTTAGCCTACATAGTATAAGATCCTGTTTAAAGAACAAACAAACCCAAAGTAGAAGTTTAAAAGGTATGACTCTAAATTTGTTCTGACCAAAAAGATAGTTAATTTTGAACACTTCAAATGTGGCTTGAGTGAATTGGGATGTGCAACTACAATGGATTTCAGACTTATAAGAAAAAAGAATGGATCAGGCTGTGGTGAGATACACCTTTAATCCCAGCACTGGGGAGGTAGAGGTACGTAGATTGCTGTGACTTCAAGGCCAAACTGGTCTACAGAGTGAGCTCCAGGACAGACAGTGTAATAGCCAGGCTAAAAAAGAAAAAGAAAAAGAATGGAAAACATAAATTATTTTTATAGTTGGATTAATTACATGTTGAAATAACACTTTGGCCATATTATATTCAATATTATATTGAATTCAATTATTATTTTTAACATAACTGCAGTGGAGAAGGGGAAGTGGGAATATAGGTCCACCCCTAAGATGCTATTTGCAATCAATATCTTCTGGGAGAGAGAAAGCCAGTTTTCTGGGTTTATCAATGAAACTCGAGGGCAGACCTCATGATCAATACAAAATGGAATCTGTGGTTTTTTGTGTGTTGTTTTGGTTATGGTTTGACATTTTTCTTTTGGTCTTTTTACCTTTTTTTAATATCCAGAATCTATTATCCTCTCTCTCTCTCTCTCTCTCTCTCTCTCTCTCTCTCTCTCTCTCTCTCGCAGAGAACATGAAGTTTTAGTTTTGGGAGATGGGGAGGATCTGGGAGGACTTGGAGGAGGGAAAATATGACCAAAACATTGAATGAAAAACTGAAAAGAATGGTTAGTAGAGAGTTTAAAATTAATACCTGGCTTTTATGTGTGGCACTTACATTTATTTTGGTTAGCTTTGATCTAAAATGTTAATTTCATGGAAGCAGGGCTGTCTTACTTGTTTCTGTATGTGTACTGTCTAGCACAGGACCAAGAGAGTAGTAAGCGTTCTCCTAATGCTTGTTTAATCTTGTGTATGAGTTTTAATATTCTGAGTATCTCGTTCTAGGTTTAGTAGAGTGACAAGCACACACAGTAGGCAGTCAAGACATACTTATTACAGCCAGGTGTGATGGCACACGCCTTTTTAGTTCCAGCATTTGGGAGGCAGAGGCAGGAAGATCTCTGAGTTCAAGGCCAGCTAGTTTACAAAGCGAGTTCTAGGACAGCTGGGGCTGTTACAAGGAGGAACCCTGTCTCATAAAACCAAAATCCAAAACAACAACAACAACAACAACAACAACAACAACAAAAACCATACCCATATTTATTAGATTAATGAATAAAAGAAAAATGCTTTCTCGTGGAAATTTCCAGCCAACTTTCAGACTATTTCCTCTGTTCTTAGCCAGTCCCCAAGGGCTTTCAGACACGTCCAGTGTAATAAGGCTGGCATTTGCCTCTTTCCTTTCTTTCTGTCTTCTTTCTCCTTTCTTCTTTCTACCCCCTTTCCCTCTAAACTCCTTTATTTCTTGAACTTCTTCATACCAACAGTGGTATGTAGACTCTGGCAACCTTTTATTTCCTCAAAAACATTTTTGACTTCTAGGTTTCGTTATTCCTTGTAATTTCCATTAAATTCCACTGAAGAAGAATGGAATTTGCCAGTGACTGAGTAGGAAATAAAATCTAGATTTCCTCTCTCTGCTCAGACACCTGCATAGGTTTTTATTTTTTTTAGTGGGCCTTCCTATAATGTAATATACTTGACAGATTGGAACCCTTACAGGCTATTGCCTTTCACAACCAAGTATTAACATAGCGAGAACTAGAATAAGGATGCAGGCCATGAAGTAAAGCCCACAGACCCACAGACAGTTTGAAAATTAGGGTGGTGATCTCAGCCCTAAGAATGTGATTTTTTGGGAAAACATCTCTTGAGGCTTTGGAGGAAACAAGGAAACAGGACTCCAGATGGTCTCTGTGGCTCTTCCTGGTAACAGCATCTAGTGCTTTTCCAACTATTATTGAGAAAAGGCAGAAACAGATTATAGGAAGGCCCACTTAAAAAACATCTATGAGCTAGGGGCTAAAGAAAACTTCAGGACATCAGGTCACATGTTTCAGGTTTTAACAATAACTCTACTACTGAGTGGGTTAGACGACACCTTTGCCATTGTTTGGGATAAGCTCCTTTATCATTAATATTTAACATTAATGTATTATTAGTTATTTTTCTTACTGTTGTGACAAAATACATGGAAAATGTAATTTAGGGAAGGAAGTAAGGAAACAAGAGAGGAAGGGTTCCTTTGGGCCTGCACTTAGAGAGTACAGTCCATTGTGGCGGGGAAGTCATGGAGGGAGCATGTTCCTCCATAGATGCAGTTAGGTTGTAAGCAGCAGTGAGTGGATTCTTGGTACCCAGCAGGATTTCTCTTTCTCATTCATCCAGGGGCCCCAACCCTGGGAGTAGTGCTGCCCACGTTTCAAGTGAGTCTTTCCACCTCACTTCCCTTAGTCTAGAAAGTTTTTCACAGGAATATATCCTGAAGCATGCTTACATGGCATTTGTAAGTCCCATCAAACTGACGATGGACTTGATTAGCTGTGAAGTTCACAAAAGCTTGGAGGAATGAATGGTTTTTCTTTCCCTAGCTTGTAAAGATGACATGCTCTGCCACTAGCTATCTCCCTTGTGTCAGGACTTGTTTATTATGACTGAGAATATTCCATTGAATACATTTAATTTATCTATCATCTCACAATTGTTTTCACCTCTTGGCTATTGTGAACATTTATGTAGCAGTCTGTTTGAATATCTGTTTTCAATTATTTTGAGTATATAAAAGTGGGACTGTTGATCATATGTTCTATGTTTAACTTTTTTAGGAACTTACAAACTGTTTTCCATAACAGCATTTCTCTTTCCCATCAACAATGTCTGAAGCTTAGAACTGTTCTCTATCCTTGCCAGTATTTGATTTCTTCTCCATTGCTGCTATTATATACGTACTAATGGGTGTGAAGGGGTGTCTCATTGCAGCCTCGATAGTGTATTTTCTAATTAACAATTTGAGCATCTTTTCACTTGTGTATTTGGCTTTTATATAATACTTTGGAGAAATGTTGAAAGTCTATTGTAGAATATTATTTTAAGATGTGTTACATTTGTTTATGCTGTGGAATATTTATTTAATGTTGTAAAGATGTGTTGTACTCCTTTATGTTACATTTGTTTAACTCTGTAAAACGGTGTTACTTTGCCTGTTTTTAAGACATCTGACTGATCTAATGATGAGCTGAATGGCCAATAGCAAGGCAGGAGAAAGGATAGGTGGGTCTGGCAGGCAGACAGAATAAATAGGAGAAGAAATCTGGGAGGAGGAAGAACCAGGAGCCAGTGAAGGACTCCAGGGGCCGACCACCTAGCCACACAGCAAGCCATCGAGTAAGAAGGAAAGAAAGGAGTGTAGGATAAGGATGAAAGCCCAGAGGCAAAAGGTAGGCTGGAAAATTTAAGAAAATATAGCTAGATATAAACAAAGCTAAGGCTGGGCATTTATAAGTAAGTAATAATAAGTCTCCATGTGTGTATTTATTTGGTAGCTGGGTGACAGACCCCCAAAGAGCAAAAAGAGTAAAAAATGTATAAAAATACCCAACAACAGACTGTCATTCATTTAAATACTGGGTAGAGTTGTAAGAATTATTTGATTAGACAGTGAACTCTTACTAGATATGGGATTTTTCAAAGATGTTCTGCCATTCTTTAGGCTGTAATTTCACTTTCTTGCTAGCATGCAATTGTTTTTAATTGTAAATAAATACATTTTACTCATTTTCTTTTTCTTGTGTATTTAGGGTCATAATCAAGAAAGCATTGCCAAGTCAAAGGTTCTAAAAGTCCTCCATTATCTTTTTCTAAGAGATTTCTTTGAACGACTACACCTTGGTTTTTTGAGTTTTAACTATTTTAAGAACTCTGTGGCATAAGGTAAAGTCTGATGGTGTTGGGCTGAGTTTAGGACCTCATGCATGTTTGATAACTTGAACCACTGAGCTTTATTTTAGTTATTAGCTTCATTCTTTCATGCACAGGCAGTTTTTTATTAATTAAAATTTTAACTTATTTTACATACTGACCACAGTTTCCCCTCCCCTTCCCCACCTTTCATCTACCCCCTCCCCATCCACTCCTCCAACTCCTTTCAGAAAGGGGCAGGCCTCCCATGTGTGTCAACAAAGTATGGCACATCAATCTGAGACAGGACCAAATGTTCCCCCCTGTGACAAAGCTGGGTGAAGCAACCCAGCATGGGGAATAGGTTTTCAAAAGCCATCTAGGTGGGAGGGACAGGTCCTGATCTCAGTGCTAGGAGCCCCACAAACAGACCAAACACGCAGAGGTTCTAGGTCTGTCCCTTGCAGGCTCCCTAGCTGTTGGTCTAGAGTGCATGACTTGTCAGGAGCTCAGGTCAGCTGTCTCTGTGGCAAACCATTGGGGCGATAATACAAGGGGCACCATTTATAAAGCACTGTTGGAAAAACTTCTACTGGCATTGCATGGTTTTGGCACCTTTGTTGTAGATCTACTCATCGTTTTATGGTTTAACATGAAATATCCTCCATGGGTTTGAGTGTGAGTCTTGGCCCCCAGCTAGTGGCACAATTTCAGGAGGTTCCGGGAAATTTGGAAGGTGTGTTAATCATCTTTCAACTGCTCTGAAGAAAGATGTGGCAGAAAAAGTTGAAGTAATCAACTTGAAGTTGAAGGTAATTGAGGTTTGGAAAGTCATGTGAATCTCAAATGCCCATTTTATTTCCTTTCTATGTAACTGAGGTCATTTGAAGCTTTAGTATATTGTAGGAATTACATGAAATGTAGGCATGTTTTTAAAGACATGCAGAAGACTTTAAAGCCCTTTATGTTCTTGATAATCTTCTCTTTTTATCCCAGTCTCCCACACCACACCCTTTCATGTGCTGGTTCATTTACAGTGCGTTCTGTACGTCCTCTTCACCCCTGCAGCTCTGGCCTAAGCAGCCCACACCCTCCCTTGTGGTCAATCCGATCTTTCTTTTCTTTTCTTTTCTTTTCCTTTTTTTTTTTTTTTTTTTTTTTTGGCAAACTACTTGAAAAGTGGAAAGGCTTTTGAACAACTTCTACTCCAGAAAGGTGAAGAGACCTGTCCAAATTCATGCTAGTTAATATCCTAGACTTGTGAGTCTTTGTGCGCAGACAGCCCTACTCTACCTAGTTTTGGGTTGCTAGAAGCAGTATGTACAGGATATGCTGAGGGGCCTGTGGATCTCTTCTGACATCAGCTTTAAAAAATGTGCCTGTGTGAATTTTCATATACAGAGTATGGGATTTTTAAAGAAAGTCACGTCTGTTTTATTTACTCTTGTAGTCCCTGACAGCAATATGCAAATATAGAATTTATTTAGTCTGCCTCCCTTGGTGACTTGCCAGTCTCTGAGTGGGGAGGAACACATTTTAAGTTTCCCATGGGTTTTGTTTGTCATAGTTTGATTTCTCATAATGAAAGAGTCCTGGGTTAGCCCCATATGGGACAAAGCTGGATATTATTAAATGCTTCTGTTTTCTATGTATTGGGCACTCACATTTACTTATGAGGTAACTCCATGCTTTAAATTTGAAGTTGCCAAAACTTACCACTTAAAAATTGGGTTTGTGGCTGGTCTGATCAACCAGGATACTCAACATAAAATTCTAGACTTTTGCTTACAGTATAAGATTAGAACATGGATTTTATTTACAAATTAGAAATCTTCCTTAGCTAAGTGTAGTCCCTTAGGCAAAGAATAAAATCCCGTTTTTTTTTCCTGCTGAGAATCTAACTCTCTCACCTCTTTCTTCTGTGCTGATACAATCTCTATGTTCTTGAGCTCAAAACTCCAGAATCACCTATTCTTTCTGAACATAATCCTCTTGTAACATTTTTATGGGATAGCTTATTATTGGGCATTTGCTTTCCATGGTATCAATAAGGAATAATGCAGTTTTTTAGGAAAAGAGTAATTTTTTATGCTTTCTATTTGGTTCTGTAATCTATTTAAAAAAGATAATTAATTGCTTAAGTCTGATGTTCCAAAATATTTATTTTTCTGATGTTAAATAAATATCTAGACAATTCATCTGAATTTAATTACTAGGAAAGAAACATAGTTTTGTAAATTGCAGATTTACCACTTACTCAGCTGTGGTAGTTTGAAGCCTGGCTGATTTTTTTTTTTTTTTAAGAACATGGCCTCTTTTAAACATTTCATGATTATTCTTTCTTCTCTCTCTTCATTGCATAATGTTCTCTTGGAACAACCTCTTGGTAGTAGCCAAATCTTTCTTTTATTGGATAGTTACTGTGCTGTGTGGCAACACTTTGATATAGTTTAACTGATTTAATCTCAACAATATACAAAATGTCTTTTTTTTGGTTAATTCTTTTAATTTTACTTTGTATTGATTCTTTGTGGATTTTGCATCATGCATCTTGATCCCATTCATTTCCCTGTCCCTTCGAATTCACTCTCTGCCCTTGCAACCTCCCCACCCACCAACAAGATAAAACAAAATAAAATTTAAAAGAAGACAAAAATGTCATCATGGAAGCTATAATGTGACACAGTATGTCACACCGTATACCCTTTAGACCATAGATCTTCCTATGCAAGTGTTCATTGCAATGAGTCATTGGTCTGGTTCAAGGCTTCTGGATTCTGCTATACTATTGATACTGGGCCCTCACTGGGCTCTGCTTGGATATACTATTGTTGTCCCGTGTCATGGAAATCCTGTGACTTTGGGTCTTCCCCTTCACATACTCCAGCAGCTCATAAATGGGGTGAATGTTGGGAATGGGCCAACTCACAGCTATGGTTCTGGTCCTGAGTGGTGCTGGGTGGCTCAGCCCACCAGCTCTCTCCCACCCTCACCCCCGAGGGGAGCTCTCCAGCACTGCCCTGGCTTGCTCACTCTATGCAGTATGCAGCAGGGGTGGGGTGGGCCGGTTCTCTTGCTCTCATGCCCACAGGGCCAGCTCGCCGACGCCAGCACCACTAGTGCCAGCTATATTGTGTTGGCCAGATGAGGTAGAGGGGCAGCTGGTGAGAGACAAGGCCAGCTCTCTTGCTCCCCCACCTGCCACAGGTGATGATGGGTGGGGCGGGGTAGCTTCTCCTCCTTGCCCATACCACCATATGGCAGATGAGGGTCTGTCTCACCTGTGCCCCTGCCAAAAGGGTCAGCTCCTCTGTGCTACCCAGGTGAGATGCAGGACCCTGGGCAGCTAGTGAGGAGCAGCTCTCCCAGTGCTGTATCCAGTGAGGGACAGGGCCAACTCTGTACAGCTCTATCCTCCTGGCATTCAGTGGTAACAGGGGCCAGGAACATCAGCACAGAGCATGGCTATGGTAGGGTCACAGACCCAGACCTGGGGCCCAGACTGGGATGTCTCCGTGGCTCCAGGTGGCAAGCAGGTCACCCACCTGTCTCCACTCCTCACCAGCTTCCCCTCTTTGGATCTGCCTTTCTCCACAGGGCACGAACCATCCTCTCTCTCTCTCTCTCTCTTTCTTCCATATGCCATTCTATATTTGTTCATTGTCATAGACCACCCTGCACCAAAAGGGCCTGCGGGCCTGTGTGTCTCCTCCAGCCTGGGGCAGAGAGCCCTGGGAGGGTGTTGATCTTTGTGTCCCACCGAGTCTTAACCTGAAGTGATTATTTTAGTGCTAACTTCACTAAAGGGATAATAGAAGGTTAGAAAGTATAGGCAATTTGTTCAAGGTCACATAGTTACCATAGTGGGATTTATTTTTTTTTTTCTGGTGCTATCAAGGCCTTATACATACTAAACAAGTACTCTCCCTACAACTATACTCCCAGCCTAGGAACTTGGATTTAAACTCATATTTGTTCAGTAACACTTCTAAGGCCAGTGATTCCATTACTTACCTTGTTTTCTTTCTAATAGACAGAAATCAATTTTATTTATTGTTGCAGCCATCTGTAGTAGCGCCACGTTGTGGCACCAATCTGTTGTAACCCATCTTTGTGGGGCTTCAGGTGGATCCAGCCGGCTTGCCCAGTTCGTACCTGAGAAGGGGAATGTGGATTGAGAAACAGCAGATAAAGATGCTAAGAAAAAGACAGAGACACAGGATAGGGTCAGGAGGGCAATGCAGTGAATACTGAATGCCCTAAGTTTGTTTCTCAACATTCTTATATACCCCAATCAAAAGGGGGAATGGCAAAAGACTTCTTTATCATGTGTAAGGAACAAACAGACTTTCTTCCCTTAATCCTCCAAGCATTTGGTAACCATACCTTAGACTCAATTACCATTATTAGGCCTTGAGGGTCAATAGTAAACACACCTCAGCCCAAATCAAAACATCCTACAGTAGCAAAGCCTTTATGACTTACTAAGGACAGTTTTGGACTCTCTGACCTTGAGCCAAAACGAAGCGGAGCCATCTTCATGGGCCCTGACAATTTATTGGCTGAGTTTAGCTAGGAGTGATCATGAGGTAGAGGTAGGAGTTCTTGGTGGCACAATCAGAAATGATTCACTTAGCCATAATTTGTCTTTTCTTAGTTTGTGTTTCCCCCCCTTTTTTAGGAAGTGGATGTGGTAAGTGTTGTGAATGGACCAGCATTAGTGGTGTCTGGGAGTTTATAAAAATCACAGTATATCAGGTACAACAATGGACAGACACATAGAATCAGATTCTGTAACTTAATGAAGTTCAAAGTTTGAGAAGCATTGGTTGCCATGAGGTTATGGACTGAAGACAAGTTCTACAAGGTATATTTAGAGATATGTCTTACTTTATGTGACAGGTATATTTATAGTATAGACCAAACAAAATCTTACAAATTAAATAATATGAAATTAAATATATGAAATCAAAATAAAAGGACAGCATTTTTTTTGTAGTTCTCTATGTTGCAGTCATTGGATTGAGCATTTATTTTCATTTTTTTTTCAAACAGTTCCATGGATATAGACATTACTGTTCTCATGACCTTTGCTAGTGAAAAAAATTTGCTAGTGAAATTACAAGAGTTTAAGTGATTTGTATTTTATCAACTGGTACAGGACAGAGCTAGGACTTGAATTAAAATCTGTCAGCTCTTACAGCATACATTTTTAAGCTTTCAAAGGCTTACTAAGTAGTCTTTGGTAAGATATCTCTTTTTTTTTAGTAAAATGCCTTGTGACAGTTTTTAAAGACAAGGTCTGTCTATGTTGCCCAAACTAGCCTTGTACCTTCCTGCTTTTGCTTCCTGAGTGTTGGTTACAGATGTGTGTCACCACTTCCAACAATTCTTTACAGTTCTCGTTGACAGGATATTGGCATGAACTCAGGCAGGCTTCAAACCTGCAATTCTGTTGCCTTAGTCTCTCAAATGCTAGAATTATAGGTGTGAGCCTCTATACTCAGCATAGAAGTTTATGATGCACTAAAAACGATATGATAGACAAATAATGTAATGTGAAGCTATCTACTAAAGATGAAGGGATTGTTACCATTAACATCATCATCATTATCATCATCATCATCATCATTTTGGTTTTTTGAGATAGGATTTCTCTGTGTAGCCATCGCTGTCCTGGAATTCACTTTGTAGACCAGACTGACCTCAAACTCATAGAGATATACCTGCCTTTGCCTCCTGAGTGCTGGGATTAAGGGCATGGGCCACCATACCCAGCTTAACAGCATTATTTCTGCTTTAAGTCTTTACCAGAACATATATAAAGCTATAGCAATAATACTTAGAATATAATTGGAATTTTGGAAGTTCTTAATTACCCTTTTTTGACATTATAAATTAAATTTTATTTCTTAGAATTACTAAGTGTGCTTTAAATTTCTAAAAATTGTTGCAGTGTTTTTATTTGTATTTGGTTATATAAATAGTAGGTGGTTTTAATAGAACATTAAAAAAAAAAAAAACAGAAAAGAGCCAGGCAGTAGTGGTGCATGCCTTTGATGTCAGGAGTCTCCCTGTCACTCTCCACCTTGCTTATTCAGTCAGGGACTTTCTTTTTTTAAAATTTGATAGATTGCTTTTTAAAATAATTTTTCTTATTTTACATATCTATCTCAGTTCCCTCTCCCTCTCATCCTCCCATGCCCCCATGAACCCCCCATCCCATCCCCCATCCACTTCCCAGGGAGATGAAGTCTTCCAGGAGGGATCATTAAAATCTGTCAAGTCATTTGGGGTAGGGCCTAGGCGCTCCCTCACGTCTCTAGGCTAAGGGAGTGGGGAATGTGCTCCTGATACGTCCTGGTTCCACTGTCAGAGGTCCCATAGACTGCCCAGGCCTCCTGAGACCCACGTTCAGCAGTTCTGGGTTGATCCTATGATGGTTTCCCAGCTGTCAGTCTGGGGTCCATGAGCTCCCCCGTGTTCAGGTCAGCTGTCTCTGTGGGTTTCTCCAGCCTGGTCTTGACCCCTTTACTCATCACTTCTCCCTCTCTGCAACTGGATTCCAAGAGTTCAGCTCAGTGTTTAGCTGTGGGAGTCTGCTTCTGTTTTCATCAGCTACTAGATGAAGGCTCTAGGATGGCATTTAAGGTAGTCATCAATCTCATCATCAGGGAAGGGCTTAGATTATTAGTTGGGGTCATCTTTGTATGTCTCTGGACATTTCCCTAGTGCCAGGTTTCTCTTTAAACCTATAATGGCTCCCTCTATTATGGTATCTCTTTTCTTGCTCTTTTCTATTCTTCCCCCAACTCAATGTTCGTGTTGCCTCATGTTGTCCTCTCTCTTCCTCTTCTTTCCTAGACAGGGACTTTCAGCGGAATTCCAAACTCTTCCAGTATAGCTGGTCTAGTTATCAGCTTCCTTTAGGGGCTCCTCTGGTTCTGCCTTCTGAGCACTGTAATTGTGGGTGGATTACCAAACTCACCAGGCATTTGGTGAGTTCTGGGCATCTAAACTCTGTTCTTATGCTTCCTGCTTGCTTGCATGGCAAGTACATTTAACCACCGAGTCTTTCTTCCCACAATGTATATTTTGGGGATGATTTGGGAGGGGAGGAAAGTAGGATGGCCAGTGATGGGAATTAAGTTCAGGGCCTTTTGAATTTTAGGCAAATATTTTGTTACTGAGCTAGGTCTATAGCCTCTAACATATTTTTGTGTATTTTAAATGTACATTATTTTATGAGGTAGTAAATATATGTAATTAATGAACTAACATGTGGCTGGGTGGTGGTGGCATATGTCTTTAATCCCAGCGTTCGGGCAGCAGAGATAGGCAGAGCTCTGTGAATTTGAGGTCAGCCTGGTCTACAGAGCTAGTCCTAGGACAGCTAAGCTAAGTCTCAGAAAACCAAACCAAATTAAAAACAAACTAATTATGTGTGTGTTTGATTTGTTAAAATATGATATAAAGTTTGAAACAATTCTTGTATTTGATAATAGCTCTTTTTTGCCATTTTGTTTTTTAATTTCATTTTACATTCCAAAACAGCTCCTTTTTAATAGCTTATTTTCCAGCTAAGAAGTCTTGAACATTTTTTTTAACTTGGTCTTCTTTGATGTAGTTTCTCTTCCTAGAAAGTCTCTACCTAATTACTGTTCTTGATGTAAGTTGTGGAAGTGGGATACGATTCTGTTTCTATGCTGTATGGACACAATGTGAGCTATTTAACCTTCCCTTTGTTTATATGTTTAGATTATTTCCAACTTACAATTAATGCTTTGTGGTTATGTTTGTACCAGAATACTTAATGTATCACTCTATTTATGTAAAATAATTTTCTAATGGGAACTGGTAAAAAATATTAAGTATGAATATGTAGTGCCTTTGCTATATTGATAATTTATTTCCAATAAGGAATATATCATTTTGTTTACTAGAAGTAGATGAGGATGTGGCAGTGGTTGTACACACCTTTAATCCCAGCACTCGGGAGGCAGAGGCAGGTTGATTTCTGTAAATTCGAGACTAGCCTGGTCTACATAGTGAGTTCCAAGACAGCCAGGGCTACACAGAAGAACCCTGTCTTGAAAAAAGTTAATGAGAAAAAGAAATAGATGAGAAGTGCCTGTTACTATATTCTTGGCCAAAATTAACTGTATTACTGGTTTTAATATCTTATTTTACTCTTTTATAACCAAATGGCCCAAAATGAAATTTGTGAGTGTTTGATTTTTGCTGTCTTTGATTCTTGATATTCTAATTCGTGCAACTAATTTGTTTTTCATTGACTATTGCTTACCTTGTATGTCACAAATGTGCCCCTTTTACCTGTGGTCTTGATTTCTGTGGTTTCACTTGCTTGTGATTAACCAAGTCTGTAAGTATTAAGCAGAAATTTCTAGTGGTAAGTTCCCGTTTTAAATTGCATGCTGTTCTGAGTAGCACAGTATGTTCTAAAGCTATTCCTTCCACACAGGCCAGAGATCACCCCTCTGTCCAGCATGTCTCTGCTGCGCGTGCTACCCACTCATTAGTCGCTTAGCCATCTGAGCTGCCATATTTTTTGTGGTGTAACAGTGCTAGGTAACCATATTTTACTTAATAATGGCCTCAAATTGCAAGTTTGATACCCACAGTTCAGACAAGTTCTGAAATGTTTCCTGTGAGTGAGTGGCTTAACTTAATAAAGAAAGAAAATCGTATAATGACGTTGGTGTGGTAAGAATGACTCTTCTGTACATAAAATTATGAAGGAGTAAAAGAGAAAATGAGTTTGCTTTGTATTACGAACTTCAAATTTTATTGCTGTAGTGTATTATAAGTGCTTAGTAAGATATCAAATTTATGTGTGCACATTTAAAGAAAAGAGCACTGACAGGTCTTAGAACATTTTACCTGCAGATAAGTGATAGGGTTAACTGTTATTCGATTTGTTCTGAACATTGTATATTTAGTATCTGCTAAGTACTTTCTTCCTTGATATAAGTTTTGAGTCAAAAAATAAATGTAAAAGTATTAAGTAAGGCATTTTATTCTCTTAGGAATAAAGAAATAGAGCCTTAATACTGACAATGACAACGTTGATTTGATATAATAGTGCTGTCAAAATGCAGATCTGGAGAAATATGATTTTATTGTTTTAAAGTTAGTATTTAGTTTAGTTAGGATCCTAGCAATTTTTTTCTTCTCTCATAATATGTTTATATTTCTTAAATGATTCAAATTGTTCTGTATCCCTTTAGTGTTTGAGTGTGTGCATGTATATATTTGGGCTTTATAATATTATAGATATACATATAAAATTGTCTTTATACTATTTTACCTCTGGGAGATATCTTGATTTACATGAATGAGGGTAAGTCTACTTCCAACAATGTCCCTTTGTGTTTTAAATATTTTCCCTGTAATTAGGTAAAAGCCCACAAGATGGCAGTCATTATCCATTTTCTCCTCCTTGCCCTATTTCAGAATTGACCAGGTAATTTAAAGAATATGACTGGATAATATAGGAACATAATTTAATATTTGTATTCTAACTAGGTTGTAGAAATATAAATGGTTATAAGCAGATATTTCTACTTTATTTTATAAGTACAAATATTTCCCAGTATTATAACAGAATAATATTTTTATATTTTAATATTCTTTCTGGTATCCAAGTTACTACCTGGTGTTTAATTCAACATACTAGGCTGCTCCCAAAGAACTGAATAACACCTCTATGGCTTGAAAAATGAATTTGCCTCTAAGTGTTTGTGTCATTATCACTGTTTTAATAACCTTTGTAGAAAGTAGAACTCAATATTGTTTCCTGTCTGTTGTTACTAATAGCAGCCTTTTGCCAGCTATGGGATTTTTAAGACTCTAAGCAAAGATTTAAAAGAAATAGCACTGAGTTTTAGAAAACTTCTGGAATGCATAAAATACCACTATGGACATAAGTTGAATGAGGCTGTGAATGTTTGAGGGCACCAGAGAAAAGAAACGACTAGCAACAACAACAACAATGACAAAGTCAACAACAAAAGGCGATTTGAGACCTATGCATTGATAGGGACCAGTGTGTTACACAAGGACCAATCATGATATATTAGTGCTCTCCTCATCCCCTTCTGCCGAGACAGGGTTTCTCTGTGTAGTCCTGGCTGTCCTGGAACTCTGTAGAACGGGCTGGCCTCAAACTTAGAGATCTGCCTGCCTCTGCCTCCTGAGTGCTAGGATTAAAGATGTGTGACACTACTGCCTGGTGGTAGTGGTTCTTGGCTATAGGGTAAATGTAACTTATTAAAGAGAATGTTTAGGATGCCGTAAAGATAGTGTAGTTACTAAGTGAGCTATTACAATTGTACAATGTTATGTTACACTTTTTGACAAAACTAATGCTGAGTTTTGGAGAGACTAGATTCTAGGTTTAATTGAATCACTATATGACATCTCCCTCACTGGCTTTACAAGAATACCAGATGATGGATTAAATTAAATTGTTTATTAGGTCTTTTCTAGCTCCAATATTAAATGATTATTTTTTCATGAGACTAGAAAAAAAGCACTCTTGCAGAATTTTATTATAGTTTCAAAAGTTGTACATGTGAGATAGTTTAATCTGTTATGGGTGAGATATATTTCCCAGTTGAGCATTGTGTGTGTTTCTATACTAGGCGAAGACTTGCTTGCCTGTTTAGTCTGTGGAAATGTGTGTGTGTGTGTGTGTGTGTGGGGGGTGAAGAGTTTCTTTTCAGATAGCTGCCATGACATCTTGTTAGAGAATTTTGTTATCTGCATTTAGCCCCTTAAGAAATGGTTTCAGAATGAGAAATTGTGAAAGCCTCAGGCTTGAGCTTGCCCTTAAAGAGGTGTTTCTTGCTAAGCACTTTTGATGCAGGAGTTGAAAGCCCGCTCTCATTTCCATTGGTTGACAAATTACCGTTCAGGACCTCCAAGCTTAGCTTGGTTTAATTGGCATTTGGCTAGTTTTTGTTTATTCAAAAGTTATAGGGTTATTTGACTTAAGACTCTGTTTGCCTTTATCTCCTAAGAGGGCTTGATTAAGATTATATCTTAAAAATCGTATGTCTGATAGCAGAAATAGTTACATAGCTTTACTGGCCAGAGCATCCTGGCTTCTTTTGTCACCACCCCTCTTGCATTGCTCATTATTGTTTTAGTGGGTTCTGTTAGTTGATCATTTAAGTGTCTCCTTTTCTATCTGCCCACCCGCCATTCGTCCATTTGCCCATTTCATGTGTACTTTGATTACATTTCTACATGAAGCGAATTCAGTAGGGACATGTCTCTTCTGCTTTTCTTGGTAATGAATCCCATACCCGCACCTCCCACCCCCCATTGGTGGAAAAGTTATGAAGGGTCTCATTTTTTCCAAATTTTATTGCCTAGTTTTAGAACCCTATTTTCTTAGATTCTATTTTCCTTACTCTATCCTTTGCCAATTATTGCAGTTTGGCTAAAAACGGTCAGGAAGAGGGAGTTAACAGGCCATGATTTTTTTTTTAACATTAAAACACCTGCTTTTTGCTGTACAGTGTTTCCATAAGATCTCTAAGTAGAACTGTGTAGTGAGCCTCCATCACTCAGACTCAGTAATGAACAGTGCTTTGAGAATGCTTTGGCCATTTGCCTTCTCTTTATTGTCTTTTCCTAGACTACCTAAAACAACCCCAATATGCAACTTTGCTTGTAAATATTTTAGAATGCATCTCTTACCCTATTATGGACTTGAAACAAATATGAGTCAGAACAGCATGAGTTTTGTAGAACTTTTTATGACTTAGTTCTTGCTTACAGGAAATTTCCATAATGGGAAAGTTCTAAGAAATGAAGGAAAAGTTGGGACATGTGAACAGGGGTTTGGGGCTTTATCAGTGAAGGTCAGAGTTATTTGTTAAAGATTTACTATCAAGAACATGTATAATAATTTAAACCTTGATTCCATGCTGTCACTCTGTTATGGTCAACTTCACTCACAAGTCAATGCTCTTCTTGGACTTTTCAGCATTGGGCTAAGCCTTAAGGATTTTTGTCATACATCTAAAGATAAGGAGTTTTTAGTAATCAAATCACATAAAACTTGGCATTTTCTTCTAGGCTATTTTAGTGGATAGAATTAGGAAGTTTGTTTTTATTAAGTTAAAATAAACCCAGAATTTCTGTATTTTATTTTTTGTTTTAAAATTTTTCTCTGTTTTTTGAGAATTTCATGTATGTATAGAATGAAATATGACACACACATGCAAATACATGCACACGCATGAATATGCTCCCATTTCCATTTTGTCCTTTCAGCACCTCCCGTGGCCCTCCAGCATATCCCCTCTCAGCTTCATGCCCTTTTTTGTGTTTGTTTGCTATTTCTTGATAACCCACTAAGTCAGTTAGTGCTGCCTATGTTTATGGGTGTGGAGGCATACACTGGAGCACGGAAAAGCTACCAGTGGCCACACATAAAGAAAGAGTGGTTCTTTCTCCTCCAGCCAGTATCACCTGTCAGTAGCTCTACAGTTATGCATAGAACCTGGAGAGTAACTTCCCCATCTACGCTGGTGTCTTAGTTTGGGGTACTATGACTATGATCAAACACCATGACCAAAAACAAGTTGTATAGGAAAGAGTTTATTTGGCTTACACTTCTGCATCTATAGTCCATCACTCAAGGATGTCAGGACAGGAACTCAAACAGGGCAGGAATCTGGAGGCAGGAGATTATGTAGAGGCCATAGATGGGTGCCGCTTACTGCCTTGATCCCCATAGCTTCTTCAGCCTGCTATCTTATAGAACCCAGGAGCACCAGCCCGTAGGTGGCACCACTCAAAATGGTGGTGGTATTAAGAAATGCCCTACAGTCTTGCCTATAGCCCCATATTATGGAAGCATTTTCTTAATTGAGGTTCTCTCCCCTCAGATAACTTTAACTTGTGTCAAGTTGACATAAAACTACCCGACATAGCTGGAATTTTGGTCAGCTTGATCATGTGTAGGTAGCCACAGCTTCTTTGAGTTATTGAGTGTGATAGTCATGCCATGTTTGGTAGCAAACACAGCACATTTCTTTTATCCTCTGGCTTACATTTTTTTCCATTTCCTGTACTAAGATGCTGAGATCTTCCCTGAGCCTTGAAGTGGTGGTTGACAAAGATGTCTTATTTAGGGCTGAGAACTGACTCACTTTTTTTTTTTTTCCATTTTGACCAGTTTTGCATCCTCTATTGACTGTTACTCCCTGAAATTTTTTGACAAAGGTTTCAGGCCTATGGCTATAACATAAATATTTCCAAGGTAATTTCATAGCATTACCATTTACCAGAATAATAATGCTACTAGTGTACTGTAGTACACTAGATTAAATTACCTCTCCAGCCATGGGCTTTTGACCAAAGTTATAGCATCTGGCATGAAATTCCTGCTCTGAAGCAGGCCTCAAATACAATCAGAATACTGTTAGTTAACCCACAGCAGTCACATGACTATTGAAGCAGTGGATGCATCTTGCCTGTCAGGTTGGTATTGTAGCATGCAGAGTCTAGTGTTGGGTAAGACCATTGATGTCTTCTGCCCTCCAGCAGCCTGAATTGCACCTTCTGGCACTATGACCATTAGCCAACAGGTAGGAATCTTCCTGGTTTATTTGGGGTGGTTTTTGTTTTGTTTTGTTTTTGTTTTTTTGTTTGTTTGTTTGTTTTCTTTGTGTGTGTGCATGTGCATGTGTGTGTCCTATTGCCGAAATGTGTGGTGTTTTCAGCAATAGAGTCTTTAAAAATTTACCTTAAGTTTTTCTTATTATTTTATGTATGTTTGGCTGTTTATATGTTTGTGCACATGTACATGCTTGGTGTCTGCAGAAGTCAGAGGGAGATTTTTGAATTCCCTGCAACTGGAGTTACAGACAGTAAGCTTCCATGTGGGTTCTGAGAACCAAACCCAGGTCTTCTAGAAGAGCCACCAGTGCTCTTAATCAGGGCACCATCTCTCCAGCTTAGTAATAGGGTCTTACTAACTTTGTATTTATTGTGGATAGCCAAGGATGATGATGATAGTTTAGGTTGTTTTGGAGACCTCTGGATCATCCTTGACCAACAACTTCCAGGGAGGTAGGTATATTCCAGCTTGTGCTGAAACTTTCATTTACTCATCCTCTAGGAGTGACACTGCCCACCCAACCAGAGAAATTCTATTTGAACTTTACTTTTTAAAAGTTGTATTTGTAATTAGCTTACTATCTAGAGTGTTTTCACCTTCATAGGCTTTTCCATACACACTTAGTTTGAATTTTTCTTCATTTAAATTCAGAGGTACAAGAATTTTACTCGGCATCATAGGTTTTTTTTTATTTTTTGATATTAAATGTTGTTCTAATTATAGTTGCATTCATCTATACATAGAATTCCAATTCTCTTGGATAATGCATATCATAGGTTGCCACACAAAAATCTATTTGCTTTATTAATCTATATTATACATGTAACAGTTTACGAATAATAATACCAAAACATCACTAACATTACAGGAGTCATTAGAGATATACAGTAATATTCTGATATAAAATCACATCACTTGAAGTAAATTTTCCATGTGTGGTTAATTTCTTCCTGGACACATATTTAGGTTGCCTTGTTTCCTTTTCAATTTTAAGAGATATCTTAAAATATGTTCTCTTTTATATTTAAGTTAAAAGTTTACATCAAAGAAGTCAAATCAATAGAGCAAGCCTAACTTTCCTTGATAATATAATAGTCTACTTGTGCTGTAGTTTTCCTTTGTCTCCTAATAGTAAGCATTATTGAAATGAGTCATAATTTTTGTCTTTCCTTCTGTCTCAGCATCTAGTTTAAAGCACTATTTTTTTTACTTTAGTAAATCAGCAAATTTACTATATATATATATATATATGTGTGTGTGTGTGTGTGTGTGTGTGTGTGTGTGTGTGTGTGTGTGTGTGGTTTCCATCGTTGACTTAGTTTTACATTGTTAGAGAATATAGCTGTTACCTCCTGTGTTTTATTCTTTATAACCATTGTTTAGTCTTAGTTCTGTAAGTACATGTACAGCTAATGATTACAGTCAGTTCTCAAATAGAAATCTTGTCATCATTTGTATTACATGGAGTTTGTTTTCTAACAGGTTTCTCTGGAAGGCTTCCTGAGAGCATTCTTTGAGCTATTACATTCCCCATTCCCTAACAGTTTTCTTTCTGGCCTTTATACTTGAAAATCATCATTTTGGCTTCATATAAAATCCATGTTTTACATTTTCAGCCCTTGGGTATCTCCAGCCTGTTGTTTTATTATTACCTAGAGTAAAATATTGGTGTTGAAAACTGATGATAAATTTGATTTTCACCCTTTTAAGTAACTTGGTCTTTTTGCCTGTGCCCAAAGGATATTTTTTTCTTTAAAAAATGAGATTCATTTTTCTGAATTTGATTACAATTCTGTAAAACTATACCTATGTAGTCTTCAATCTCCATCAGAGACTCAAGAAGGATAAAATATTACTTGGGTAAACAGGAAGTATACAGCAAACAACTTCCAAAACTATAGAAATGACAGAAACAGCTGGATGCCTGGACAGTTACCCAAGGTTCCTCTGCAACATTGGAGCATCTGTTACAAGCAGGTTTTTCCCACCAGCCGCCTGACCCACTCTTTGTTCCTCCCCGCCGGCCGCCCAGCCACGTGAGCCCCAAATAACACTCAGAGACTCTGTATTTGATACAATCCTGTGGGCCAGTGACTATCATTGTTAATGGGCTAGCTCTGTCTTAATTATTAACTCATTTGTACGTATCTAAGTATTTCCACATGGCTCATCTTACCGAGCGGCGAGCCAGCATCTTGCTTCCTCTAGGCTCTACATGCTGACTCCTCCTTACTCCTTCCTCTTTCCTCCTCGTAGTCTCCTAGCCCTGCCTATCTTGCTTTCCTCTTGGCCATGGTGCTTTATTAATTAACCAGTATGAGAAACATATTTACAGAATAACATCTCTCATCAGGCATCCATCATTGTTCTACAGGCCTAGAACATCTGACAGATTTCCCTGTAAAGCAGAAACTTTGAAGGACTGTCTCACCTTGCCTTGGCAATTTTCAGCAGTCTTTTGTGTCCTACTTGTCCAGTTTGGACAGCATACTATCAGTAGTTGAGGCAAGTGGCTATCTTTTGCCACAAAGAAAACAAACACCATATGGAGATTCTTCTATATCCATCATCTTTTTTTGAAGTTGATTGGTGCTGTCAGTAGATATTGTGTCTCACTATCATGAAAAGCCGTATGTTATTATAACATTTTAAGTCCCATATTCTGTAGGTCTTTGCCATGTTTGAAGATTATTTAAAATATATCTCTGTATGACCTTGAAGACATACTTAACATGACTATAACCTCTATTTTTTTTATTATTCCAAATAGCTTTCAAGGACTAAAGCTCCATTTCAAGATGAGCTTCATAGGTACAATATTTTAGACAAGAAATAGAAGCATATAATGTAGTATAATAACATAACCTTAAATTTGTTTCAATATATAAAAATTCACATCAATGTAAAATATTTGTGACTAGTGGTTGTTCAAAAGTAGACTCAACAATCTTCCCTTTTATCCCATCATTACTATACTAAATCCCCCTTTCTCCCTTCAGAAAGAGATCCCTGAATCTACTCTCCATTGTTTAGCTTTCTCCCTGACCATGACTAGTAACGATTTGTAACCAATTCCTCTGTGATGATAAACATCCATAACCCACCAAGTGACCAAAAACTGCTTACCCTACCTCTTGGGAGTGAGGCCTTGTGTTCTCCATATTACTTCCTGTTGTTTGGAGGAAGTGACATCTTTAGGGGACCCTGGGCAAATTGGGATAATGGGTCAAGTCCTGGGAAAGCTAGCTGTAACATTTGTTGTCCAGTCGCTGTGCAATGGGAAGGTGTAATGCTTATCTGCTGTCCTGGGTAGAGTAGTCTGTGGGGCTGGACCATGTCAGCCAGCACCCTTGAACCTGTTCTAGATGCAGAACTCTGAGGAAACTGCAATAGAGGCTCTCTGAGAGGTTGTATCACCTGGGCTACCCATTTTCATTGGTGTCTGGTCCCTTGGCTCTGAAACACAAACTTTCAAAGGTAATATACATATATGCATTAACACAAGAATGAAGTCTGTGGTGTGTACAAGTCAGTTAAAGATAATTTTTTTTAATGTTTGAGAAGGTAAATGGCATCTGTCAACTTTACAAGTCTGTTTGGAACGTATAGCCAAACTGTAATATGAATCTCTATCCGTGCCATATGAAAGGATGGCATGTAATAATAAGTATGAGGACTCAGTAGTTAAGATTTACTTATTTCCTTATCCCTACATTTCCCCTCTTTTAGTGATTTAACAGCTTTGATTTTATTGAATTTCATATTTTAAATGATAAAGCAACAGCTAATATAATTGAAGATTTTTCCAGCTCTTTTTTTTTAATAATATAATTTAAAAATTTTACATGTGGATTCCAGTTTCCTCTCCCTCCCTCCCTCCCTCCCTCCCTCCCTCCCTCCCTCCCTCCCTCCCTCTGTCCCTCCCCCCTCCCTCTTACCCTCTTTCCCATGTGACATGCACCCTGGCCACCCTCCCCTCCCATCCCCCCACCCCCATTCCTCTTGTAGGGCTATGATATTCAGGTTGGGTCATGTAAATCTGTCAAGTCATTTGAAGTAGGGGCTAGGACTTCTCTTCTGTCTCTAGGTTAAGGGGGTATCCCTCCATAGGGGATTTGTCCGCAGGGTCCTTTTGTGCACCAGGAATAGATCCTGTGCTGAAACCCATATTCAGGGGGTCTGAGTCAGTCCCATGCTGGATTCCCAGCTATCAATCTCGGGGGGAGGGGGGATTAGCTCCTCCTTCTTCAGGTCAGCTGTCTTTGTGTGTTTCTGCAACCTGGTCTTGTCCCCTTTCTCTGCATCTGAATTCTAGTTCGACTCAGTATTTCGGTTATGGGTGTTTGCTTCTGTCTCCAACAGGTACTAGATGATGTATAATTAAAGTTTTGCATAAATTTATTTTTGAAATTATAATATAATTGTGTCATTTTTCTTCCTTCTCTTTCCCTACTCCAACTTCTCCATTAATCCTGGCTGCTGTCTCTCATATTCATGTCCTCTTTTTACTTAGTTTTACATACATATAGTATTATATTTATGTATATTCACAAATACATAAATACAACCTGCTCAATCTGTCTAATATTACACACACACACACACACACACACACACACACACACACACACACATTCTCTTTGAAGCATTTGTTTTCTTTTTGCTGTTGTTTTGAGATCCACTGAGTTTAACCAGGATCACCTATGCTACCATGACTTTGAAACTGTTCATTGGAACTTGGTGGGTTCACCAGAAGGTACACGACTGAAGACATGACTTTCCTTTCTCCAGAATCCATCAGTAGCCAATAGCTTGGCAGAGAAGAGCAGGTCCCAAGGCACCTTCTGGACCATCAGTTGATAGGCTCATTCTTGTGTAGACTTGCTGAATTTGAAGTCTGTTTTGAAGTCATGACGGCATTGGCTGTCCATAACCAGAAGACAGCATTTCACTCTAGCTTCTGGGTCTTAGATTTTTTTCATTCTCCTCTTCCATTATGTTTCATGAACTTTAGGTAGGTCAGTATAAATATTTGCTTTTTTAGGGCTTGTCACTCAAACATCACTTATTTTCAGCACCTTGAGCAGCTGTGTGTCTCTGCATCCACCACCATTCATTGTAATGAGTGACTTTTCTGATTGTAAGAGTGTCTTTTATGTTTTTCATTCACTCAGGTTTTTTTTTTAATTTTTGAGTGTGTGACATGTAAAGTAACATTATTTTATATGAAGATTAAAAGATAAACTACTAAACTGTGGCTATATTGCTAAGTGATATAAGTTACACAATGACACTTATATAGTTCATTTATGGTTTGTATGTATGTATACCAATAGTTTGTGTGTTTGGAGCTTGGTCCTTAGTGTGATGCTCTTAGATGGTGACAAGATTTTAATAGATAATCTTTGTGGGAGGTTGTTACTGAACCCTCCCAGTGCTGTGGCTTCCGGACTTGCCATGTGGTTGCTTCTTACGTTACATAGTACCATCTTGTTGCCAATTACTACAATTACTATGAGGGGACACAGTATGGTTATACAAGAGTCTCTTACTATTTGGACTTGCAGGCAACAAAACTGTGAAATAAATTAGCATTTCTTTTTGGTAATTATAATTTTTCTTTACTCACTGGAACATGAGAAACTGGGAACATTCTTAAAAAAAAAAGATTAAAAGACAAAACAAAACAAGACAAAAAATACAAAGCATTCTTCCACCCCACAGCTATCATCAGCCTGTATAGGATGGAGCCTGGAGAACACCTCCCCATCCATGCCAAAATGTTAACTGGCTTGATCTTTTTTATTATATTTTTTTACTCTTGAGAATTGAACATATGTACATGATAAAATGTGATCATATCTATTTCCCTTACCTCCTTCCAACTTCCCTGAAATCCCCCTAATAAGGCTCCTTCCAAAATTTTTGTCATCTAAGTTCCATCAGTGTTGCCCGTACATGTACCAGTGTGGCGGTTTGAATGACAATGGCCCTCATAAGCTCATATATTTGAATATTTGGTCACTAGTTGGTGGAACTCTTTTGGGGGAAGGATTAGGAAGTATGGCCTCGTGAAGTGTGTCACTGGGTGAGCTATGAGGCCTCAAAAGCCAGTGTGCCAGGACGAGTTCCTCTTTGTGTCTGCTCTCTGTGGATGAGATGTAAGTTCTTAGCTACTGCTCTAGCACCATACTTGCTGGACTGTTACCATGCTCCCCACCATGATGGTCATGGACTCACCTCTGAAACTGTACAGGAGCCACCAATGAAATGATTTCTTTTATAAGTTGTCTTGATTGTGGTGTTTCTTCACAGTAGTAGAACAGTAATTAAGACACAGGTATGTGGTCATCCACTGGAACTTGGGAAATATCAGTGGTGATACATTTAAAAAAAGAGTGATTCTCCTTTCCAGCAGCTATTAACTGTTAGTAACTCCTGAGTAAACACGTTACTGGAGAATACATTACTCATCTTTGCTGGTATTTTGGCAGGGTTGATGTTGTGCAGATGGGCACTGTTGTGAGCAATGCCATGTCCAGACGATTGAGTTTCATAACTTGCTCCCATCCTCCATCTTTTATGTTCTTTCTGCCTCTTTCTCCAAGGTTTTCTGAGTCACCTAATTATTTTGATTTCATTTCTAAGATCATTGTTTTCTTTTATTTCTAGTTATTTTCTGAGTTTTTTTGTTGTCCTACTTTAGGGTTTTTATATTTAGGATTTATGACTTTTTATGTTATAATTTAAAAATATTATATTGGAAGTATTCATAGTTTTCATGAACATCTTTTCTGACATGATTTTCTTATTTATGGGGATATTATCAATTTCTACTCTTTTTCTTAAAATTTTCTCATGATGTTGGTTATGATTTTTTTCTCTTGTTCATTTTTTAAAAAAGATTTACTTATGTATTTATTTATTATACAGTGCTCTGCCTACATGTATGTCTGTGTGCCAGGAGAGGGCACCAGATCTCATTATAGATGGTTGTGAGCCACCATGTGGTTGCTAGGAATTGAACCCTGGTCCTCTGGAAGAGCAGTCAGTGCTCTTAAGTGCTGAGCTATTTCTCCAGACCATTCTTGTTCAGTTTTGTGTGTGTGTGTGTGTGTGTGTGTGTGTGTGTGTGTGTGTGTGTGTCGTGTGTGACGCGTGCGCAAAATTAGTTTTCTGACTTTTTAGGGAAGAGTTGTGGATTAGATAGTTTTTCTGGCTTTACATCTCTAAACTTACATTTGTGACATGTGTGCATATAATTAAAAAGTGTGACCTATTGTTTTCTGAGATATGATGATTTTGTTTCCTTCCTCTAATTTTATCTGATCTTTCTTTTTCCTATGTACCATCCAATATAAAGTCTTTTCCTGAGAAATAGTTTGGGGTTTTATTTGTTGAAGTTTGGGCTGTTTGAGTTTGTGTGTTCACAAAGTATAGATATTTATTTATGTATGATTTGTGTGTATGTGTGAGCAGACAGCTGTGTATACATAAGTTAGAAAACAACTTATGGTACTTAGTTTTTTCCTTCCACTATGTTAGTCCCAGGGATTGAACTCAGGCTATTCAGCTTGGTGCTCAGTGCCTTTACCTCAGACTTCTCATGGCTACTGGAAACCATTCATAAATCAAGGTATATAAACTTGTTCACTTTCTTCAAACATGCTTGCTGCTCTTTCCAGTGGGTACATGAATACATGAGCATGTTTGATTGAGAATGACACTAGGGAAATGTCCAGAGACCTACAAGGATGACCCCAGCTAACAATCTAAGTAATAGTGGAGAGGCTATCTTAAATGCCCTTCCCCAATAATGAGTTTGATGACTACCTTATATGCCATCCTAGAACCCTCATCTAGTAGCTGATGGAAGCAGAAGGAGACACCCACAGCTGAACACTGAGATGAACTCCTAAAATCCAGTTGCAGTGAGGGAGGAGTGATGAGCAAAGGGGTCAAGAACAGGCTGGAGAAACCCACAGAAACAGTTGACCTGAACAAGGGGGAGCTCATGGACCCCAGATTGAAAGCTGCAAAACCAGCATAGGACTGACACAGACCCCCTGAATGTGGGTCTCAGTTAGGCGGTCTGGGAAGTCTCTGGTACCTCTGACAATTAAATCAGGATGTATCCCTAGTGCAGGAACAGACTTCAGGAGCCCATTCCCAATGGAAGGATACTCTCTTAGCCTAGAGACATGGGGGTGGGCCTAGGCTTTGATGATCCCTCCTGGAAGGCCTCACCCTCCCTGGGGAGTGGGTAGGGGGTGGGATGGGGGCACATCTGTGGGGAGCATTGGAAGCTTTGAGGGAGAGGAAACTGGGATCAATATGTAAAATAAGAAAAAATTGAATAACAAAGTTTATAAGGAAAATCAAGAGCTAGTTGCATGATGGCTCAATGATTAAAAGCATTTATTCTTGTGGAGGACCAGGCTTCTATTCCCAGCATCCATATGACAGCTAGCAACCCTCTGTGACTCCAGTCCTAAGGTACTCAATGCCCTCTTGTGACCTGTAGGTACCAAGCACACATGTGGTATGGACATACATGTGGGCAAAACACTCAAATATGCAAAATAAATTTAAAATATTGAGAGTTTGTGAAGAAAATTAAAGTTCATTTTTTTGCAGTGGGGGGGTGTGAAGGAATTAAATTTTATTTTGTGAAAAATAAAGCTGGTGATGGTGGTACATTCTTTTAATCTCAGCACTCGGGAGGCAGAGGCAGGCAGATCTCTGTGAGTTTGAGGTCAGCCTGGGCTATGAAACAAAAATAAAAAAATGGTTACTTATAAGAAGAATCAGTTAGATTAAGGAAAGAAAGTTAATAAAAATGTTGGAAGACATGAACATTCATTTAGATTTTCATTAAAGCTAATTAAATATATGGGTCCACTTACATGTTGCATGGCTTAATTCAGAATATGCCAGTAATTAAGAATTTAGCCTTTGTAATGGCAGGTCTAGATTGAATCCCTAATCTATTGCTTATTTTCAGTGAGTTATATTATGACTCCTATTCTTAGGCTTGTTTTCCCCTCTATTTAAAACGAGGCAACTAGTTTTCATCTTCTAGAATTATTTAAGGTTGAAATGAAGTAATACATTAAAATGCTTCTACAGCATCTATTTTTAATATATGTTTAAGGAAGTTGGTTCGTTAAGTGTTATTGCTGATTTGCATGGCTGCGGTTTCTTACAGGAGGTGATGAAAGACAAGCTTGAGCTAGCTTTTCCTTGGCAGAAGTAGTTCTCACTTGCTTGCATTCTTCCACGTGTATCCTTTCTCTTTAATGCCGTGGCTTGTTTTTATTTTATATACTTTTATACAGTAGACACTGAAGAGATCTGATAACAGTTTTGTTTTCACTAATTAAATGGCATATGTATGTTTAGACAGTTTGATCAGGGTTCTCAAGGATCATGTCCAATATTCATCTGGCATAGCCGCATCATCACTCGGGCTTTCAGACTACCTATATCTAAGAGGTGCTGTTGCGAGGGTTGATATTGCTGCTCCATGGCTCACTATTTTAACAAACATGTACAGGGATATCTGTAGTCATTAATTCTTATGTTTGTGACCGATATGTTCCAAAATTTGCAATTGCTTACTGACCTCAGTAACAGGAACCCTACACTTTCATATTCTTTGTGGTATTTGCCCAATCAACTTAGGCTTGGGCTTTGGAATATTAGTCTACTAATGACATATTGGCATTACTTGTACCTTTCTTCCTTGTTCCCCTAGATTTTATGTTTTGTATTATATGGAATACAAAAGTGAGTCTTACTGAGATTTTAAAGAACTTAAGATTATGTACTTAATTGTTAAATTTTAGGTAAATTTAACCAAAAGGATTAGAATGGTAATAGTTCTAGAAGGTCTTCTGAAATAATGGAGCTAGGTTTTATTCAGCATCTGGGTGATGCTGATGTTGTTAAATCTGTGGACCTGCTTATATATGTAGTATACTATTACAACACATTTTATATCCTGACTGCATTTTTTATGGTATCAGGGTTATGTGATGTCTTAGATTCAAGTATTTATGTTATAAATGTAAATATCAAAGAAAATGGTATAGGATTTAGTGTTTAGCCTCATTGAGGATAGGTTAGAAAGGACATTAATATCAGGGGTAGTTTAGTCACTGAACTTTTTTGACATTGTTGTGTTTTTTATTTTTGAACACATCCCAAAATTATTATAAGAATTCTGCTCCTACTTTTTGCATAAAAGGAAATGCAGGAAATTTAAGCATCTTCCTTAAGGCTTTCTAATATATGATAAAGCTGAAGTGAATGTAGGTCTAATCTCAAAGCTTCTTTTCATACAGAAATAAGCTGTTTTCTAAGGAGTTCAACTTGGAAATGAACACTATATAAAATTTTTAAAATAATTTCTTTCAGAAACACTTAAGAAAGTTTATGTTTACCTGGGAAAATAAACTATGGAAGTGTGTGTGTGTGTGTGTGTGTGTGTGTGTGTGTGTGTGTGTGTGTGTGTGTGTGTGTACATGTATAGCCATGATCTTCTATTTAAAAAAAAAATGAAATCTTAAACCATAACTAATGGCTTAGGACTGTAATCCCAGCTTCTCAGGAGGCTGGGGCAGGAGGACTATACATTCAAGCATGAGTTACAAAGTAAGTTTAAGGACAGCTTGTTAACTTACTGAGACTCTGTCTCAAAAAGTAAGGAGAAGATTAGGGGTATGACTCAGTGGTAACATGATTGTTTTGCAATTCTCAGGCTTTGTTCAATCCTAGTAACATAATAAAATGTGAACTATTGTAATTCATCCTTTACAAAACCATACCCCTGGACTAAATGATTCCTAAGATTACCTTAAGACCCAATTGTCCTACTCCAGATATGATTGTTTTGCTTATACTTTTGAAAACAAGTTGTAAGGTAGATTGTGGGGAGTAGAAAGTGAAGTGGTAACGGGGGCTTTGAAACATTTCCACCAGCAGATGGCACTATAACATTTCTACAGCCCTCTGCCCTTAACTAGTCCCAATCATAAAGTAGGTGAACTCTTACATAGACCCAGGGTCGTGGTGCACTCCTATAATCTCAGCACTTGAGAGCCTGTCATAAGCACATTTTGAGTTTGGGTCAGCTAAGGCTCTATAGCATGACTTTGTGTCAAACAAACCTACCCACTTTAATTTGGAGTTCAATTATCTGAAAACTGTGAATTAAATAGGTTCAAATTATGTGACATACTTGGTCATCCAAATTTTTCCTCTGGAACTAGAAAAAATAGCATTATGGAGTGAGAGATTCAGGTTATGTTCAAGCCCCACTCCAAACCAGTGATTTGAGCTTTTTAAAAAAATTTATTTATGTATTTTATGTATGAGTGCTCTATCTGCATGTATCCCTTCAAGCCAGAAGAGAGCATCAGATTCCATTATAGATGGTAGTAAGCTGCCATGTGGTTGCTGGGAACTGAACTCAGAACCTCTGGAAGAGCAGCCAGAGCTCTTAACTCCTGAGCCATATCTCCAGCTCCAGATCAGTGATTTGAAACCTCCTCAGATGATTTCAGTATGCAGCTAGGACTGAGAATCACCGTCCCAGAGTCTTAGGTTTTTTTTGTTTTTTTGTTTTTTGTTTTCATTTTTGCCTGACACAGAAAATACTATTTTAAAGTAAACAGAAAACACCATTTTGTTACATTGGTTAGCTTTAATTAAATCAAATAGGGATTCAAGCTTTAAATATCTTGTGGAAATTACACACACATAGAGTCATCAATGCTAAGTGTTTCTAGGAGATCAAAAGGATGAGAACCGGAAGATTTTGGTGGCAGTTAAGTCTGCTAAGGTAAATTATAACTTGCATTGAAACAAGGAAGTACTTGTATCTGCTTATCTGGGGACACAGCTACCCCAAAGAATTAGAAGATTCTACTTCAGGCAGAAACAAAATACTTAAGTAGGTATATATAAAAAAAACTACAGTCTTATCATCCAATTTTGGCTGTTGAGGAGTAGACCAAAACAAGCACATAGTGGCATTTTGAAAGGACAAAATGTACCGTTAACAGTGGGAACCAAAGCAAATGCAATTATAGCAAGTCAAGTTTTAGGGTCAACAAGCCACACTCTGCTCTAGGTAAATGTTTTGTTATGGGTCCAATTTCTCAATTTCAGGATTAGTATCTCATATATATATTGAGATGAACAGATAAGGTTTATATGTTTCATTTTCTTAGGAATTGTCTTCAGCATTGATGTTCAAGAATTGTCTGACTAGGAATGTAGTATGTATAACTAATCTTATGCCTACTTGTATAGTTAATGAAACCATGGAACACCTGAAAGGTCAATCTAAATTTGTTCTCTGGGTCACTAAATATTAAAACCCTCAGCCATTTTTAATAACAAACATGTCAAAATTATTATCTAGTTGTCAGTCAGAAGAGCAGACTGTGGTTTTAGTTTCATCAAGGAACAGCTTGACCTTTTGACTCCCTATTTTCTTACCTGAATTAAAAGACTAAATCCTGTCATCTAATACTTTTATTTATTACTGTAATATTTCAAAACCTTAGGGTTCAAGTGCATAGTCTCCTTCTGCCATGTCTATGTAAACTACACTTATTTTCACAATGAAATCTAACATGGAGAAGAAAAATGGCAAGTACTAAAGTACAATTCTTACAACACACATGGAATGGGTGTACTTATATGCCTATTGTTCAGGTGGGGTAATTGAAGCTTAATAAGAATGAATGACTTGTACAACAAAGACCATGTTAGAGATAGTAAATTGTGATTTATATTTAAATCAAACCCCTAAACCCAAGCTTTTCCCAGTACGTGATACTGTTTTTGGAAGCAAATGTGCTACAATGTAAAATAAGGCTTTTTAAAAGTGGGGATGACTAACATGTGAACAACTTTGATCTGTTAGTTGGTTTTCCACATATAGAAGTCCTTCAGATAACTGTCATCCTCACCTAACATGCCAAGGGCTCACAGATAATACATATTAAACTACATTTATTATGGATATGGTCTTCCCTTTACAAGTATGCTGCTTGATGGCAGTGAAGGGTTAAACACCATCCAGGCATATATCAGAGTATAGAGTAACCACAGTCACAGATGCCTTCTTCCTCAGCTGTTCATAGAAAGTGTTTTCATCCCTTGGTCTTCCAGATGCTCAGTGTTCTTCCATGTATGGTTTGTGGTAATACTGAATGTGAGAGGTGAAATTTGGTCATAAAAACAGGAAATATTACTAGTCCCGTCTCTAGCCCTAGTGTCCATTTTGATAACTGTCGTATTTCCACTTGTCTGGAAGAATAGCCAGTCTTTGGGGATGAAATAACATACTTTCTAACTGGCATTTACCTTTACCTGCCTATGTTTCTCTTCTAAGTGGAAAACTGAGATAGACACGTAGAACCCACTTAATGTTGCTTTTTCTTCTTTAGATGTAAGCTGTTATTAGAGCCTGAAATATGTGGTATGCTCTTTATTGCCTTATTTACTGACATCAGGTTATTATGAAGACAGTTATATGTAATATATATATATATATGCATACATACATACATACTATTCTTACTTCTGCTATCTGTTAGGAGAGTATATTTATGAGAGGTGTAGAAGACAATTAATAAAAAACTGGAAACAAGTAGCACAATTTTACATTAGAATTTACAAAGCAGCTTCCCCATATATAAATGTATTCAATTACTGTTGCATTCATCATTGTTATGTTAATTTTATATTCTAGATGGCTGAGGGTTAAAATAGTTTTAAAAAATTACTCAGTATCACAAAGCCAGATCCAGCAAATTCAGGTGTTTAAATGGAGGGCTTGCAACTCCTAGACCAAGGATCCCACCCACCCCCATATACACTTGTAAGTAGAGTATGGTGATAAAGAACACAAAAAATAGGTTTTGAAGGGAACTGCCCCTGGGTGTGTTGCCATTTATTATTTATGTGCATGAGAAATTGACTATCATTTGAACCTTCATTTACACACACACACACACACACACACACACACACACACACACCCTGTAGTAAGGAAATATTCTACCTCTTGGAATTATTCAAGGTTAACAAGATCATATGTATAGCCACTGAGCACTGTGAGTGGTCCCTACAGCCTCAGTAAGCAATCCTTACTGTTCACAAGTTCACAAGCACTAACAGTGTCATAGTGAGTAGACTGCTGTATCCTTAAGTTGTCTCTTATTGCTTATGACAGAAAGGCTCTTTTCTTGCTGTTAGACAGCATGGGTATAATATTTTTCAGAAAAATTGAATAGGTATAGAGATGACTAATCTTTATTTAGTAGAAGGAAAAGGAGGTGGTGTGCATGAGCTAAAGTTTGTGATAGGCTGAAATTGAGGAAAAAAATCACAGGAAAAGCGAGGGAAAAATAGTGTAGTCAAGGTGGCAATCATTAACATCATATAAATCTTGCTGTCATATCTATGTGACAAAACAGAATTGACCATAAACAGTAAATATCACTAGTCTCAGTACCAGTCCAAGTACTGTGTTACACACTGTTTATACTTCTCTGAGATAAAATTATAAGAGTGGAAATATGGAATTTGTCCAATTCAAATACCTGCTTTTTGACATTTCAGTTTTTTCTGGGTTTTGTTTTTAGAAAGGTCTTTACTAGTAAAAATAAAATGGCAGATATATGTCTGTTCTTTTCATTGATATTTATTTCAAAATTCCAAAGCCTAGAAATTATGAAATAGTTAATCTTCAAGTTTTCTTATAGTTTTGGGAACTTAATCTGTTATATATTAAAAGAATCATACAGAGTACTAGTAGAGAATCAGTGTTTCAAAGGAGACATTGTAATCTTTAATTGTCAACTTGAAGTCACTAGTATCAACTGGGAAGAGTGTCTCAAAGAGGGGTTTCTGGAACAGCTTGTCCTGTGGGTTTGTTTGTGGATGTTGTCTTGACATGTTAACTGATATGGGAAGACTCAGCCTGAAAGTGGGTGGTACCATTCCCTGGGTTTGGGTCCTGAGTTCTCTAAGACTAGAGAAAGTAATCTTGGCAATAAGCTTGCATGCATCCCTTCTCTGTCTGCTCTTGACTGTGGATATGACATGACTGGGCATTTTGATGGACTGGAAGTTAGAGTTATGAACTGAAACAAGATTTTTTTTTGTCCAGGTTTGTTGTCACTGTAACAAAAATGAAAGTAGTATGGAAATCAGTGTATTAGTTTCTAATAGTTGATAGTTTTGGACAGAGGTTCAGTTGTTATTATGCAAGGAATTGTAATCTGACAGAGATTGTTGTCACCCAGCACAGAAAAAATATGCCAGAAGCATCAGCATAATATCTAGATTAGTAAAGAACTATCCACAGTATGTAGTTTAGGGGCAAATGAGAGGCAAGACAAAAGCTATGATGGCAAGAGAGATTATATACAAAGATTAGCTCTGAAAGTTTGAATCAAGATAGATCAGAGGCCTCCAAATCAGATCATCATGGAGTCAACTAAGGCTATCTGGAACTCTTTAAAATGTTACCAAATTGATTTCTTTCCCCTGATGCCCTGAGGCTGCATATAACTATTGAATTTCAGCGGGTAGGCTAGAGATGGTGTTCATCAGCAATTAAGTAAGTTTGTTTTGTTGGTTTTGATTTTACCACTACATACAGGTTTTATGTAAACACTAAACATTAAATACTAGTTAAAGTAACTAGGCAACCAAAGTATTACATAACAGCAATCAGTAAAATTGCAAAAACTCACAATTTAACAGATTCTCAATATATTCAGTGTATCTTAGTTGAATGAATACCTTTGAAAGATATATTAATTATAGACATCTAATGGCTAAATGGTTTATTCCATTGACATGGTTTTCCAGTGCTCTTGGTTAATATAGCTTCCACAATTCATTTATCTATAAGCCAGGGGTGTTTTGGTCTTTGGAAAATTTAACGTTTTATTAAGAAGATATAGTTTATTTTAATTCTGAATATATAAAATAAACTAACAGCTTTTGAAAATAAGTGCTTCCTGAAGGAGATGGCCAGGAAAGTGTTAATAACTATGAAAACAAAGCAGTGAACAGATACTCAAAATACAATTACTGTGACAAATAAAATTCTTCCCGAGAGCAGCATATGATCTCAGTGTGTTGGATAGGTTTGATTTACTATTATGTATGGCCTAGCTATTTCTTGAGTACTGACTCAAGAGTCTGGAGATAAAGGGAAGTCTTTGATCACCAGGCTGTTGCCATTTCCAAGAGATGTCAGTACTCTTCAAAATTACAATAGTATTTACCGGAACTTATGGCTGTCTCATCCTAACCTCAGGAGCATTTGTATGTCTTTAAGGACATATGGGTATGAGAAAATTGAAGGAAGCAGGTGTTAAGGCTAGAGCCAGTATTTAACTCATGTTATAATGTAGTTTTAGAAGCCATCTCTACATGATCCATCTGATCTGGGGTTTCTGATAGCTTCCTTCTATTTAGTCATAACTTTAGAGGGTTCTCATAGCACTTCTCAGTTTAGTGCTTATATTAGCAGAGGATCCTCGGGGAATGTTAGCTGAAGGTGATCTAGTCCAGTTCTACCCATGTTTGTTAATCCCTTCTGCTTGAAAGAAGGAAAGTAGGTTATTATAGTGTTTGCAGAGCTCTGATACTGCCCACTGTGCATCCACCCTGGGTGGGGGGTGGGGTGGGGAGTGGGGAGTGGGGGTGTTGGATCTATGTTCTGCATTCAATTGTTATCTAGTCTGTTTTACCCAGGAATGCCTTGGGATGTTTCTATGTACTCATTTTTCATAAAGTAGCTCCTTTTGTCTGCCATACAGAAGGCTTGTCATATCCGGGAAAGAAGCTGAAAGTGGGGCCAGGGGTGTGACTGACTGACTCAGATCTGTGTCTGGATTCTTTTTCCTTTTTGGTGCTAGGATGGGACTCAGAATAATTTATACTCAATTGAGGGTGGGAATTCAAAGAGCAGAGGTTTGTAGTACATCTGGAAGCCCAGGCTGATCAGTGTCCAGGAGTTACAAGCAGGCACATTCTAATTTTGACCTGGGGGCTGGCTTTGAAAGCCCTGCAGCACCTTTCTAATTCAGAAAGGCAGGCTCACCTGCAGGGGGCTAGTGAGGGCTGTTGGCAGGGAGACACTGGAGGGGCTTCTTTACTTTGCAGTGGAATGCATTGGCCAAGGAGTGGCTCAAATGTACACAGAGTGCCTTGACTATCCGAGTGCAGTGCAATGGGTTGCTTGATCTTGCCAAGGCCAACATATGGAAAGCTCTAGACCATCTCTTCCAGGTAAGCAGGCCATGGAGCATGCTGGTTTTTTTTTTTTTTTTTGACTATTGATTAGAATGTCCTTGACTTGGGCATTCTGTCTTCTCTCCCTCACCTTGGTCCCCCATTTTGCTTTTCAGAAGAATCGTTTCTCTCTGGTTGTCTTGAAAGGCTCAGCACACCTAGGCACAGACTCTCTTTTGCTCTGTGCCTTGGAAAAATTATAGCCAGCACCAGGAAATGCTTTACAACTAACAACCTTTACATGTACCCCAAAAGGGAGGCACAGAGTGGACAGTATAACAGAGGTAGTCAGGACAGACTGACCCCAAGTCAGTGAAGCACCCTCCCTAGAGCTTCCTGGGGAGGGGAAGTGAAAACAATTGCTAGCTATAACCCAAGATGGTACCACAGTGCTGTTTCAATCCCACTGGCCGCTTCCTGACCCTAGAGGGTTAAATTAGTGGGGCACAGCGACCACCCCTCCCCTTTCTCCCCCCTCCCCCACTTCTTACCTTTAAAATGTTAAAAAATGTCTGCAGTCAAATCTCTTAAAGGGGCGGTGCTGGTGAACAGTGCTCTTGGCACGAGTTGCTGAGAAGGCTGGCTAGGGGCGTGAGTTCGCTCCACCAGCACCAAAACACTGAAAAAAAAATGCGAGCAAGCAAGCAAGATCGAGCGAGCGAGAGCGAAAGAGAATAAGGGGGGGGGAGGAGGGGGGCAGATAGACACACACTTTAGATAAGGACAATTAGTCACCACCGAGACCCAGTAGGGAGAGAAGTTTAAATCAGAGGGATTTAATGAGGGTGCTCTGTGCTTTCCCTGAAGCCATGTCCTCCAGCAGCTCCTGCCCCCCCTCGTACCTAGCCCTGGTGGCCCTCTTCTTGGCTCTGTGGCTCCATCTCTCCCTCTCCTTCCAAGCTGGAGACAGGAGACCCTTGCCTGTAGACAGAGCTACAGGTTTGAAGGAAAAGACCCTGATTCTACTTGATGTGAGCACCAAGAACCCAGTCAGGACAGTCAATGAGAACTTCCTCTCTCTGCAGCTGGACCCCTCCATCATTCATGATGGCTGGCTCGATTTCTTAAGGTAAGGCAGGGGCTTCAATGGATCATTTAAAAATTTAAGTACCCCCACCCCCATTCTCTTCCTATCCCCTGCTCCAAAGGGGGAAGAAAAAGAGGAAGAAGAAGAATAAGAAGGCGGAGAAGGAGAAGAAGAGGAGGAGGCACAGCAGCAGCAGCAGCAGAAGCAGAAGCAGCAGAAGCAGCAACAGCAGCAGCAGAAGCAGCAGCAGCAGCAGCAGCAGCAGCAGCAGCAGCAGCAGCAGCAGCTAGCTGATCTGTCTTTCCAAGAGAAAAAAGGAGGTTTCCCCCTCCTGGAATATTTGCTGTGAGGCTGTAACTAGTGATTGAGAAAAGCAGTGTTTCCTATTAAGATGCACATGTTTGCAATGCAGAAGGCATTTCAGAAACTTATCAGTTATGACTGAAAAAATGTTGTGCTTACATATATCCACAATTAGCCTCCCCTTCTGAAAAGGAAACAAGAGGTTCAGGGAAGTTACAAAAGGGAAGATCTGGAACAACAAAGACTTGAGAGGAGAGGCTGTGAGAGAGAAAGCTGTGTGCTTGTGTCTGAATGTTCAGTTGGATTGCATGAACGTGGGATTTGCCACGGGAAAGATGGTCTCCTCAGTTTTCACTCCTAGACAGAAAACGAATTTAAGGAGAGTCTTGAGCGGTGAGCAAGTTGGACTGGAGTTAATTTTTTTATTTTGTATCCTCCGCTGTCATTACCAGACTTGAGGACTTTGTAAGACACTTTTTATAGATGGAGCCCTTCCCCCTCCGCCCTCCTCTTTGAGTTTTCCTTGGTAACTGCATAGTTTAGTTTTTCTTTCCAGCGGGAAAAATAATCGTTGCTCGGGTCGTAGTGGGTCGTAGTGTTATATCATATGCGATCCATAAAGGTCCTAGAAACTCTGAGGGAGAAGCGATGGGGATTTTGAACCTGAACCCGGCAGTGGTGGATTAGCAAACCCAGAGGTTGAGATTCCCTGGCAATCTAATTGGGTTCACCCTCTTCCCCAGTTGTTACTATTCTGATAATTGAGCAACCGCGATCCCTTCCCATCAGGGACAGTTGCAGGGAGGGGGGTGTGTTGGAGATAAAAATGAGAAAACTACAAAAGAAAAAGGGAGGAAAAACGTCTACGATAGCGAATCTCCAAGTATTAAGTTTTTGAAAATTCCCTCCAAGTTAGATCCTCGGCTTGGACTGTTCCAAAGAGCCCAGAGTGCTCTCCATCCCATTCCAGATCCGTGGCTACGTCCCACGCACATCTTTAGTGAGCATTTTTCACTCATCGAGAAATCCGAGTTTTGCTTTTCTGGGTGCACCCGCCCCTTAGCGCTCTGCCTGCAGTCTGCAGACGCAGCAGGTAGTTGTGGGCGCTGCTCTGAGCGCTCCTACCAGGTCCGGTAGTAGCAAAGCCCAAAGACCCGGAGGTCGTCGCCGCCAATGCGAAGACCGTTTCGGGGTTCCAGAGGGTACAATTGTTGGGAGGGCGGGAAGAGCATTGCACTACCGGGCTTCATCCTTGAAAGCTTTTCTGTGCAGCAGAATACGTCTCTGAATTCATCCAAATGTGGGGTGCAACAGGGGCTTTCCTAAATGCACGCCCCACTTGCACTGCACTGCTCCAGCTGCGCGGACTCTGAGTTTCTTCCTCCGCCTCCTCCTTAAAAAAAATGTCAGCTTGTTCGCGCTAAATATTTGCGTGCTGCAGAAAAATTCTGGAAGGCAGCTTTTCGGGGAAGAAGCCGTGGCGGGGAGCATTTGCATTGGCTGTACAGGCTTTCTCCGGAAGATTGGAAATGCCGCGTTTCCCTGGGGTCACACTCGCGCGGGCGTCCCTTCTGTGCTCAGCCGGCCCACGCGCCTGCCCTGGAACTCGGTCCTGGAGAGACCAGCCAAACGTTCCGGGCCATCGGAACTCTCAGGGTAGACATGTATCTTCCCCACAAGTATCTGAAAGTGGAATTTCCGTTTATTTCTGTGCCCTTTGAATCCACCTCCTTTATGATACTCCTTAAGGTCTCGATTTTGATCTGGTTTCTCAGAACCCGAACCAGTAAAGCGTTAAAAACAATGTATAGACCAGGAACTAAACAGCTGATTGCCCTAGCATCAACAGCATCCGCAGCGCTGGTTCCCCATACCTCCCAGAGTAGCAGTCTTTGGCTTTTAAAATCTGTGGATGGAAACCCTGAACTTGAAAAGATGCAAATGCTATTGTTCTGGTAATCAGAATTTCCCCAATGCATGAATTCCAAAATAAGCCAAACTTTTTTCTTTTCTTTTTTAAATCTAGAGATAACAAACATCTTTAAGTGGCAAGGAAAAAGAAAGATAAGGCCCAGCTGAAGCCAGGAGTGGTGTGTGTGTGTGTGTGTGTGTGTGTGTGTGTGTGTGTGTGTGTGAGGAGGGATGGGATCAGGTTGAATTATTTCAAGTGCCAAAAAGACACTGTGGGACTTTTTCCCCCCCCTCTTTGCGCGGCGGGGGGTGGAGGGCGTCCTCTGAAAGCCAAAGATTTATCCTGGGAACCTCTGTCTGCTTGAAGATTCGGGAAGCTACTCAGTTACAATATAATTAATAGAAACGGAAAATTAGCTTTGGCATAAAAGAAAATCCTCTTAACCTTAGGTGCTGTGCCTGGATTTAGAGAAAGTGGGCCAAGTTTCACCATCTTGGAGGTTACTATGCCCCTGGGGCCAGAGAGGCAACGCGGACTTCAGTTTGGAAGTTTGGCAACAGTCAGGCTGGCGGTCGGCTCCTTGCGCGTCTGTGCCAGGAGCGCGTTCCCAGTAGTGGCAGAAGCCAGCCAGTTGCGCCTGGGCCCCAGGTTCGCCGCACAAAGCCCCTACCCCAACACGTGGAGCAAACACATCTCCAGCCCTTTAGAAAGCAATTCTCAAGGCAGCCAGGTGTCGGTGGGAGGTGCCGCTGCGGCCGGCCGGGGTCTGGAAGAGCAGCCCCAGGGAATCCCGAGGCTGAGGGGAAAGCGGGCAGCAGAGCCGGTTCGCCGGAGCCGCGCAGAGCAGCCCGCTGCCCCTCGACTGCAAGCTGGAGCGGGCGTAGATAATAAATCTCCCGCCCGGTCTCCCGCAGGGAGTGAGAAGGGGCCTTGCTCCCTGACCAGTGCGCTCTAGCCTTCTCCCGGGATCCTTTCCTCTCTCTCTTTCTCTACCCCTGCAGCTCCAAGCGTCTGGTGACCCTGGCCCGGGGACTCTCGCCCGCCTTTCTGCGCTTCGGGGGCAAAAGGACGGATTTCCTGCAGTTCCAGAACCTGAGAAATCCGGCGAAAAGCCGCGGGGGCCCGGGCCCGGATTACTATCTCAAAAACTATGAGGATGGTGAGAAATTTGGTCCCGTTTTCAGTGTTGGAGAAAATTGGGGGTGGGAGCAAGCAATTGGCTGTGTGTGTGTGTGTGTGTGTGTGTGTGTGTGTGTGTGTGTGTGTGAGACTTTGAACAGAGACTGGAGTTTCCCTGTGTGTGTGTGTGTGTGTGTGTGTGTGTGTGTGTGTGTTCAGACTTTGAACAGAGACTGAAGTTTCCCTGAAAAACGACAGCAGCAGGCTAGGGTTCACTAGGAGTGTGAGACTCCTGAGGTAACAGTGCAAAGAGAGTGTCCCAGGTTTTCCAAATCCAGGCCGGCTGTTTTTGGTACTGTGCAGTAGAGTTTCCACAGTTCTGGAACCTGTAGGCCACACTTCTGTGGGCTAGTGCTGATGTTTTTATTTTTTTGTTGGTTTTTGAGAAAATTCAGCCAGGTTCCCAGATTATTGAAGAGCCAGGCACACATCACTCTTAAAATTCTAGGCACGTGTACTTTTGTTTGTTTTATTTCTTGTTTTCCTGGAGCTGGAGATAGAGACTTAACCTTTTTTGAAGTCCACTCTAAAATGTAATGGGGTAATACCTGTTAGATTGTTCTCCCTTCTTTGGACTGCTTAATCTATAGTCACGTGTTTTCCCTCAGTTTAACAGTGCCATTGCAGATGTCAACTTTCTTTATAGCTAGAATCAGATGAGTTAAGTCTTGCAAAGCTCTAAATTCTATTCCTGTGTGAGAGGGCAATCGTTTTAAATGTGAACAATTTTGTTTTTATTAAAAGTGAATGGGACTGGCATTTAAAAGCGTTCTAGAAAAGGTTTGGTGTTAATATGAATGACCTTTGCAGTGTGACCAGAACTAGGTGGCATTGTAGCATCTTCAGCCACCTATGCTGTTAAAGTTGGTAGAGGAGGCATTAGTGTTTCTCTCTTGAGCGCGGTCTCTCTCCTGCTGTTCCTTCTCACAGGATTATTATTATTTTAAGGATCTGGGCACAGGTTTTCAGAGTCCTTGGGATTTTGTTACAACTTGTTCTTATAAATCACCGGAACGAGGAGATATCTTTGTAATTTTGGGACTCCATTGAATGAGACTTCTGGCGGAGGGGGGGGAGTATTGGGATCTATTTCAAGGGTAGGGTAGCTGGTGTGTGTGTGTGTGTGTGTGTGTGTGTGAGAGAGAGAGAGAGAGAGAGAGAGAGAGAGAGAGAGAGAGAGAGAGAGAGAGAGAGAGAGCGAGAGAGGGGGAGAGGAGAGAGAGAGGGGGAGAGAGGAGAGAGAGAGAGGAAGAGAGAGAGAGAGGGAGAGAGAGAGAGGAAGAGAGAGAGAGAGGGAGAGAGAGAGAGAGAGAGAGAGAGAGAGAGAGAGAGAGAGAGAGAGAGAGAGAGAGAGAGAGAGAGAGAAAAGATAAAGGGCAAGATTATAGCTTTCTGAACATTTGCCCAAGAGTGAAGGTATTTAAGAATTCATCTTTTCAAAGGTGAAAGTCATTGCTATAAAATAGGAATTACATGTAGATTCTGCTGTCTCTCAGCATGAGACAGGTAAAAGACAATCTGAGCACCATCTCTGGTGGTGAAGTGACCCAGGGCCTCATTGTCCTCAGGGTCATTGTCAGCTCTGGCATCTGACAGAAGAGGGGATGTATTAATGATTTTCCTGATGAGAGTTTTTTTTTGTTGTTGTTGTTCAAATTCATTAAATATACTTCCTCTTAAGTTTATGGGAAAACTTGTAAGACCTCCAGAAATTGCTGGGAGGAGGAAAAAAAAAGTGTATGTTTTAGAAATTGACTTTTTTTTTTTCAAACCTTGCATTAGAAATTCTGCCAACCATTCACTGAGTGTAGCAAATTCTGCTTAAAGTGAATAATGAAGTTTATTTACCTTTATAAAGGGAGAAAGTGAACATCATGAGAGCAAAAGGAATTGGCAGATAGTTGTGTCTGTAAAATTGTGCAAAATTAAAAACAAAAACAAAACAGCCCTCAAACCACAAGAATAGGAAAGTCTGTTCACATCCAGTCCTTCTACTGCCTTAGAGGCAATGCAGGGTCACCCAGTGAACTTTCTCCCCACCCAACCTGGCATTAAACACCTGTAGGAATACAGTTTTTCATGCCCGAGGGAGAGAGTTGTCCTACCTTTAGGGTTTCTTTTGCTTTCTTTTTTTTTTATTGCCCGCATATTTCTCCTGAGCTTTCTTTTTCTAATATTCTTCAGATATTTACAGTGATACTTGTGTATTTTTAAAGGCGCACACCTTCAAAGTAACTTGTCTTTGGTGTAGGCACCAACCCACAGACTACCTGGATTTAATTCTTTCTTTCTTTAAAGTCAGCCCTTCTAGGCCCTAATCTGTTTTATTGCTCCTAGCTGAACTCCTTCTGATTTATGTCTGCCTGGCAATAGGACGCTATGAAGTATATTGCAGTTGAGGCCTTCCCAGAGTTAAAGAGAGTAGGAATGCCCTGTTCTTGCCCTTTGATTTTCACATGTCCTTAAATCACCTGTGCTGTCATTGTTGTTAAATGTTACATTGCAGAATCTCAGACAAAAATGTTTTTGGTATAATAACAATAACTAATATTCCTTGTCACTTGTCATCCAATGATAGTTCTAATCATCACAGACATCTCAAAATAATTAGATTCTTTTAGTAAATGGCTCTGCATTGCATTCTTGACAATCAAGGCACCTTATTAAAATGTATTCACTTGAGGTGCAGGCCACACCAATCAGAAGAACGGATGACCTGTCTATGGGAGAAAGCAGGGTATTGAAGTCACTTATTGTGCCAGACCGGCTCAATATTTGTAACTTAAATGGAAATCTGTGAAAAATATAAATAAAAAGACTACTACTTGAAAAATATTCACTTAAACATGATATTGAATAACAATTAACTCACAAATGCCATATGAAAACCAATGATATACAGAAGAACATATGGAATTTGGGCTTAGCTAACACTGTAGGCTTCGACCGACATGCCTGTGGGGCCTGGGGCTCACTTCTTCTCAAAAATGATGATGATACCTACTCTGCATTTTTTTTCCTGTGAGGACTCTAAAAAGTAATTTGTAAATATTTTGTTGATGACAAAGCATTTAAGAAGACTAAAGTCTCTTACAGTATTTACATTTAATATTGTAAAGTGGTAGTGAGTAGTGATTAAGATTTAAAAAGATTAAAGTTGGTGTGGAAGAAAGAGTTTGCCTTATCGTTTGAGAGGATTGAAAGAATATAGGGACACTTTAAGATAGGGAAGTGAGATGCCAAAGGAGCCCTTTTTTGTGTCTGGTGATTAGAGAAGAGATTAACCTTTAGTTTTATGATATACTAACATTAAAGTGAAATGTAGCTCCTGCTTGGGCAAAACCCATATTTTTCTAGTTAATTCACTCATATTGCTACCCTGTTGTGAAGTTTTCTCTTGAATTAATATGCAATTAATAAGTCATGTGGCTTCTATTTTTCAAATACTTCTTGAGCACAGTAGAACAATTGCACTTTTTTGAACTTTGTGCAGGGACAATTTGGATTTCACATAAGCATAGTAATGATGGAGGAAATAAAGCAGTGACTTTTTAAAAAACCCTGTGAATCTCACTTTCTCCTAACTCTCTCTCTTCTGTGTTATGTGTTTTGCTTGTTCTCCACAACATAATGGGTGAATATTTCCTTCTTAGGTCTGTTTTGTCCTAGCCTTCCTCTTTTCATTATGTCTTTAGTGTTCTTTATTTGTGTGACCCTCTTTGTATGGCTATAACTAAATCTGTAATGAAGATGTATGCCATTTATTATGCATATTAAAAACTAATTGTCTAAAATTTTATGTTTATCATGTTACATTCTTTTTTTTTTGCCCAAAGCCTTGCTTATTTGTGAATTGTTTATATAAGCTTTTCAAACTCTTCAAGATGGTGTTCAAAGCCTTTCACACCAGTCTCTGCTGTTCCTACCTTATACTTCCTGTGCACTTTTTAAATATGGCCTTCCTTGATTATTCAGACCCCTCTAAATTTAAACCCATGTTCTTTTTTTTTTGGCTAGCATATTTTTGCTTGAATGTCTTTCTCCAGGCTTTGTTCAAATTTCACCCCACCACACTTGTCTTAATGGGATATTGCAATACTCTTTATTTTTACAGTTTTTTTTTGAACAGGAAGTTTCAAGTGATCTCCTCTTATTCTAGAAAGCATGCTTTTATTCTTTATGCTGATTGTTCTTTGGCTCTTATTACCTTGTCTTGACATGGAACTTCCCATATATATGTTTGGTTCACCTTTTCAACTGAAATGCAAAATATAGGAGGAGATTGTAGTTAAATATCATGTAATTAACACATGATAGATCGTCAGTTAATAGTCTCAGTACTTTATTATTTAGTAAATATTTCCAGTAATTCAATAGTTCTGTGCAAAACTCTAGGAAGATAGACGTGACTAATGAAGCAGTGAATCAAGGCATATGTAAATATATGTCATTCTTTTGCTTCCATTGCATACTCCCATGAGGTCCATTCTAAATGCTATTTTAGTAACTTTTTCATTATTTAAGTTACATATACAGACAATTTATCCTTGATCATCAAAGTTGTCTTGGTTCCAGGCTATGCATTGTTTACCTTTACCATTAAATTTGAAGCTTTGCACTGGGACAGAAGTAACTGTTAACTGTTACTGTGCATGCTTTTTCTGTCTTGATTTTTGCTTTTCTTTGTTTGCTTTTTGTAGTTCCTACGTCTGATTTTCTAGTTCTTGATACACTAGTGCTTTTTCACAATTTCATATACTTTTACTATTCATTTCTTGAAATCTTTTCAGAGAGCTTCTGCTCTCCTAAACGTTCTTAACATTGTTAAACTCTAAGCCATGGTACAAATATTATTGTTCCATTTTCTCTAGGAAGTTTTTCCAGTTTTGATGAAGATCAAATAGTTAATTATTCTCCTTTCTGTTCTTATTTCATCAGTAGAGATACACGACATAGGAATAGCACACCTGCCAAAATACACATAATATCTTGAACATGCAGTGTTCAATATCTTAATTTATTTCACATAATGTTTTTTAAAACTCAGTTAATGAAAAAAATATTAATTACCTACTTTGGGTTTAATTTTATGTTTAACAATGAAAAGAATAGAAAAATAAATAGAAGATCATGTCCCAAATCACCATTTGAACCTTAGTGTTAATTGCTCTTTGGGAAATCTATAACTCATTGTTGAAATAAATAAACCAAATCTTAAAATGAAACAGGCTATTTACACCTCCTCGTAATATTTATTGACAGATGACAGTGCTGGTTTCAGTAATAAGTTCATGGATTCTCTTCCTGTGTGAAGAGTAGCGCCAAGACAGCATAGAATTACCATCCAAGGAGAATAAATGAGTTTGCCCAAGTATAGCAAGACTTAAGTGTCCAGGTGTAGGCACAAGTCAGATTGAGTCTGTGAATGATGATAGATTTTAGAGATATGAAGTCCAAGAGAGAAGGCATTTAACTTGCAACAGCATGGGATAAAGTATTGGGGCATGATTGGACAGTAAGGTAACCATCCTCAGTACATTAGAAATCGTCTTACTTCATATACCAGAACTGTGTCAGATTCTTTTCTACATTTTTTAATTATGAAAAGTTTGTAATTAAAAAGCACATGTTATAAATGATTCCAAGCAATTTCATGTTCTAGAAATTATATCTAACTTGGCTTTTATGATGTTCAAGTGCATTTTTGGTAGACATGAAATATGTAACCCCCCCTAACTTTCCCTTTCTATCTCCTATGTTTCTTCCCTAGCCACTATCCCATTGACCTCCCCAAATTTTTTTCCATGGTTCTGGGGCAAGTAACTCTGGATCTTGCTACATACTAGGCAAGAATTCTACCTGTGAGCTATTAATATATCCCCAGCTCAAGGGCACATTTCAACCTGAGCTTTCAGTGACACTTGGGTTCATATAGCCTTTTCAGCCCATTCATGCCCTTTAGCTAACGTGTGTTATAGTTATAAAGTATGAGTTATGAAGCATATTTTAAAGATAGATGATTTAAAATTGAATTATTTATCTACTTACAATGCCAGGCTTATAAAATGAAGGCCATAGAATATGCTTACTTTTTTTTTTGAGACAGGGTTTCAATGTGTAGCCCCTGGCTGTCTTTAAACTCACTCTGTAGAGCAGGCCGGACTTGAACTCACAGGGATTGCCTGCCTCTGCCTCCAGGTGGGATTAAATGTGTGTGACACCACTGCCCATGTTTGATATCTTTTATATTTTATGTCCTTCTTTTGTAGAGCAAAAGCAAGCCAGTGTTTTTTATGTTAATTAATTTACTCACTGAGAAGCTTTTAGTTCCATATTTGTAGAATCAATCTATCTATCTATCTATCTATCTATCTATCTATCTATCTATCTATCTCTATCTCTCTATCATCTTTTATCTATACATTGTGTAGTACTATAATTGAACCCTGTACCCCATGCCCACTGGGCAAACAATACCATTGATCTACAATCTTAGACCTTTTAATTTTATTATTTAAAAATACTTTAACTTAGCTGGGCAGTGGTGGCACAAGCCTTTAATCCCAGCACTTGGGAGGCAGAGGCAGGTGGATCTCTGTGAGTTTGAGGCCAGTTGGTCTACAAAGCTATATAGAGAAATCCTGTCTCGAAAAAAAAAATTAACTTTGTGAGTGTGTATGTGTCTGTGTGTAGATAGTACATATGTAGGAAAGTATACACCTGGAGTGTGTGTGTGTGTGTCTGTGTAAAATGAATATATGTATTTATATTTGGAGAAGCCATAGGCATCTTTGGAGCTTGAGTTACAGACAGTAGTCTGACATAGGTACTGGGAGCTGAGCCTTACAAGAGCAGTATGTGCTTTTAACTGCTGAACCACCTCTCCAGACCCTTAAAATTTCATTTTGAGATGGTCTCACTAAGTTGTTTAGACTGATCTTGAATTTGTGATCTTCCTGCCTCAACCTCTTGAAGCATAGTTGAGATTATAAGCATTTGTTACCATGTCAAACTTCAGTTCTATGTTTTCATCAAGTCAGAGGAAATAAATGAAACCAGGTATGATTGTCAGATTAGTCACAGGCAATCAATCAAATTTCTTGTATCATATAAACTGTGACACTGTTATCCATACCAAACACCATTATTTCTCCTGCCAAAATTATTTAAAAAATTCCTTCTGTCATCCCAAGTCCTGGGAGATGGGGAGCCTATAAAAATTAAGTTGTTTTCCCTTCAAGATAAATGTATTTATTTTATTTTATTTTATTTTTTTGTGTGTGGCAAATAACGATGAGTGAAAGATAAAAGCTTTATAGTTAGAAAAATTAGGTGCATGTGTGATATTGTTACAATTGCTGTATTTTCAATTTATTTTATGTGTATGAGTGTTTTGTCTACATATATGTATGTGCATCATGTGCATGCCTGGGGCCTTCTGAGTTTGAAAGAGGGTGTGAAATCCTTTGAAACTTCAATTATAGATGGATGTGAACTGAGATTTTGGGAACTGAAGGTGGGTTTTTTTTTTTAAACAAGAGCAACAAGTGCTTTTAATTACTGATTGATCTTTCTATCTCCAAATTTGCTCTGTCTTAATATTAGTTATTATTGCATTATATTTAATTTATAAGTAAAGCTTTATCATATGTATGTATTATAGGAAAACATATATACACATATATTTATCTTTATACACACAATTTAGTACTTCCCCCATTTTCAGATATACACTGAAGGATTAGAATATATTCCCTGTAAGTAATGGGGAGTGGTTTTGTGTGTGTGTGTGTGTGTGTGTGTGTGTGTGTGTGTGTGTGTGTGTTGAAGAAATTAGGTTTCAAATTCAATTCTTTTAATTTGTCCTGAAAAGATAAAATGCACTGAAGAAATGTGGGATTGTAAGGCTAGGGAAACGTAAATTATCCAGGTCTTTATAACTTCTAGATTTATTGAAGAATGTCTTTCTGCATGACAATAGTTATAATTATTGCACTACTCAATATTGTTGTGTATTTATTATGTGCCAGGTACTATTTAAAGCAATTTACATGCATTAGCACGTTTATCCTATTATAAATCTGTTGAGGAAAGTCTTATTTACCTAATTTTACAGAAGGATAAATTGTGGCACAGTGCAGTGTAGGTAATCATCCAAAGCTATCTACCTAATGGGTTGTGGAATAGGAACTTAATGGTGTCTGCCACTTAGACTTGCAGGCGTAAACTCTGCCTCTTTCTGTGAGATTCATAGAGATTTCAGTACTAGTCTTGGTTCTTATAGCACTGTGTACTATCGTACTCTTGGGATTGTTGTTAATTCTTCTGAAACCTTCCTTAAATTTAAAACGAAGATGGTTAACCCTGTAGTCTCTATTTAGTGTCTGATTCTAATATTCTGTGAAATACAGACTTTATAAGGTTCCTAAGACACACCAGGGAAACAGTTATAAGGACAAAAATGGAGATAACCATAGGTCAAAGGACATAGAAAAAACTTTTTAGGGTTGTTATAGTTGAGAGAAGATAATTAACTGAGAGCTGAATTGTCAAAAGAAGAACCTAAGAGAAGGGGTTTTAGCCTGGCTTTAGGGTGAATAATAATGCTAGTAACAGTACTTGACTTCTGTCCTAATTTGCTTTCTATTGCTGTGATAACATACCATGGCCAAAAGCAACTTGGGGAGGAAAGGGTTTATTTATCTTAAACCTGAGCACAATAGATCACAGAGGGAAGTCAGGACAAGAATTCAAGGAAGAAACCTGGAGGTAGGAACTGAAAGCAAAGACTATGAAGAAACACTGTTTACTGGCTTGATGTCCATGGCTTGCTCAGCCTGTTTTCTTATATAACCAAGGACCTCCTGCCCATGGCTGACACTGCCCATGGTGGGCTGAGGCCTAGACACCAATTGTTAACCAATGCCCCACAGACATGCCCACTGGGTAGTCTGATGGAGGCAGTTCCCCAATTTTGATTCTTCATTCTCAGGTGTGTTTAAGTTTGCATCAAATTAACTAAATCTAAGCCAGCACAACCTCTTACTGTGTTTTACAAAGAGTAGTTAGTACAACATTTTTTTTTTTTTTTTTTAGATAAGAGAAGTATCCGGCCTTTTACTTACTGAATTTGCTCATCCATTCACTTATCTGGAATTTGAAAGCTATATGTTAAATCTTGTGGAACATTAAAAGAACTATGCATCATACACATAGTCAAAGGTCTTGTGGGCTAGGTCACAAGATCGTTGTTAGATAACACAATGAAAAGATAATTACAGGGGAACACAAGAATAATTGAAAGAGATGAGTGTCATCTTTTAGGAAACACTGAAGGAACAGAATAAAAGTACTAGTGTAAACAGGTCTTAGCATTTTCATTGCAGTGAGAATATCTTGGAAGCATATGTATAGGAATGATGGAAATTAATCAGCTGTGTTTCTGAGGTAAGAAATGGCAGCAAGGAAGTAGATAAGAATTTTGGAATAATATTGGGAAAATTTGAAATATTGTCAGGTAATTTTAGATTCTGGTTTATTTTTCCTTTAAGTTCTAGGTACAGAGAAATTTGTGAAGGGGAAAGGGAGCTGGTAAGGGTGGGGTTTCAAGAAAGCCTTGTCTTCTTTCTTTTGAATTGAGATTTGTTAAATTCCATAGATAACCTTTTAAATGGTCACTTGAAATTAAGAACTCAGGGAAACAAGAGGTTACATTTTCCACATTGTCTCAGGACTGTTTAAGTAACCATGCTGGTAGTTGGGTGGCATGGTTGATTCCAGGCCAGTTTCACTGCAGCTTGTGATTTCCCCCCATGCATTTCTGGCACAGTGAACAGGCATGGGCACTCGTGTTCTGTGGTAGTGGGTTGATCGCTTCTCTGGGAGGCTAGAATGGCACTGTGGTATTTGTGAGAGGCATGTCTGCTGTAAAGGTGCTGGAGTTCAGTTTAACCCTAGATGCTTCCATGTTTTTGAACTATTCTTCATTGCCAAACTCGAAAAAAGAAAAACGGGGTTGCAGAATGGCATTCTTAGAGATTTAGGAGTCAAATTCCAGATACCATTTAGATTTAGGACCTGAGCCTGGGTGAGAATAGGAGTTCAGAGAATATGGGGGATAGAGGAGATTGTGAGAATGCCCTATGAGAGGCCAAAATCATTGCTGAGATTTCCAAGGAATAATTAAGACGTTTTTCAAATGAGGACTTTAATTACCTGTTACAATGCACCTAACAAAAGGGAGGAGGTGTGTGTTTCATTTACTGTGTGAGGGACGTGTGGTTCAGAAGCAGAATTGAAACTAGAACTTTAGCTTCTTGGTGACAGAGTCCTTAAACCATGGACACGGACAAATACACGTAGATAAATCTTTTTGTATCTCTCCTTGGTCTGAGATAGGTTTGCTATTCTCAACGGGGTGTTTATTTTCTTATAATTATTGGAAAAACAGATTGTAGCTTTACTTGCCCAGCTGTTAGGAGCCCCTGTGGAAGAGTAGGCTTTAAGCAAATCTGGTGAGATTTAGATACAAAAGGAACTCCAGGCTAGACTTAGCCAAGTTCAAGTCTGTGGGTGAAACTCAACACGTAACATAAAACCATTGAAAAAATAAATGCTTTTGTTTCCTAGAACATTTGTAAAAATCAGTGACTGGCACCCAAGTCCAAAGGTCAGGATTTTCAACAGAAAACTTCCACTTATTAAATGTCTTCACTAGGGGTTTTGTGTTAGTGGATGACTGAGGTCTTTTGTTTCTTCTGTTTTCCTCATGGCAGTAAAGTAGAAATTTAGAAAGCTTTAAAAATGAAATTTCTCATAGAAGTTATAACCACAGGTTTTAAGTTTTCATCACCTACATGTGGAGCTGAACAATTGAGAACTTGGGGCGGGTGCAGAAAAGGGAGTTGAAGACACATGTGGTGTGTGTCAGCAACCAGTGTAAATCAGGAAGGGGCACTGAGGGGATTTCCTGGGTTACAGAGCTGCTGAAGTGGTCTCCTCCGCTTCCCGTCCGTATATTGCAAGTAAGATGTTGGCCTTTCCGACACCTTGGAGACATCTTTGCCCCTTATTTGACACTATGTTTTCTTGAAGCTGCCATTTTGCAGCAAGAAGAAACCTCACTCTGAGGATAATGTACTCTTTGATTGCAGCAGGTACCCACCTGCATTATAGGACTCAGGCTAGTATTTCTCCATCTATTCATGGTCTCTCTGCTGCAGCAGTATTTATTTCTCGGTTTCTAAGTGTGACTGTAATACCATTTGTTGTTCCAGTGACTGGGCACTGCGAGCTCTTCAAAGGTGATCTGTTTGGGTTCTCCTTATCCAATGGAGCAGCACTGTTTACTAATTGTTTTTACTTGATTTAAGTTTGGAGAAGTTAATCATGGCTTCCCACTTCTGACTCCCCATTAGAATTAGCCAGGGAAGTTTTAAAAAACTTAGGGCCCGAGGTAAATTAGCTCAATATCAGGAAGGAGCTCCAACATTACAGTGTAGAAACCAAACCATTTTCCCCCGTGGGTCTAAAGTGCACACCTGCATAAGAATCTCTGGGTGAAGTGGTTTGTCTAAGATACCTAAGCTGTACTGAATACCAAATCCAGAGCCCAGGTCTAGCTAAATATTTTAAGATGCCTTTAACCTATGATGCATGTCCATTGTTTGGAGATTTGGTTAAAAGTGACTTGCTACTTTCTGACATGTTTCCCTGTGATTTTTGTGCTTGCAGGCCATGTTGGAGCTGCAAAGCTTGGCTCTGTGGATACTAATGTTAGTGTTAATGGTAACAAGAAGGAAAGAGTGTTTACTGAAAGGCAGTAGTAGTTGGGAGCTGGGAGGATCTTCCCTTCCAGTTTGCTTTGGCTATGATGGCAGGCTGGTTAAATTTACTGTTTTCTTTGGGCTACTGTTGGCTTTCCTAGGGCTACATCATCTCACTAAAGTTATTTCTCTGTTCTTAAAATTCTTGGAATATAAAGCCTGGTGAAACTTCCTTTGAATGAAATGTCAATGAGGCAATTTCATGTGGTAGAGGTGTTGCATCTATTAAACTGGTCAGTCATTAAAGACTTCTTTCCATTAATTAATTAATTTTATTATTGAATGCATATATCATGTGTGTGTACACATGCATGTCACTGAATGCAGCTAAAGGTCAGATGAGAACTTTGTGGAGTTGGTTCATTCACCTTCATATGATTCCTGGGAATCAATTCAGGTTCTTATGTTTGCACACCAAATGCTTTTACCCACTGAGCCACCTTACCAACGCGTTTACTTCTTTTCTTAAAGGAGGTAAAGCATGAGATCAGATAAATTAAAAAATAAATAAAAGGACAGACATTTTCAGGGTTAAGTCTTCATTTAATTGGGCACCTGCTATTACTGTGTATCAGCACTTTAATAGACTACTCTTCTAGGCCCTGAAAATGAGCAAGACATTGTTCTTGACCTTTAAGAGCTCATGCTTTAGTGGGAAAATGACATAGACTCAATAATGGTGCAATAAATACAAACACAGACATTTCTGAGGAGAAATAATGAAGTATTTCTGAAATAGTTGAGGAAGACTTCAAAAGGTATCACTATGTAAATTTACCGTTGTTTCCGATTGTTGAAAATGTTTGTAACTGTAATTTAGGTCATGAGGCCATTGGTGAAAATGTAAAATTTTTTATCTCAGAATGGCTTCATAACTTTGAAATTGAAGATCCATATGATTATTATTATTACCCCCCCACGTGCGCGCGCGCGTGTGCGCACACACACACACTCTTAAGGCATTTTTCTAGAATCTTCGTACTGTCATTGGCCTGTATTTATTGAACACTTCCAAGATACTTGTCATGATGCTATGAACTTTATGAGGCATTGGTTTGTTTATTTTTTCCAAAAGAAACAACTTTACTGAAGCCATAGCATAATGTAAAAGGCTACGATAGAACATAAAATGGGAGTAAGAAAGAAAACAAAGGAGCAGGCACAATGTGGTTTTCTTTTTCAATTATTTCACACCAATAAAAAGTTCCATTCTTCTAGAGTATATTCTGAAGCTTTCTTATGAGTATTGGTTTCCCAGGACATCTAAATTGAGTTACAGCCATTCTTTCAAACCATTGATCTAAGGAGACAGACAGGCGTTCATAGTTCATAGCTATTTTCCAGTATATTGATCTTATTCAGTCACAAATTTCTTTATCTATAACTTATAAGGCAGACCAAATGATATTAACACTATTTAGATACTATTCCTTATTTAGATACTAGGTTTTGTTAAAAAAAAAAAACCAACCCCAAGATTTTGGGATTCTTCAAGTTCCATCTCAGATTTTCAATGTCCTGGTGAGAAAAAAATATTCATATTTCCCATTTCTGTCTTACCTCTGGTATTCAAATTCATGTTTAAAGCCAGTGGTTAGCAGATCTCTACACGGCAAACACTCACCTCACTGAATAATCTACTTTATCCCATTTAGTAGATGGTCTTAGAGTTGTACCTGTCAATATATCAACAGGTTTGTTTAATTTTTTAAAAAAAAGCTGTTGTTTTTGGAGATGTAATTCAATCTGTATACAATTTAAAGTTTGTAGTTCAGTAACAGTGCATTGTGCAACCATTTACTAAAATGTTCGAGCATTTTCCTCATCTCTAAAGAAAGCCTTTTGGTCCTTAGCTACTTCCTCATTACTCCCCTGTTCCTCCAGTGGTAGGCAACCACTAATCCTTTCACCTTTCTGGATAGTTCAGATGAATGGAATCATATTATGTAATAATACTTTCTGATTGATTTTTATTGTGAGACAGAATCTATGTAGCTCTGGTTGTCCTGGAGCTTGCTGTATAGACCAGGCTGGCCTCAAACTCAGAGATGTGCCTGCTTCTGCCTTCCCAGGGCTGAAATCCAAGGCCTGGACTACCACATATGACCTGTGATTCACTTTTTAAAACTTAGCACACTGTTTTCAATGTTCATCCTGGTTCTAACATATGTCAGTACTTGATTTCTGTCTATTTTTAAATTGTAATCAACCATATAGATATCCATTTATCTCCTTAATGGGTATTTGGGTTTCCTCTCTGACTCTCATTTATAATGCTGCTTATGAACATTTATATGTATGTACCTTTCTCTTGGATATATACCAAGGAATATAATTATATGCTGGGTCATAAGTAATTCTATGCTTAAACTTTGAAGAACTGACAAATATACCCAAGGATTGTACTATTTACATTTTAACCAAAAGGTATGAGGGTTTTATTTTTGCATCTTTTATTATTTTTTCTATCTCTTTTTTATTCTAGCGATTCTTAGTACATTTGAAATGGTATCTTATTATGGTTTTGATTAATAGTACTGGTGAATGATAATGATATTCAGCATCTTTTCTTATACTTTTGACCATTTATATGTCTTGTGAGAGATGTCCATTCAATTCCTTGCTGTTTTTTTAAAATTCTTCAAAATTATGAAGTTGTTGAAATTTTTAAAAGTATTTATTCTAGGCATGTGAGTACCTTATCAGATATATAGTTTGCACATATTTCCTCTAATCCAGTGGCCTTTTTTCCCTCTGCAGTTATTTGGTTATGTCCTTGTGATACAGTCCAGGCATGCCTCAAATTCATGGTTTTCCTGCCTTAGCTTCCAAAATTCTGGGATTACAGGCATGCTCCAACACAGCTGTCATGATTTTTTAAAAATTCATAGTATCCCAGAGGTAAATTCTTTATTATTCCCATTTTTTGAATTATATAACAGTTTATAAATTGGTAGCTTTTATACAATTAGGAATTTTACATCTTTTTCTCTGTTTGAGCCTTAAAAATTTGAGTTCAAGGTTTAACTGAAGATCCTTCAGCATCAAAATAATACTTAGAATCATAAATACAGTCCATAGTGAAACTTGAAACTTTACAGAAAACATAAATATAGCCCAAAGACAGACTAAGAACTTCATTCTTTTATAGTACACCATTATAGAACATCACAGTTTTTTTGGATGACTCAGTTTATCCAAATAGCTAAAGCTTAACAAAGTTAGCAAAGACAAAAAGGGCAGATATATATCTTCAAGTCAGTTATTGTTAACCTGAGTGGACTTTGGGAATTTACTAACTTTATTTATCAAAAAGACCATATTCAAACATATGTTGTTTCTTGTTTAAATTTTCTAGAAGACTGATGTTGAGCAGTTAGCAAAGATATAAGTGGTTAGACATATATATATATATGTATATATATATATGTGTGTGTGTATATATATATAATTATATATTATTATTATTCCCATTTTATGGAAGAGGAAATTTAGGCTCAGAGAGGTTAAATCTCTGGCTAAAGCCTATGTAGATAACAAACAGCAGAGCCACATTACACATCTCCCCACTTTAGTGGCTTAATTCTTAACACTTCTTTCAGATTCGCTTTTCTGAAGGTGAGCCCAGAGTGTAAGTGCTCAAGGAAGAACAAAACGTTCCAGTCTCATTTTACTGCCTCTTTCTTTGACAGTGACACTGAATAAGGTACTGCCTTCCAACTGCTGTTGAGAGGGTTTACCTCAAAGGGACCTCCCTCCTCCGACTTTAATGAAATGCGATGCTGTCCTGTGGTTATAGACTTTGTGATCTGGAGCTCATGGTCTGTGTAATCATAGTGTAACTCTGTGTCAGATATTATGAAGGAATTTGTTGTTAGTGACTTCCTCAGTTTTTTTCTCTTATGCAAGTATAATGATTTAAAATATTTAAAATATTTTACCCCAAGGATACCAAGGATTTCTGTTTTCTCTACCTCTGCCTCTTGGTTAAATCCTTAGCAGTCTATTTTTGTCTCTTTCTGAAAAGATGTTTCTATTAGTTAGTCTATCAGTATACTGACTCCTTCAGATGTGCTGCCAGCTCTCTTCCCACCTGTTTGGCTGCCTTTGGTGTCTTTAACCTTTATCTGTTACTAGACTATTAGGCCTTCTTTTCCTCTATTTCTTCCAATTTTTTCTTCCATTTCTTTAAGGGATTTTCTTATAGCATCTTTGAGGGCCTCTATGATTTTTATGAAGTTATTTTTTTAAGTCATTCTCTTCTGCTTCATCTGCTTTGGCGTGTTCAGGTCTAGTTGGTGTAGAGTCCCTGGATTCTGGTGGCGCTATACTGGTCTTTCTGTTGTTGGGTGTTTTCTTGTATTGCTGTCTTCTTATCTCTTCTTCTGGTAGGTGCAGGTGGAGCCTGTCTCTCTTTACCCTGGTCTCTCGGTGGGTGTAGGGGGATCAGGAGTTCGATGTCTGTAACTCTGGATGATCCAAGCTCTCTTGGAGGTCTCTCCTTTGGCAGAGGGCAAGCGATGGGGTCCAGAGATCAGGTGGGTGTGGCCTCAAGGTGTTCCCATGTGGATAGGTGGGTCGTTTTCATCTGCTTCATCTGTGTTGGGATGTTCAAGTCTTACTGGTGTAGAGTTCCTAGCCTCTGGGGGTGTCATATTGATCTTTCTGTGTCTACCTATCCCTTCTTCAGTGCATACCCGTGGGGTCTCTACCTCTCCTGGTGGATACGGGACCAAGGTTCTCTTCCGGTGGGTGCAAGCAAGCAGGTCCAATACTCCGAAAGCTATCCTCTTCCAGTGGGTGGAGTTGGGACAAGGGCACTGGCAGACTCCTCATGGGCTGGTCTGCTGGGATGGGTTACTCTGAGCACTGTTGCTCCTTCCATGAGAGGAGGTGGGATCAGGATGCTGGCAGACTCTGGACAGGCTGATCCACCTGGATGGGCTCCCCAGTGTGTGTGCAGGCCCCAGGTCTCAGGATGCTCTGAGCAGGACCCCAGAAGGCAGGGTGGAAACAGGCCCAAGCCTATCTCCTGCTGTGGTTGAGGTGGAACCAGGACGCTGGCAGACTCTGGAAAGGGACGGGCTCCCTTGCACACAGTTCCTAGTCCTCAGGAGGCTCCAAGCAGCTAGCCTGTGTCTTTTTATAGGTGAATTGAGACCATAGCTACTAAGAGATATTAGTGACCAGTAGTTGTTTATTCCTGATATATTTGGTTTTGGTTTTGGTGGTGGTAGTGTTTGTGTGTTTCCCTTATTTGGAGTTTTCTGTTATGAGGTTTTCTGTTGCCTGTGGTTTTGTGGGTGCAGCTAAGTTTCTTGTGTTGGAGTTTTCCTTCTAGTACTTTCTGTAGGGCTGGATTTGTGGATATGTATTGTTCAAATCTGGTTTGTCATGGAATATCTTGTTTTCTCCGTCTATGGAGATTGAAAGCTTTGCTGGGTATAGTAGGCTGGGCTAGCATCCATGGTCTCTTAGTTATATAGAATGTCTATCCGGGACCTTCTGACTTTCAGAGTTTCCATTGAGAAGTCAGGTGTAATTCTGATAGATCTGCTTTTATATGTTACCTGGCCTTTTTCTTTTGCAGCTTTTCGTATTCTTTCTTTATTCTTTATGTTTATTGTTTTGATTATTATGTGGTGAGGGGTCTTTCTTTTGGTCAATTCTATTTGGTGTTCTTTAAGTTTCTTGTACTTTCGTATCTGTCTTTACCTTGGGAAAGTTTTTCCCCCTATGATTTTGTTGAATATATTTTTGTGCCTTTTAGCTGAAATTGTTCTCCTTCTTCTATCCCTATTATTCTTAGGTTTGGCTTTCTCATGGTGTCCCAGATTTTCTGGATGTCTTGTGTTAAGGATTTGTTGTATTTAACATTTTTTTTTGACTGATTGATCTATCTCTTCTATTGTATCTCCAATGCCTGAGAGTCTCTCTTCCATCTATTGCGTTTTGTTTGTTATTCTCGCTGTGTAGTTTCTGTTCAATTACCTAGATTTTTACATTTTGAGCATTCCTTCCGTTTGTCTTTTTTTTTATTGCCTTTATCTGAATTTTTAAGTCTTGAATTGTTACCTTTACTTGTTTGATTGTCTCTTCTTTCTTTTCTTGATGGGATTTACTGATTTTATCCCCCAATGTTTTGTTTGTCTTTTCCTTCAGTTCTTTAAAGGATTTTTTCTTTTCCTCTTTAAGGCTCGCTGTCATCTTCATACAGTCATTTTTAATGTCTTCCTCTGCTTCGTCTGTGTTGGGGTGTTCAGGTCTTGCTCTCGTGGAACCACTAGTTTCTGGTGCTACCATATTGCTCTTCATGTTGTTGAATGTATTCTTACACTGCCATCTACCCATGTCTTCCTCTGATTGGTGCAGGTGGAGCCTGTGCCTCCATGAGCCTTTCTTCCTTCAGTTGGTGCAGATGAGGCCTGTGGCTCCAGGGTTTGCTCTTTCTCTAATTGATGTGGGTAGTGTCCGTGACTCTGGTGGTCACTGTTCCTCCAGGTTCAGGTGGGAAACTCGTCTTTCCTCCAGATGTAGGTGCAGTGTGTGGCTCCCTTGGTCACTGATGCATTTGGGGGATGGTTGGGTGGGGGCGGGGAGAATGCTGCTTCTCAGTCACTGAGGCTGTGGTAGATGGATTGGGGCACAGGATGTACCCCCATGGGCTGGGGCTTAGAGAGTTAAAGAGTAGGGCTGTCCAGCCAGGAGCTCAGATCCTTGTCTCCTCTTCCAGGTATAGGTGGGACATGCTATAATACGTTTGTATTTGATACTCTCGCAGTACAGATGTGATACATTTATATTTTATGTGTGTACATCTTGTTATATGAGATTTTTCATATATAATACTGTACACATAAATCATCCTGGTTGTTCTATAATTTTATGTTCTTGACACTAAATAGGGACTAGATAAGTGAATGTCCCAGTCATATTTTATTATTATTTGATTATCTTTATTATTAATGAGTTGATTAAACCTTTGATATGAGTTAAAATTGTGATGTTATAACACTATTTTAAATTTCTTAACTATTCTGATGTGGATGCCATTTTTATTGTTGCACAAATGGAGAAGCTTAGGATCAGAGATATTAAATGATTTGCTCAAGGTTATATAGATAATTGGTAGTAGAGGGAGGTCAGGAACTTATAGCATTGAGTACAAAGTTCTAATATATTTGGTGAAGTACTTCCAAGTGCATCACTAATAGGTACAGATGTATAGGTAGCATAAGTTTTAGGAATTAACAAATCATAACATACTGTTTTATCTTACAAAGAGAAATGTGATTTGAAGAGAAGTGATTATTTACAGAATGTTTAATATCATGTTTCCATGTGTCTAGTGTTTTTGTTACATACAAAATGTTTTTAAGTTAGTGATTAATTGTAATGAGTCACTCTGACATGTTTTTAATTAAACACACATTAATTAATTATTAGCTAATTAATAATTAATTAATCACAAAATACATTTTGATCATTTTCCTCTCCCAATTTCTCCAAGATCCTCTCTACTACCCTACCCAGTAACTTTATGTTCTTTCAGTCTCTCATTTGAAAACAAACAAAAATAAACAAAGAAGAAGAAACACAGTTTCCCCCAATAAACCCTGAAAAATCAAAACAGACAAGCAGAAGAGTAATAAGACAAAAAATAATTCAAATAAAGCAGAGTGAGACAAAAAGCTCATCGAGTTTGTGTTGGCTTCTTTTCCCAGGCATTGCGCAGCTCCTTCCCTGGGAGATGATTGATATTCCCAGTGAAATCTCACTGGAGAAAAGTGATTCCCCTTTGCCAGTGGATATTGATTGCGGGTAGTTTCTTGGTTAGAGGGTTGAACCCAGTGTTTACTTTTCCCTCTTAGTGCTGGAACCCCATCTGGCTTGACCTGTGCAGAACCGTGTGTATTATTACAATCTATATGAATTTATATGTGTATCAGTCCTGTTGTGTCTGGAAGATACTGTTTCCTTGGAGTTATTGTCACTTCTGGCTCTTACAGTCTGTCCATCTCCTCTTCCTCATAGATCCTTGAGCGTTGAGGGTAGGAGTACAATGAAAGCATCTTATCTAGAACTGCTGCTCCAAAATCTCTCACTCTCTGGACACTGTGCAGTTGTGGGCCTCATTTCCATTTACTCCTAGGAAAAGCTTCTCTAATGTGGGTTGAATGAGGCATTGATATGTAGGCATAGCAGTCATTTTACTGTTATGTTCCTTTAGCAGAATAGTAGTAGGTTTTCCCCAAACCACTGACTACTTAGTCTTGGGTTGCTGGATACTTTATCAGTGCCAGTTATGAATTCCATCTCCTAGAGTGGTCCTGAAAGCCAACAAAATGTAGTTACTCCCACATTATTTCCTGCCACTATTGTACCAGTATATCTTGTAGGCAGGTCACTGTTGTAGGTCACAGGGTGTGTATCTGGGTGATTGATATTGATGATTATTTTTATCCTCTGGTAGCATATAGAGTACCTCCCAGCACCACAAACAATAGTCAGTAGAGGTGAAAATTCTGATTGGCCTCCAGCTTGACATAAATGAGCATTGCATTATCTTCTTCAATAGACCCTTACCATAAAGCTGTGGAGAGCAACCAATAGCCTTGACAATAGCCTGTGATGTTTCAGGATTCCACGGGACCCCCTTGGCTGGACAATGACTCAATAATGTAACCTATTTCTGGCACTGGAAGTTTTACTTGGTGGTACAAGGTGTCTAGTTGGGACATTGCCTTCCCTATTATTTTTTGTCTCCATTTAGATTCTTTTCATATCTGTGTATATATTAGGAAGCTCTTATAGTAGTAGGTTTCCATATAGTTTTTCAAATGGCCATGTTAGTTGACCCTTTCCATATTTTTTCCCTTATCTTTCTCTCCCATCCTTATCCCCATTAATCATCTTAGTTTCCCCTTTATCATTCCATAACACTACATTCTATTTCCCCTTCCTTGGGAGATCTTTTGCTCCCCCAAGTCCCTTGCTATGTAACTAACACCTTTGATTATTTGGATTGTAGCATGTATTTTGAAAGCTTATAAGCTAACAGCCACATATGTGAGAAAACATACAATACTGGTTCATTTTGGGTCTAGATTATCTAACACAGTATGATTCTTTCTAGTGTCATCTATGTAGCTGTGAATTTAATGACTTCATTTTAAACAGGGGAATAATATTCCATTGTGTAAATGTAATATGATGGGGGATGTCTTTCTGTATATTGTAAATATATGTTTCTCTTATTGGTTAATGAATAAATGCTGATTTGATAGTAGCCAGGCAGACTAGGAGAAACCTAGGAAGAGGCAGAGAAGAGCCACCTGGAAGATGCCATGCAGCCGTTGAAGGAGTAACATGCTGGAGCACGAGGGCTAAGCCACAGCCTTGTGGCAATACATAGTTTAATAGAAATGGGTTAATAATTAAGAGAGAGCTAGCCAATAAGAAGCCTAAGCCATTGGCCAAACAGTTTATAATTAATATAAGCCTCTGTGTTTATTTGGAAATAAAAGGCTGCAGTACAAGGCAGGACAGAAACTCCATCTTCAGTAATATATTTTCATTATCCACTCATCAGTTGATGGACATTTAGGCTGTTGCTAATTTCTGGCTATATTGAATATAGCAACATTGAACATCACTGAGCAAGTATCTCTGTAGTAGCCTGTAGAGGCCTTTGGGTATATGCCCATATGTATGTGGACTTATGTCTGGGTCTTCAATTTAATTCCATGTATAACCATGTCAGTTTTTATGCCAATACCATGCTGTTTTTATTACTGTTTTATAATACAACTTGATATCTGGGTTTGTGATTCCTCTAGCATTTCTTTTTTATTATTCAGGATTGTTTTAGCTATTCTGCTTTGTGTGTGTGTGTGTGTGTGTGTGTGTGTGTGTGTGTGTGTGTGTGTGTGTATGTGGATGTGTGTGTTTCAACAGAATTGCTGTTTTTTGAAGATTGCTTTTGCAATTTATATGAAGAATTGCACTGGGATTTTGATGGATATTGTATTGAATCTGTAGATTGATTTATGTAGGATGGCCATTTTCAAGATATTAAGCTGCTATTTCATATTCAAGGGAGATCTTTCCATCTTCTGGTATTTCTTCAATTTCTTTATTCATTGTATTAAAGTTTTTATTATACAAGACTTTTACTTGCTTGATTAGAATTATCCTAAGGTAATTTTTGAAGTGCTGTGAAAGACACTGTTTCCTGGATTTCTTTCTTTGTCCTACATATCCAGGTAGGCTACTGATTTTTGTGTGTTAGTTTTGTATCCTGCTACTTTGTTAACAGTGCTTAACAGCTGGGTATTTCTGATGGAGATTTTAGGGTCTTTTATGTATATTATCATCTACCATTTACCATACTTTGGCTTTTTCCTTCCCTGTTTGGAGCTCTTGATACCCTTCCATTGTCTTATTCCTGTACTTAAGACTTTGAGTACTCTATTGAATGAATAAGTTGGAGAGAGAGGACATCCTTGCCTTGTTCCTGGTTTTAGTGGATATGCTTTGAATTTCTCTCCATGTAGGTTGATGTTGGCTGTGGTCTTGCTATAAATTGCCTTTCTTACGTTGAAATATGTCCCTTGTATCCCTAGTCTCTTCAGAACTTTTATCATGCAGAGATGATGGATTTTTGTTAAAGGTCTTTTATAATATCTGATGAAATGATTGTGTAGGTTTTGTCTCTAAGTCTATGTATGTGGTGGATTATGCTTACTGACTTATGTATGTTGAACCATTGTCGCATCTCTGGGATGAAGTCAAATTGATCGTGGTGAATAATGTTGCTGTGGCTTTCAAGTATTTTAATGAAAATTTTCACATCTACGTTTATAAGGTGTATTATTCTACAATATTCTTTTTTGTTGGGTTCTTGTGTGGTTTTAGTATCAGGACAAGAGTATCTACATAAAAAGATTATTTGAAGTTCTTCACTAAATCCATCTGTCCCTGTCCCTGGGCTTTTCTTTTCTTCTTCTTCTTCTTCTTCTTCTTCTTCTTCTTCTTCTTCTTCTTCTTCTTCTTCTTCTTCTTCTTCTTCTTCTTCTTCTTCTCCTCCTCCTCCTCCTCCTCCTCCTCCTCCTCCTCCTCCTCCTCCTCCTCCTCCTCCTCCTCCTCCTCCTCCTCCTCCTCCTCCTCCTCCTCCTCCTCCTCCTCCTCCTCCTCCTCCTCCTTCTTTTTGTTGAAAGACTTTTAATTACTGTTTCTGTCTGACTAGGATAGGAATTATGGGTCTGCTTAAATTGCTTATTTTATCTTGTCATCTTGTAGTTGATGTGTATCGAGAAATTTGCCCTTTGTTTTTTAAATAGGTTTTACTGTTTGGTATAAAACATATTTTTTAAAAGTATGACCTTATGATATCTATCTTTCCTTGATCCTGCCTGTTTTAATTCTCCCAGATTGATTTTTAATTTTTATCAATTCGGATCTTCTTGCTACATCTTTTACTTGATTTTGTTAAGAAGTTGTCAATCTTACTGATTTTCTGAAAGAACTGACTCTTTGTTTCATTAATTCTTTGTAAATTTTTTGTTTATTTATATTGATTTCAGCCCTGAGTTTGATTATTTCTTTCCATATGCTGTTTTTGAATATTTTTCTCCTTGTTATATAGCTTTCAGATGTGTCATATTACTAATATGAAATCTCTTCTTTTTTTACATATAGGTACTTAATGCTTTGAACTTGCCTTTTTGAATGGCCTTTATTGTATCCCATGGGCTTGGGTGTGTATAACTTTCATTATATTTCAAAAAAATTATAATTCTTCTTGATTCTGTCGACTCATTTTTCATTCATTACCTAGATGTTCAGTTTATACTAGCTTGTATACTTCCTGTTGTTTCTGTTGTCAATACCCACTTTTAGAAAGGATGCAGGTTGTTATTTTAATTTTCTTTTATCTGTTGAGACATGCTTTGTGTCCTAGTATGTGGTCAATTGTGGAGAAAGTTCTATGAGTTGGTGAGAAGATAGTATGTTCTTTAGTGTTTGTGTGAAATGTTCTGTAGATGTCTACTAGGTCCATTTGATTTGTGAAGTTATTAAATACAGCATTTCTCTGTTTAGTTTCTTTTCTGGATTATTTATGCATTGGAGAGAATGAAAGCACCCACTATCACTGTGAGTGAGGGTCAATGTGTTATTTTAGCTGTAGTAGTGTTTCTTTTATGAACTTGGGTGCCCTTGTGTTTGATATAAAAAATGTTTAGTTTACTATATCTTCTTAATGTATTTTACTCTTGTTTATGTTTTCTGATTAGCTTTGGCTTGAAGTATATTTTGTCAGATTTTAAAATAGCTGTACCTAAATGCTTCTTGGATCCATTTTTTTTTAAATAAGTTTTTTAATCTTTTGACCCAGGTGATGTTTATCCTTGATTCTAAGGTGTGTTTCTTGGATGGAGAAGAGGAGGGATCCAGTTTTCTAACCCAGGCTTTAGTCTGAATAATTTTATTGGTGAATTGAGACCATTATTATTAAGAGTTATCAATGAGAAGTGCTTATTGATTCCTGTTATTTTGTTGTTATGGTATTGGCTTCTAAACCTCTTTTGAATACTAATCTGGAATTAATTATTCATTGTGTCTTTTTGTGGGTATAGTTAATCTGTTCAGATTGATGTTTTTGTTCTAGTGCCTTCTCTAGTGTGGTAGGTTGACATTTCTTATATTTGTTTCTGTCATGGAATGCTTTTCTTCCTATGCCAATTGTGACCGATAGCTTTGCTGAGTATTGTAGTCTGTAGTGTCGGGAACTGTCTTTGTGGGGCTGCAATCTGAGCCAGCCGAGCGGCCCCAAGTCCATACCTGAGTGGGGGAGTGTGGATGAGGGAAAGGCTAGCTATAGACAGTAAAGACAGAGAGACAGAATAAAGGTCAAGAAGGCAGATCAGTCAATACTGAAATGCCACAAGTTTATTTTTCACCACTCTTACATACCTTAACCAAAAAGGGGAACACAGTATCATGTATACAGAACAACAGACTTCTTCCTCACTTATTCTAAGGGTTCAGTAACCACACCTTAGCTCCAACTTCTCCTTCCCTAGCCTTGAGAGTCATAAGTAGCCACACCTCAGATTCAGGTCTGTTGTTATTTACACTAAGACAGCCCTATACCTTTTACCTTTAGGTCTTATGACTTGTTGAGGACAGCTTTGAACTCTCTGTCTTTGGTGCAGCCATCTATGGGCACCCACAATGAAATCTCTTAGAGTTTGTAGCACAGCTATCTAGGACCTTTCAGAAACTCTATTGACCCTTTTCCCTTGCAGCTTTCAATATCTTTGTTTTGTATATTTATTGCTTTGATTATTACATTTCACAGATAATTTTTATTCTGTTCCTATCTATTTTGTGTTCATATGCTTCTTGTAGCTTGCTAGGTACCTCCTTCTTTAGACTGGAGATATTTTTTTCTGTGATTCTGTTAATTTTTTTTGTGACTTTGATCTGGGTTTTCTCTCTTTCCCCATCCTTATTATTCATAGGTTTGGCTTTTTCATAGTGTCCCAGATTTTCTGGTTGTTTAAAAAATTTAACATTTTCTTTACTGAGCTATCAATTTCTTCTATCTTGTCCTCAAGACCTGAAATTCTCTTTTCCATGCTTTATAATCTGTTTTTCATTTCCAGCTTCATTTCAGTTTGTGTTTTCTTTAGTGATTCTATTTCTTTTTTTCATGTTTTAAAATGTTTCATTACTTTAAATAAACTTTTCATTAAGGAATTTATTTATATCACCTTTAAGGTGCTTGAAAACACACACACACACACACACACACACACACACACACACACACACACACACACACACACACTTGCTATTTTGAAGTCCTTTTCCTGTGCTTTACCTAAATTGCATTTTTCATGGTCCATTGTAATAGGATTACCAGATTATGAAGAAGGCAAACTGTCTTGGCTGTTCATGTTTCTGTTTTTGTGCTGGAATCTAACTTAGTTTTATAAAGGTGTTTCTTGGTGTAGATGTCAGGTCTTTTCCTTTTTGGGTAGATTTTTCCATTCTTTGGTTGATGTACTATCTGGATCTTAGGCAAATGTAGTGGATATGGACTCCCTGGTTGTCTTAGTTACTGTTCTATTGCTGTGATAAAACACCATGACCAAGGAAACTTTTAAGATGATGTATTTAATTGGGGTTTGTTTATCATTTCAGAGGGCTGGTCCATGGCCATTATGGCAGTGTGGTAGTTTGAATATAATTGGCTCCCATAATCTCATGGGGAGTAGAACTATTAAGAGGTATGGCTTTGTTGGAGTGTGATGGCCTTGTTGGAGGATGAGGGCGTGGGCTTTAAGGTTTCTTTGAGGACACTGCCACAAGTGTCACAGTTGATTTTCTGCTGCCTTCTGGTCAATATGTAGCCAGCACCATATCAGCTTGTATGCCATTATGCTCCCTATCACGATGATAATGGATTGAACCTCTGAAATTGTAAGCAAGCCAGCTCAATTTTTTTTTAAAGAGTTGTGGTCATAGTGTCTTTTCACAGCAATAAAAACACAACTAAAACGGGCAGGGGACATGGAGACAAGCAGGCAGGCATAGTGCTGTAGAAATAACTGAGAGCTATATCCTGATCCACAAGCAGCAGCCAGAGACAGACTGTGCCTGGTTGGCATGGACTTTTGTAACCCTAAAACCCATCCCTGTTGACACATCTATTCCAGCAAGGCTGTACCTCCCAATCCTTCTCAAATAGTTTCACTAACTGGGGACTAAGCATTCAAATATATGAGCCCGTAGGGGCCATTCTTATTCAAACCACCACCAAGATGGTTGAAAGTGTTTCTGTGTATCAATGGGTGACATAAAGGAGTGGAGGTGTGCTAAGAAGGAAAGGCTGGGAGGGGCAGCAGTAAAGAGCTTGAGACACAAGGGTCCTCACTAATAGGCAGAGTCCCCAGGAGATGGAGGTAGAGTAGGAGGAGAGGCTTCTGCAGGCAGGCTGCAGTAGGACTCATGGTTTTGTGTTATTATTGTGATAAATCACAAAATTTATAATCTTAGAACTAATAAATTGACTCATTGCAATTTTTGGATACAGATACAGCATACAAAAAATCAGTTGTATTTCTATACAGTAAAATAGTGTACAGAGCAATTAATATTATTCAGGTCAATTAATTATCTTATTTTAAATAGCATCTAAGAGAGTGATACTGAAAAACCGAGTTAACTAAGGAAGTGAAGTACTTGCACATTAAAACCTATGAAGCGTTGATGAAAGAAACTGAAGAAGTCACAAATGCATTAAAAGTGATTTTATGTTTCCATATTATAAATCATATTGACAAATGCCATTCTGTTCAAATACATCTACATATTCAATTGCAATGACTATTAAAATCCTAGCGTCATTTTTCTTTTTTTTTTTTTATAGTGTTAGCAAAACTACTTCACTTGTAATCACAAATGACCCAGATAGCTAGAACAACCTTGGTAGAACAGTATAAAGCTGGAGGCATCACATGTTCTCATTTCAAAGTATATTAGAAAGTTATAGTAATTAAAACAGTATGGTACTGGCATATAGGTATGTATACTAATAAAACAGAATTGAGAGTCCATACACAATCTTAATGTGTATATAGCTAACTGACAAATAGGCACAAAAAGAAAACTATATTAACAGATGTTTTTGGAAAAACTGGATACTGTCTTAATTGTATTTATATTCCTATGATAAAAAACACTTACAGAAAGCAACTTGTGGTGTGTTTGTGTGTGTGTGTGGGGGTGTTATACATCTTACAATTCCAGATTACAATGCATCATATCACAAAAATCACAGAGGCAGGATCTTGGAGTAGTTAACCATATTCTATCCACAGTTAAGAGCAGAGTGAGAATGTGTGTATACACCCTTACATGCTTGTCCTCAATTTGGTCTGTCTTCTTTCACACAGTTCAGGACCCCTGCCTATGGAATTGTACCATTCACAACAGATTGGGGTCTTTTAATATCAATTGATTTAATTAAGACATTCCCACATATAAATGTCCACTTGCCAACCAATGTAGAGAATATCTAAGGGAGATCCTTTTCCCAGATTAGGAGCCTAGGTTGTGTCAACTTGACAATTAGAGTTCATCATCACACTGTCTGTCTGAAAAAATAATTAAGTTGCATCTTTACCTTAAACCATATACACAAATATACTGAATACATCAAAAAATATCTAAGACTTTAAGTGACATAATTACTAGAACTCTCATGGCAAAATTGTATGACATTGGCTTTGGCAATGGATTACTTTTTGGTTATAGTATGCATGCACAGGTAAACATAGATAAATGAGCTTTTATCAAACTAGTAATTTTCTGTACATCCAAGGGATCAATATAGCAAATATGCAGAATTTGGTACATCATTAATACACCGTTTGAATAGATTGAACTATATTAAGGCAAAAATAATTAGAGAACTTTAGGGTGCAAGTTTGGGAAATAGTTGAAATAAATGAAAATGATAGATTATTTGATGATGATGGTAGTATGATTATGGTAAAATTAACATTCATCGAGTGCATCTTATATGTTAAGTACTGTTCTGTATACTTTACAGGTATTGGCTGATCAAATTATCCATATAACCATATATAAGAAAGTTGATGTATACACAACATACATATCACAAATCTTAACTGTAGTTATTAGGTCATGTTTCTTCCTTAAATTGCTTTTGCCAGAGTATTTTGACCACAGCAATGAGGCAGTTAATCAGAGATTTGGTACTAAGGAATTTGATTATTGCTGTGGTAAACTTGGCCATAAAGTTCTTAAACATATTTAAGTGGCTTATGGGAGGAATATGGCAGAGCTTCTAACTTTGGGTGAGAAAAGCCCTTGAGTGCTGTTAGCAGAATTTAATAGACCATTCTGGTGGGAGTTTGGAAGGCCAGGAGGTAAAGAAAAATGTGGGATGTGGAGGTATGTCTCCGGAGGTTTCAGAGGAAACAAAGATTCTATAGGGAACCCAGCTAGAGGCCACTCAGTTTAACCCTGATAAAGAATCTGACCACATTCTTCCTCTTTCCTAAGAGCTTAAATAAGCCCGGATTGAAAAGTAATGCACCCATTTGTTTGTCTAGCAAGGACGACACTGAAGTAGTGTCACTGGTGTTGCTCCTGCTCTTGTTCAGATCTACAGTGAGAGGAAACGGCAAATGGAAGAAAAAGATGTGAAAAATGTAGTTCGGTGAGGGAAGGTGTATGAGGAAGCTTTAAGTTGTAAACTAGGAAAGTGCAGATTACAAAGCATCTGCAATAATTAAAGAACTTAGGGCCATTGAAGAAGAACTTACTGGGTTCTAAAAGTTCCCTTGGGGGTTGGGGGAGGGAGTGAGAGGGTTTGGTGTCAACGGTACAGACACTGGGAGTCAGGAAAAGACAAACAATAGACTCATTTATTCAGTAATGGGGAGAGTTTTGTATACCCTCCTCCCAGCACCAGGCTGCTTTCAGATCTGGTGACATTGCCTGGTCATCCCTCATTGGCTAGACAAGATCAGGACTTTTGACAATGCCTGTTGCTAGGCCCTTAGGAAGACTCCATGTTGGCTCATCCCTGGGCCTTATCTACCTACACAGTAGGACAATAAGAAAGGTATTCCAAGGGCAAGATCACAGCCAACTTTTAAAAATGAATCGTTTGAAAGGAGAGAGCTCAAAGTTCAGGATGCTGAAGTGTTACAGCAGGTTTCCCCGCCGGCTGCCGCTGGTTCTGCCGCCATGGTCCCACAACCACGTGTGCCCCAAATAACACTCAGAGACTCTGTATTTGATACAATCCTGTTGGCCAGTTACCATTATTGTTATGGGCTAGCTCTGTCTTAATTATTAACCCATTTCTACTTATCTAAGTATTTCCACGTGGTCGTCTTATCGGGGAGCCGCGCGGCAGGCGTCCTGCTCCTTCCCCGGGCTACATCTTGACTCCGCCTTCTACTTCCTCTTTCCTCCTCCTAGTCTCCTAGCCCCACCTATCTAGTTTTCTATTGGCCACAGTTCTTTATTAACAGTATGAGAAACATATATACAGAATCACATCTCCCATCACTGAAGAGGTTTCATGCTCTGGAAAACAACTGCCTAGGGATATGTTTCTCCAGTATAATCACCATCTGATGCAACTGTGGCCTAAGGGCTTCAGGGTATATCCATCCTGAGGTGCCAATAGAAACTGGTAGTGTCATCCACATGGTGCTGGTTTTGTCAGCATGAAGGTTATACAATCAGGGGGTCATGGAGTCTTTATCTATGATTGGAGAGCATCTGAAGCCAGGCAATGTACAGCAAGGTTGGAGCCCTGACAAAGAGACTCTGAACATCCATTTCATGAAGCTGTGAAGATGAAAGTTAAGGTCACTGGGATACAGTAGGATGCTGAAGATGCTAAAATCATACCACTGGTAAAGAAAGTTGCCAATGTGGACTGGAGCCAGACAAATGATAAAGTAATTAATTGTGTTACAGGCTGCAGAACTGAATGGGCATGTCTATTTAAGCCTCTTGGAACTGAGATAATTTCATTATGAGTTCCATGGGCTGGATGTATAGCTGCACAGGTATTTTTCTACTGGTTTCACTCTTTTTTTGGTCTGATCTTGCACACTTTCTTGCTATGCCTTCATTCTTCCCTCTTGGAATGGGAATGTATAATCTGTGTCATTGTATGTTGGAAATACATAACTTTTGTGTTTTTGGTTTTATAGGAGGGGGATCTTTGTTAAGAGATTACTTTGTTTACGAAGATTTTGTACTTGTACTTGGTATAGTATTGGGACTGTTAAAGACTTTTGAAATTGAACTGAATGTACTTTGCATCAAGACAGACATAAGCCTGTAGGGGCTGGTGTGAAATACAGTTTGAATGTGAACCATCTCCCATAGGTCATGTGCTTGAACACTTGGGCCCTAGCTGGTGGCTCTACTTGCAGAGATTTTGGAACCTTTAGTAGGTGGAGCCTTTCTCTTGCTGGAGAAAGTGGGTTATTCGATGTGGGCATTGAGGCCTGCTAGGCTGGTGCCACTTCCTGTTCTCATTCTGCTTCTGAGTGAATGCAATGTGACCTCTGGGCTCCTGTGCCTTGCACCATGCCTTCCTTGCCTGTCGCTTTGTGTCCCGGCTATGACTGATTAATACCTGTGGAACTGGAGCCCAAACAACCACTTTTCTCCTATGTTACTTTTTTCAGGTATTTTATTACAGCAATGAGAAAGTGTACTCAAAAAAGTGCTATGTTAATAAAATTACATCATCTACCATGTTAAATTTCTCTCTCTCTCTCTCTCTCTCTCTCTCTCTCTCTCTGTCTCTGTCTCTGTCTCTGTCTCTCTCTCTCTCTCTCTCTCTCTCACACACACACACACACACACACACACACACACACACACACACACACACACTTTGGTTTCTTAAGAACTCTAAGTAAAACTGGGTTTTATGTTTTTGAAAGTTTAAGAACCACAAAAAGAATAAGTTATTTCACTTTTGAGGGTGGCCCATACTTTTTCTTTTCTTTTCTTTTTTCCTTTTCTTTTCTTTCCCTTTATTTAGCAGAGTACCTGAACTTTGGATTTGGAAGACACTGTTAGTTAATGTCATAGATACTCTATTGTAATCTGGCCTTTCTCACAGCACCATGCTGTTTTCTAGTTATTGAAACTAAAATAGAAGTCTAAACTTACTGATAACATCTTTTTGTTAGCAAAATAATTTTGAGTATACTCCAAAATTTTGTGTATTTATTTATAACACATAGTTGTGTTAAAATATAACCAATATATGCAAAACTTAAAAACCAAAGCACATTAAGATATAAAAAATATATGTTATATTATTTTCTCCTTACACATAACATAGTTTAGAGACAGGCGATGAAGATGACAGTATTACATTGTCAGAAGATTATATTCTGTTCCTGATTCCATTACCTTGGCCAAGTAACTTTTTATTTCTGAACTTCTATTTATTAGTGAAACTCTTGTAAAAAAACTTACAAATTTATAAAATGATAAATGGTTCACATTGACTGATATTTGATTTCTTCTTCAAGAAAGCCTATGAAATAGATTCTCTATCTTTATTTTATAGACAGACATAGGTACTAAGAAACAAACAGGTCTTATAACCTCAACCAAGTTCATTTTATTTATACATGATGAACTAAGAAAGTCCCAAAGACTAATTTAGGTAGTCTGATTCCAGAATTGATACTCCGGCTATTACTCCATATTGTAACATCATGCTATATTATAGAAAAGCACCAATATATATATATGTATATATACATATATATTGTTTATATATATAAATATATTATTGTCACAGTGTCTAGTGCAAAGTAAGTTTTTAATGAACATGGTTCTTTTTAGTGTCCCGTTAAAGTGATCTGGGATACATATATATTTGAATAAACTGACAAACCAAACAGGAAGGTAAACAGCAGAGTACATCCTGTAGTGTAACAGAAGCATCTACTCAGGCTGGTTCTCAGAAGAGCAGAGGCACTACTTAATGATCCTGAAGCTTACCAGAATGACTCTTATGTCCTCTCTGACAGATGTTCTAGGTTCTTTCAAAGATTTACTGCTGTCTCATAAAGGACACACACAAGATGCCATGTTCCTTTTAGAGGTGCAGAGCCCATTAATAATATGAGTCTTCATTAACAGAAATAAACAAGCAAGTAGAACAACAGAAAAACTCTTGTCTGTTATATCATACGCTATCTGTTTCATGAACTCAAGTTGAATATTTTCAGGACATTTACTTATTACTTCATAATTTAGTGTTATGCTACCGTTGTCAATCTTCTTGTTAGCCTAATGCAGCTTCTCTCACCCTCCTCTCCTCTTCTTCCTCCCCCCATACCTCTCCTCCTCTTTTAGGTCACAATAGTCATCTTCAAAACTCTCAGTAGAGAAGACTTTATTAAAATTCCCAAGTAGTAACAAAACCAATTAAATAGACTCATGCTTTCTTCTGGAACTTATTTCTCTCTTCCAAAATTCTACATGCGAAAAAGAATGATTTCTGCCTTTTGGGGAAATGTAGGATCTTCTATTTAAACTTGATGTTTGCTTTCTTGGCCTTTTTATATGAATATAAGAAGTCAGAAGCCAGTGAAAATAAATAATTCTGAAGTCTCCACAAGACATGCAGAAGCAGCCTTCTTGAATGATGAGCATGCCCAGCTGCAGAAAGATTTGTGGTCTGATATTCATTAGTGAAAAACTTTCATTGAGTGGACAGTTTGTCCCGATGAGTTAATTAACTTTCAGGGTTCTCTGTCCTCTTAGAAATATACCATTCCAGATTGGCTGAAAGCCTGTTTACTTTGAACATTCATCAGAAATTCTGGGTCAGCCACCTCACAGCTTGGTTTGCTTTAGTGCCAGCTGCGTGTGGCTGAAAAGTTAATTAGATGTCTCTTGTGGTATTAAAAGGCGAGAAAAGTCATGTGGGGAAGTAGGGCTCTAGCAGAGAGGAGAGTGCAGAGTTTCCGCCTTTCTTTGGAACTATGAGGTCATGAGCATGCAAGCTAGTCCATATGGATCCATGAAGAATGTAGGAGCTTGAACCAAGGATAGCTTTTCATCTCTGAAAGTGTATTTCCATTTGAATATTGTAGAAATATTTAAACAGATTGTTTTCCCATTTAGCAATTTGTGAGAGTCATAGTGTTTTTTTCAGTTTGGCGTGTTTATTGTAAACAAAAAGCAGTTGCAAGTGTCAGATAATATGCATATTCAAATTGCAGACTTAAGACTATTTTTATTTTGAGTTATTATTGAGAGTGGTTTGCTAATTCTGGTAATTTCGTTGGTGGCTTTTTGAATATTGTTCATTTTTTTCTCTCATATTCTCATTAGGAAGTGTGCTGATTTTGTAAGTTTGACATCCATTTTGTTTCCTATTTTTTCTTTGTCCATTTATTCTTCTTATTATGACACTTATTCTTTCCACTGCTCTTGTTTTAGACTTCTTTCTCCTCTGCATGAATATCTTTTTCAGTGATAGATTTTGTAGTCATGAATACTTTAGTTGTGCTTCTCTTGAAGTATTAAAAATAACTTTAGTCAGTATACTTGGTTGGCAGTTAGCCACTTTCAGGGCATGAAATACGTTGTTTCATAGTTCCCTAGTTCTCTGGGTTTCTGTTACTTTTTAGGGGTTTGTATTGTAAGGGAGCTTGCCCCCACCTCCAGCTTTTATTGCTAATTCCTTGTTCTGTAGGATTAATATTTTATTACAACCTATGGAGACACTTTTTCTTAGTCATATTCCTTTGGGGTTCTTAATGATTCTTGTGTTTGGATATCGATATCTTTCCCAAGTTTTGAGACATTTTTTCAATTATGATTTCATTGAATTGGTTTTATAAGCTTTTAGTTTCTATATCAAATCCTTCTAACTCATGGATTATTGGATTTGGCATCTTGTTGCTGTTATTGAAGTTGTGATAAGCTTGCTGATTTTTATTTTCTTATTTATGTATGTGTGTATACTTTTGTTAGCTTTGTTATGTTCTCCTGGTACTCTTCCTTATGTCCTGTTCCCATACCTACACCCCATCCAGACCCCTCCACCATCCATCTGTGTGGTACTCTTTCCTGATGTCCTGTTCCCATGCCTACACCCCCATCCAGACCCTCCCTCATATACCTGTGGTGTCTATTCTATTTCCTCTTCACAGTGAGATTCATGTGTCCCCCTGGAACCTTTGTTACTTAGTTTCTTTAGGTCTGTGGATTATAGCATGGTTATCCTTTACTTTACAGCTAATATCCACTTACAAGTAAGTATATACCATGTTTGTCTTTCTAGTTCTGGGTTGCCTCACTTAGGATGACCTTTTCTAGTTTTTATCCCTTTGCTGGCAAATTTCATGATATCATTTTTTTAAACAGATGAGTAATAATACATTATGTAAATGTACTGGATTTTCTTTACCTATTTTTTTGGTTGATAGATATCTAGGTTATTTCCAGTTTGTGGTTATTATGAATAAAACTGATATGAACATAGTTGAGCAAATGTCCTTGTGGTTTGGGAGAGCATCTTTTGGGTATATGCCCAGTAGAGATATTACTTGGTCTTGGGGTAGATTGATTTCCAGTTTTCCGAAAAGCCACCAGGTTGATTTACATAGTGCCTGTACAAGTTTGTACCACCACTAGCAATAGCAGAATGTTCCCCTTGCTCCACATCCTCTCCAATGTAAGCTGTCGTTTGTGTTTTTGATCTTAGCCATTTTAACAGGTCTAAGATGGAATCTCAGACTCATTTTGCACTTTCCTGATAGCTAAGGATGTTGGATATTTCTTCAAGTGTTTCTCTACCAGTTGAGTTCCTCTGTTGAGAATTATCTCTTTAGATCTGTACCCCATTTTTAACTTGGATTATTTGGTTTGTTGATGTCTAGTTTCTTGAATTCTTTATATATTTTGGACATCAGCCTTTTGTCAGTTGTGGGGTTAGTGAAGATCTTTTCCCATTCTGTAGACTGTTGTTTTGTCTTGTTGACAGTGTCCTTTGCTTACAGAAGGTATTTAGTTTCATGAGGTCCCATTGTTATGAGCTGTTTCCACCAGCCTAATCTCAGAACCGCACCAGCCACAAATAACACACAGAGACACTGTGTTAGATATAAAGCTGTTGGCCTGTCACTAACATTTCTTATTGGCTAGCTCTGTCTTAAATATTAACCCATTTCTGTCAATCTAAGTGTTTCCATGTGGTCTTGGAATGCAGGCCCTACATCTCCTTTGCCTGCTACATCTCTGTAAAGAAGAGAGTAATTTCTTGTTTGTCTCTGCTTATATTCGGAGGCTGTCCAGCTACATCACTTCTTGCCTCTCTGTACAGACCTTCTGGCCTCTTTGGTTAGCTAGTGGAAGTATCTGCCATGCTACACCACTTCCTGCCTGGCCAAACAGTATTTTATTCATTAACCAATAAGAGAAACATATTACAGAATGACATCTACCATCATCTCATTTATTAATTGTTGATCTTTGTGACTGCCTGATTGGTATTCTGTTCAGGAAGTTGTCTCTTTGCCAATGTGTCAAGGCTATGTATCAGGTTCAGTGTATCTGGATTTATGCTGAATCTTTGATCTTCTTGGGTTTGAGTTTTGTGCCAGGTGATTGTTATGGATCTGTTTGCATTCTTCAACAGGCTGTCATCCAGTTAGACCAACACCATTTGTTTTAAGATGCTTCCTTTATTTCCATTATATACTTCTGGCTTCTTTATTAAAAAAATGCAGTGTCCATAGATATGTAGATTTACCTCAGTATCTTTGATTTGGTTTCATTGATAAACCTGTATGTTTTTATGCCAATACCATGTAGTTTTTAGTACTACATCTTTGTAGTACAGATTGAAATCAGTGGTGGTGTTACCTCCAGAAGTCCTTTTATTGTTTAGGATTGTTTTAGTTATCCTGTTTTTTCATTGTTGTTGTTTTCTGTATTTTGTTTTTCCACATGAAGTTGAATATTCTTTCAAGTTCTGTAAAGAATTGTGTCAGAATTTTGGTGGAAATTGCATTGAATATGTAGATTGCTCTTGGTATGATTGTCATTTTTACTATGTTGATCATACTGATCCATGTGCATGGAAGATCTTTCCCTCTTTTGACATTTTCTCCATTTTCTTTCTTCAAAGACTTGAAGCTTTTGTCATACAGGTCTTTCACTTGTTTGGGTAGACTTACTCCAAGATAGTTTATATTATTTGTGGCTATTGTGAAGGGTGTTGTTTCCCTGATTTCTTTCTCAGCTCTTTTATCATCCATCAGAATTTTAAAAGGCTGTCTTTATTGACTTCCTGAATAGATTATTTTTTTTGGGGGGGGGTGGGCTTGTATATGAGGGAGAGGTTATCATAGAAGCTTTCAAAGCACCTCATTCTCAACTGTGAACTGCAGTCATTGATACCACTGCAAAAGAAGCTTCCCTTTTCCTGTAACAACCAGTAGAAGCACAGACCAATGACATCTACACAGCTTCCAGTGGCAGCTTCATCCATGGACCTCAACATGGTCCTTCTGGCAGTATGGGCCACACACATCAACATGGCCCCTGGTGCCAGCACACCCATGGATATGAACGTGTCTTCAGGTGGTACTACAGACAATAGACATCAACATGGCCTTTGGTGGTAGCACAGCCCATACACATCAACATAGCTTCAAGTGGGAGCACAGATCACAGACTTCCACATTGCCATCTGCGGCAGCATGGAACATGACCCCAGCTTGATCCATGGTGGCATCATAGACTATGGACATCAACATGTCCTTCAGCAGGAACACAGACTTTGGGTATCCAACAGCCTCAAGAGGCACTACCATCCACGATATCAATATGGCTTTGGGCAGCAGTGTAATCAGTCTTTCCTATGTGCTGCCAGCTCACAAATAATGACACAGAAACTTATTAGTTATTAAAGTTTGGCTTTAGCTTAGGCTTTTACCAACTAGTTCTTATAATGTCACCCGTTTCTATGAATCTATGTTCTGTCATGTGGCTCGAGTACCTCTCCTCTGTACCATATGTGCAACTTCTTCACTGCCTCACTGTTGTCTCTCTTACACTTAGATTTGTCCCTTTCTTCCTGAGTTCTGCCTATTCTCTTCTGCTTAGAGTATTGACCATTCAGATCTTCAGTAAACCAATCACAGTGACACATCTTTACACAGTGTAAACAAATATTCTGCAAAACTGAAGCATGGACCACAGACAGTGGTTGCATACTCCTTGAACATCCTTGTGGGCCATGGCATCAACAGGCCTTGGTGGGGGCTTGAACCACAGACAACAACATGGTCTCTGGCAGTCTAATAATACCATGAGAATAATATATAATTCTGACTTTTAAATAAAATCATTAAGTCTTTGAGTCACTTAAATTTCCTGACTTATAACCTGCTTTTTATGATTTATTTGCATCAATATAGACTCATTTCCTTTGGATATTTGTTGCTAACCTCTCCCAAGAAGTTACTGTAAGCTATTGGCTGATGTTCATTTTCTGCCCATAATGAGAAAATTTCTGCATTAGTAAAAGTTACTATATATTTTTTTTTTTTGGCTGTGAGCCTAGCCTAACTGGGATTGACATGTAAAACAAGACTGTTTCTAATTTAAATAAAAAATACTAAAATAAACTCAATACTATGAATGACATCAAAAAGGTACCATAATTTTATAATTTCTGCTGGGTCTATCCTGTTATTTGACGAAGTCTCATTTTTCTTTCAGAATCAATTCAGAAACCCTTTCTACATAGGCTTTTATTTTCTTAAGTTTTTGTGTGACAATATTATCCATTCTAAAACATTATCTTCTCTCTGCATAAGGATTTTGTAGGAGAATGTGTAGAAGATGGTATGATTAGGGTACAATCAAGCTCTGGATCCAAGCAATCCACACGTACATTCTGTAGTTCTTTTTTTTTTTTTTCAACCCAAGCCAATTATCTCTTAGCCCCAACTGATAATTTTCTTTGACTATTTAAGTCCTTGTCATCATGTAAGGTTTGAAGTAAATTACTTAGTTCTTGAGTAGTTATCCAATTGTGGACCATAGCCAGTAATATCTCCCATCAAGTTTTAAAAAATCATTAATAGTTTGTAATGGATATTTCCTGATTTGTACTTTGTGTGGTTGAATTTGTTATAAATATATATTATATCCTTGGCAATTAATAGAATTCATCTTTGTATTTTTTTTTCAGAAACAATTTGTAATACCCAACATGGCCAAAGTTTCTTTACTTCTTTAAACATTCTTCTGAGGCATCTGCATCTGAATATGCTAGTAATATATAATTCATTAAATGGTAAATTATAGACTGAGGAAACTTTATGACTTCTCTGATGACTGTTGTGTAAAATATTGACACAAGGTGGAGCTGTTTAACATCACTTGTGGGAGAGCTTTCCACTGATACCTTTTGACAGGCTGTGAATGATAAGTGGACACTTGAAGGCAAGCTTTTCTTTTTCCTGTTTTTGTAAAGGTATAGTGAAGAAACAGTCTTTTAAATCAATCATGATAGTAGACCATCCTTTAATTAGTATAGAAGGCAAGGGAATTCCAGGCTTCAAAGAGCCCATTGGCTGAATCATCTTGTTTATGAATCTTAAATCTGTTAGCATTCTCTATTTTCCAGATTTCCTTTTAATGGAAAATATAGAGGAATTCCAGAGAGTTCTTCAATATTTTGAGCATTTAGCTGCTCTTGTACCAGCTATTCTAATGTCTGTAATTTTTCTGATGTCAAAGGCTAGTATCCCATTCAGACAGGCTTGTCAGTTAACTATTTTGAAGATAGGCCTGACTTTTGAAAGGTCAGCAACTGTTGTGTCTCACTTATGTACAACCTAAATAGTTGGTGACTGTTTTTGACAATATCTTTTAATATTTCTCTCAGAAGTATATGTTAGTTTATCATTTTATTTTTGAGATTTACAGAAATGTTAATCTAGGTTTTGTATTTCTGTCACCAATCACATCCTCATAAATTTATTGATATTTTAGCCACATATGGCTTTAATTTCTGAGTGGCCCTATATACTCAAATGAATCTTGTACTTTCTTTTTTTCTTTTTTTTCCTGATATAAAGTTCCAATCACTAGAAGCTGAATATTTACCTCCTGAAGAGGCGAATCTGGATTTGGGTGAAATTATTGTTACATCCATCCTTATGTCTAGTAAAACTTCAATCATGATGTCTTTTACTGGTATTTTTATCTTTTGTTTTTGATCATTTGTGTAAGTTTCTTTCTCAGTTTGTCATTTGCATGTAGGAGGGCTATTGATTTCTTTTGCTCAAAGTCTTTATCAGATGTAGGAGTTACCTGATGGAAATTTTTTAGGGTCACATTATACTATCATTTTTATCTGTAAGTAACAATACTTTGACTTCTTTATTTCTATTTTGTATCCTTTTGATTTTCAGTTGTCTTAGCACTCTGTAGCTAAGGCTTTAAGTCCCATATTGAATAGATATTGAGAAAGTTGACAACCTTGTCTTGTTCCTGATTTAGCAGAATTGCTTTGAGTTTTTCTCCATTTAGTTTAATGTTGGTTATAGGTTTGCTGTAACCTGCCTTTATTATGCTTAGGTATGTTTCCTTGTATTGTACTCTCTCCAGGACTTTTATCATGAAAGGTTGTTGGATCTGTGAAAGGTCATTTCTGAATGTAATGAAATAATCATGTGTTTCTTTTTCCTTCCTCTTTTACATGGTGAAATACATTGGCAATTTTTCCTATGTTGAACCATACTTTCCTCTCTGGGATGAAGCCTACTTGATTATGGTGGAAGATCTGTTTTGATGTGTTCTTGGATTCTTTTTGCAAATGTTTCATTGAATATTTTTTCATCTGTGTCCTTAAGGGAAATTGATTGGTATTCTCTTTCTTTGTTGAGTCTTTGTGTAGATTGGGTATCAGGGTGACTGTGACCTCATAAAATGAATTTGGTAATATTGCTTCTGTTTCTATTTTGTGGAACAGGAGACTGTGCATTGACTCTTCTTTGAAAGTCTGGTAGAATTCTGTGCTAAAATCATGTGGCCCTGGGCTTTTTTGGTTGGGAGGCTCATAATGATTACTTCTATTTCACTAGGGGTTACAGGTCTATTTAAATTGTTTATTTAATTTAATCTAACTTTGGTAAAGGGTACCTTTTATTTTCTCTTCATTTAATGTTGTTAAGTGGTACCTTTCAAGAAAATTGCCCATTCCTTTAGATTTTCTTATTTTGTGGAATACAGGTTTTAAAATATGTTCTTATGATTCTTTGGATTTTTTTGGTGTCTGTTGTTATGCATAGACAATGACTTTCTTTATAGGACTTCAACAATCAGGAAACAATAGCAAGAACTGAGAGATAGGATTGCATGAAATTAAAAAAAAACTTCTGCAAATAAAAAATGAACAAATAAACAAAAAACCGAAAATAAAACAACAAAAATATTACCAGAGTGAAGTGATAATGTGGCAAAAGTATTTGCCAGCTATTTATGTGACACTGTATAATATCTAGTATGCATAAAGAACTTAAAATATAAAATGCCAATTGGTTGTGAGCTGTCCAGCATGGGTTCTGGAAAGTGAACTGTAGTTATTTGCAGAACATCAACAGCTCCTTAATACAGAGTCATCTCTAGCTCCTTCCCCTTGAATTCTTAATTGATGTGTTTCATTTAGATATTTATATTTTGATTCCTAAATATTTGAGAGGTTTCCAGATTTTTTTTGTTACTAATTTTAAATTCAGTTGTATCTGAAGAACATTTGTTTTTTGATCTTCTAAAAGCAGCATTTTTGCAATAGCAGTGTTTTATTCCCTTTAAACTTATTAAGACTTGTTTAATGATTTATATTTGGCTTTTATTAATATGTTACCTGTGTATTCGAAAAAAATCTTTATCTGTTTTTTATAATAGAAGCTTTATAAATGTTTTATAAATGTCGACATTAGGTGGATAGCATTATTTAAGTCTTCTGAAGCCTGATGATCTGTCTTCCTAGTCTACCAATTATTAAGAGACATATATTAAAATCTCTGGCTATAATAAAATCACAACAAACCAAAACCAAAACCAAATATGGAGTAGTGCTTTTTTCATTGGGACTGCCAGCCCACAAATAATGATGTGGAGACTTCTTATTATGAAAACTTGGCAATTAGCTTAGACATGTCCCACTAGTGCCTATAAATTAAAGTAGCCTGTTTTTGTTATTCTACCTTCTCTAAGTGGCTTGGTTACCTGTATTCTGTACTGTATGTGTGACTCCTTTAGTGTCTCCCTGGAGTCTCTTGAATGCCTAAATTTCTTCTCTTTTTTTCTCTCCCTGGAAATCCTGCCTATCCTCTCCTGCCCAGCTATTGGCTGCTCAGCTTTTTATCATACCAATCACAGCAATACAGCTTTACACAGTGTACAAATATTCCACAACACTTCTTCCTTTTTGTCTAAATAAAAGGAAACTTTTAAATTCTAACATAGTAAAACTACATACAATAAGCACAGTTATCAGGTAGGAATTACATTCACAGTGTTCAGTCTATTTGTAGTTGGCATATTCAGAGAAATTACTCCATCTCTCCTATCTTAGTGAGTCTGAAGTTTGATACCTAAACCACTTTCTGTTGTAACTTTACCAACCTCAAAATATATTTTTAGACCTAAAAACATCTTAGATAAATAAGTTAAGCTTTTCTGTCTCTCAACCTCATACACTTTATGCCTCTTTTGTAGGTTTCTTTTCTGAATTTGGTAACAAGGAAAACTCAACCCCATCATAGCCCGATATTATATTATCTGAGTAAACAGGAAGTTCTGAGTAAACAACTTCCAAAACTTTAGAAATGACAGTGATAGGTGTCTTCCTGGGCAGTCATAAAAGGTTTGTCTTCAGTGTTGGGGCATCCATCTTTGGCCTATAGGCCACATACCTGACAGACATTTTTCTGTGAAGCAGTAAAGTTTTGAAGGACTGTCCTACCTCATTTTAGGAAAGTTTGTCAACCACCTTCTTTTGAGTCCCTCTTTTCCAGTTTGGATGAACGACTAACCTATATTTCCTAATTATCCTAAGAAGTTTGTAATAGCTTTCAAGGACTAGAACTTTACATTTGATTGTTAACTGAGTTGCATATATACAATACCTTAATATTTGAAAAATAACAGCATAACAAAAATAACCTTAAATTTATATCAATTTACAAAAACCTATATCAATATAAAATGTGTAAGACTAGTACTTGCGTTTTATTTTAATTTAAAAGTAGATTCAGTAATCTACAATTCCCTAACCTCCTCCCCTCAAAATTTTGTTTTCAGAACTAGATTCTTGAGTTCAACCTCCTTTGTTTATTTTTTTTCTAATTATGACCAGTAACAACTTGCAACAAATCTTCTAAAACAATGACAAACATCCACCAAATGACTAGAAACCACCTATATCACCTCTTGGGAATCTGGATATTGTGTTCTCTACATGGCTTTCTGTTGTCTGGGGGTGATGGCATCTTTATGGGACCCTGAGAAAATTATGGTTATGGTCAAGTGGTCAAGTCCTTGGAGAACTACGTGTTTTTTTGTTTGTTTCTGTATGATGAGAAAGTGTATAGCTTATCTGAAGTTCTGACTGGAATAGTAAGTGAGGCTGGACCATCATAGCTAGAATATTTGATTTTTTTCTGGATGCAGAATTTTGAGGTATTGCAACAGAGATATTCTGAGAAGCTGGATGATCTGGGCTGCTTGTCTTAATTGGTTTCTTGTCCTTTTTTTCCACTGAAAATATACAACCTTTTGAAGGTAATACACACACACACACACACACACACACACACACACACACACACTCATGCACACACGTGTATGTATTTATATATCTGTATTAGCATGTATGGAATGAGATGTGCACAAGTAATCTAAAGATTAATTTTTTTCTTCTATTTTTGAACAGGTGTAAGTAATTTGTCAACTTTATAAGTCTTTTTTTCTCTGTATAACCAAATTGTAATATAAATCTTTATCCATGCCATATGAAAGGATGGCATGTAGTAACATATCATGAGGACTACAGTAATATATCTGTAGCCAACAGGATTTATTATGTCTCATTCCATTTTAGAGATGTTTCTATAGTAGAGGGATCAGTATATATGTTATCTGTCCTGTAGAGTTTTTTGTTTTTTTTTTCTCGTATCTTCATATCTGTAGATATGAAGGAAAACAGGAAAACTCCTGTTTTTTTGAAATAAAACACTTGGTCTTTAAATCATTTCTTCTACTTTTTAGATCATAGTATAATAAAAAACAGTTGCCCTTTCTTCCCTTGTTCCTTCCCATATACTCCTCCTTGTTCTCCTTCAAATTCATGCTCTTTTTAAAATTAATTGTTAATGCATATATGTGTATATGTATATACATTTGTATTCCTAAATATAACCTATTCAGTCTGTCTACTGTTAACTTGTATGCGTATTTTCAGGGTTCACTATTTGGCATTGGACAACCAGTTAGTGTGCTCTTCCATGGGGAAGACTATTCTACTTTCAGCATTCCTTAGTTGCCTATAGTTCTTTGTGTAGGGGTGAGGCCTCATGGTCTTTCCCCATCCAGGCATGTCTATTTTTGCTGTCCTTGTTCAATTTATGTTTAGGCATTCATGAGAATTTATGGTTGTAGCTTCTGACATTACTAGGAGAGGCAGTCTCACAGAAAATTCCTTGATCCTCAGGTTCTTTCTGCAATGTTCCTGAGCCTCAGTTGTGGAAGTTATTTTATGGTTGTATTCATTGGGGCTGGACTCCATAACTCTGTATTTTGACTGGTTGTGGTGTTCCATATAGTCTCATTTCTGTTGCAAAGAGAAATTTACTAATGAGGTGTGATGTCTGCACTTATCTGTGGATATAAGGAGAAATATTTAGAGTGTAGTTAGAGGTTATGCTGGTTTAGTATAGTAGGGGTTGCAGATTTGCCTCTGAGATCCATAACTTCACTAGCCCTGCATAGCTGGCTAGATTTCTAGTGCCAGTCATAATTTTCCTCTTTTTGAGCAGGCCTTAATGACCATGGTCATCACATTGGCTGATCTTTTCTTGATTCCTCCTTTATAGGATTTCCTTTCTGGAATAATGGCAAGTAGATTTTTTCAGACATCTTTGCTTTACTTTTTGCTCACAACTTTGTTTGTAAACTTGATTAAAAGCATCCAGCAAAAGCTATGCCAAGTATTGAATGTTGGGATTCTTAAAAAGTTCTTCCATATTACTAATTACATTGTCAATTTTATTTTATTTTAATTTTAACTTGCTTTTTATTTATTCTTTGTGCCTTTCATATTATGCATTTAATCCCAGTTATCTCCCTATACCTTCATATTTGCCCTCTGCCCTTGCAACCTCTCCTTAAAATAAAATTTGAGAAAAAAAAAGTAAGAAAGAAAGATAAATTTATCTTGTCATACTTGGAAGTGTTCATTTTAGAGTCATTAGTCTGGTTTGAGGCCTTTGGTTTCTCCTATTGTTACTGGGCCCTAACTGGGACTTCTCTGGAATATGCTGTTGTTGCCTGGTGTCCTGGAGACCCTGCAGAATATGATGGTGTGGGATGGGGAGAGATTCCCTGCCCACCTCTGCCCCTTGTGGTGGATGTGAAAGCAGGCCTGGAGGCCATAAGATCAGGAAAGGTTTTCCTGCCCCTCACCAGCTGCAACATCTGACCTGGGCAACACAGTACACCTGGTGTAGGTGTGGGAGAGCCAACCCTGAAAACATGAAACCAGGAGAACCAATCCAGCCCCTTGCTCATTGCTTCAAGAGGTGAACTACAGGAGGCGAACTAGCCAGAGAGCTCACGCTGGTTGTGAAGACAGAGGAGAGCTGGTGGGATGTCAAGCCCTGCAATTATCCAGGCCCAGAACTAGGGTTATAAATTGACCCACTCCAACATCCGCTCATTTATGGTCTGATGGAACATGTGAAGGGTCCTGCAGACCTTCAGACCCAAAGCCACAGGATCTCCATGACACAGGGAGACAATAGACTGCCAATTTTAAATCAACCTCTCATCAATTTTCATGGTATGGACAGAATGCAAGTAAGTTATTTGCCCCAGTGAACGGGAATGGCTTCTGTTCTAATTTACAGCAGTGTCCCCATTCCCTTCTGGAGCCTCATAGTACTTCCTTTACTTTAACCAGTCTTAGGGACAGTTTAGTCTTCACAGCTGCCACCACAACCATTGATCAGTCTCTGTTTACAGCATTTTATCTTGTCTCTAGTACTCACCTCTAAACTTTTCCAAAACTTCCCGCAAACCAGTTCCAGAAAATTTGAACCGCACAGTCAGGCAGTCCCAAAGACATCTCTCCTCTGATAACAATTTTCCGGGCTAGTAAAACTCTTATCACTGTGCTCCATACCTAAGAGAAACAACTTAAGGAAAAAGGGATTTGTTTTGGTTTAGTTCAGAGATTTGATCCCATAGTTGGTTGGTTACATTTCCTGGATCCTGAGACTAGTAAAAAGGACCTCATGAAGACAGAGCATGTTGGAGAAGAATTCCCCAAAATCTGTCAACTGGCAATCAACCATGAGCACATGAGCCTTTTCATGTTTTCTGAGATTCAGACTATAACAACTTTCTTCTTCTGTGGTTCTCTCTCTTTGTTACAAGTTTTGCCATTTACCTCATGTCTTATAGAAGAACTCTGGGTATAATTTCCATGTTTTATTAGCCACTATGTATAGCTGTTCTTTTTTTTTCTGGAATCTTGACACTGTTGTGCTTTATCACAGCAGACAGGCTCCTTTTACCTCTTTCTTGGATTGCTGTGATAGATTAATGGACTTCCTTAATCTCCAGCTGTCCTAAAATGTTCCCCAATGACTTCCAGAGTTATTTGAGTGAATGGAATTCAGTAGGCCACTTCTTTGATTCAGAGCTTCTGTTATCTCTTCAAAGCATGAAAGATAAAAGTACAAACCTTGAATTTGCTCCTAACCTGTTTTTCTAGCTTTCTCCCCACTCATCTGTGGTAAGAAGTCTTAGTATTCTAAGTATTAATGGCAAGGGAATCATCTAAACATGAAGCAGAATTAGGGAAGGCTGAAAATATATGTGCTTGGATTCTTATTTAGACTTTTACTTACCTTTTAGTAAAAAAATACACCCCATTACATATATTATATATAAATATAAATATATGCTCTCATTATCCCTTCTCTATGTTTATATAAGTTATAACATTGTTTTTAGCAAATTTCTCTCATTTCCATGGTATTTGTTTGCTTCACCAACATTTATTCATACGTTTATTCCTCATTTTCAATATAGTATATTTGTTATAGGAACTAGTATAATTAATAACCAGTATATATAATGAATTATATCTGTTCAAAGCCTCAGCCTTTCTTAGTTAACTCTGCAGGTCCCCTGAGGCTGCCACTAGGAGGCTCCAAAACCATCCACATAAGGAAATTTGGTTCGTTTCCAGGTTAGACAAAGATCTGATGATGCTTTACAATCTTATAAAAAATTTAGGCATCGAAATCTTTTATATTTTTCAAATTCTCTACTTTTTGACTTCATCATCAGTCTTGGGTTATTCATGTTACTTTGGAGAACTTATACTAAAATGATAGGTTAGGAACTGGAACATTCTGTTCATAGCCAATTTACCCATGCCATGGAGAGAAAGTCAATTCTGTAAGATGAGAATGAGCAGAATGAAGATAAGGTATTTATTCATCCAAACATGTATGATAAAGGTTATTCTTGGTTTTTTATTTATCATTCACTTAACTTCCAAAGGATTTAAAAAATAATATCTTAGTAATTCTTTGAGGGTTTTGTAGCATGTATTATGACCATATTTATTTTCCTCCCATTTTCCCTCCCACTCCCCTGTTCACCCAACCCATCCAACTTCCAAAGGATTTTTTAGTACACTAGATTGAAACAAAAATTATCTTATAAGTTTATTGCTGATTAATTACTGAATATGCCAATCTATTGGCCATATTGAGCATCATGACTATTGTTTTAATGGAGATGATAGTAAATTTCCAAGAAGGGTGTCTTTCTAAGGTGCCCTGAAAACCAGGGCGAGTCTATGACTTGTGGATATTTTAGTTCTTTAATGTTTAGAGGTGATGAATATAAATGGAACATGCAAAGCTATTAATGCCACCATGCCTCTTTTATCTTTCCTTTAAATATCTACATTTCCGTATTTTATGTAGTTCATCTTTCACCAGTCCTCCAGACCATAACAATTATTCTTTTTATAATTCAGAATAACTATAACTGAATCTTATATTAAAAAATGTTTGCTAATGTATTTTTTTTTAACACAATGCATGGATACCACTGGCTTGATTTAGAATTCCCAAGGATACCCGAATGAAGCAGCAGATGTCTTGGTCTTGACTTGCCTGATTATGAACCTCCTTTTTCCCCCCTAAGAACTAGTGTTTTTTTTCAAGTTTTATATATCAGTGCTGACATTTATGATTTCTTGCAGTCCTTTTGTTTAGCACTTTTTTGGAAAAAAATAATGCATGAGGCAAAGAAAATATCTTAGTGAGTGGAATCTCAAAAATTGCAGATGAAATAAAATAGTCCCTATACACTGTGATTCTTTGTTTAGATTAGTACTAGATCCAGCTCTTCAAGGATTCTCTCATGATAATAGACATGAGGTTGCTTGGATACAAAGTAGTAGTACTAATTTACAGATGACAAACCAGACTTGTGGGGCAGGCCATGGAAACATGTAGCAGATAAATGATGCATACTTATTAGTGGTGTGTAGACCCTGCTGCATGGTTCAGCATCCAACCAAGTTGTGCATGTTTTCATGAAAATTATTGAAATGAAAATGATGTCTTCATCTGGGAATGATGCAGAACTGGAGAAATAATGCAGAACACAGAAGAGAGAGAGCTCAAGGAAAGACTTAAATATTCATGGGTATCTGCCAAATATCCATATATATATATATACATATATATATATATATATTGCATACATTTGGTACAAGTGGAAAAATACTTGCTGGGTCTGATTCTGCCAGAGGGTCATTTATTCTGCTGAGTGAGGCAATCCAAAGAGCATCACTAGTCGGGAGGCCTGGCTTCTAATCTTTGCTTAGCAGAAAAATCACTTTGTATAAACCTCCATTTCTTTTTAAAAATGCATTTCTACTTAAAAAATCTATTTGTATCTATTTGTTAACTTTTTGTTTTTGTTTTTGTTTTGAGACAGGGTTTCTCTGTATAGCCCTGGCTGTTCTGAAATTTGTTCTGTAAACCAGGCTGGCCTTGAACTCAGAGATTTATCTGCCTCTGCCTTCCAAGTGTTAGTATTATAGGTGTGCATATCACTTTCTGGCCAACCTCCATTTCTGTATCTGTGAAATGTGAGATTGTTTTCTGCTTTGCCTGGACCTCTAGATCAGCAGTCAGCAAAGTATAGCTTTCAGATAAAGTTCTGTAACCATATGTTTTATTAAAGATATGTTGGAGCATAGCCATGCCTATTTATTCATTATATATGACTGCTTTTGCATTATAGTAGCAAAGTTGAGTAATTGAAGCATAGTACCAGATGCAAAATCTTAAATACTTACTGTATGACTATAGACAGTTTACCAACCTCTGCTTTAGAAAACATTTTTAGAAAATGCATTTTTCAGCTGTTGAGATTAGGTATGTTTCTGGTTTTGGTGGGAGCTAAGTATTTCAGATGTTTTGGAGAACAGGTGAAGAACTGTGGTATATAAAATTCCACTAGATTTCTTATCAATACTCGTATTTTTTGATGATAAGGAGAGCTACTTTTGGAACTTTATCAAATGTTTCAGGGCATTAAGGGATCAGTTTCTAAGTTTAAAAGGCTAGGATTCCTTTTTAATTATTGTCCCTATCCAGAAGATATGGTATTCACCTAGACACTTATCATTTATTATTAGTAATGATAGAATATTATAAGCTCTATTTAAAATCAGGAAGAATTCAACAATGTTTTGTTACTTTTATACTTATGATTCTATCTAGCTAGCATTATAAAGTCATCTACTATCAAGGGTCTGAAAATTTTACTTTACTTGTAGGTGAGCAGAGGGGATCTTACCAACATTTCTTAGATGCTGAAAAAAATGTGAGGCTCTTATGCTGTAGAAAAATAACTTTTATTTTCACAGCAAGCACAACTGACAAAATAATCAGTAGTTTTCTGAGTCATAATTTCCACAGAGCAACAAGAGTTCCAGGTAGTTATCTTAATGCATTTTGTACTACTATGACATTAGTTGTGAACTAATTAGTTGTACATACTAATTAGTTAGTTATACAACTATAACAACAATTTATAATGAATAAAACCTTTTTGGGTCACAGAAATGAAGGCAGAGAAGTAAACTACCAAGATGCCCTTACATATTAAAGACCTTTGTCTTCTGTGATAACATGGAAGAAGTCTTTACATAGTTGGGGGATGTAGAGTACACTTGAGAAAAACTAGAGAATGTGGGGGAGAAAACCACTACTATTGTAATAACATTAGTCAATTCATGAAGGTTTAATCTCGAAAACTAAACATCTTTTTAAGGCTCACTGTATTAGTTACCTTTCTATTTCTGTGATAAAATACCACGACCAAAAGCAATTTAAGGGAGAAAGTTTATATTGGCTTTCAGTTCCACAATGCTGGAGTCTGGAGTGAGTGATGGTGGCAGGATGAGAAAGTGGAGAACTCACATCTCAACTGCACTTAGGAATCAGACATCATGAATTAGAAATTAAATTGGGAAAGACTATAAACTCTCAAGGTAAATATTTCATACAGTAAGGCTCCAAGTAGCATAAAAAAATAAAAGACCAAGAGACAGATATTGGCAAAGCAGCCAAGCCAGTAGATCATATCTCTACCAAGCTGAAATAGCAATCCTGTCTCCACAAATCCTCAGGGCAAAAGGCTCTGAAGTCATGTCTCATCTTCCTTTTATTTCTTTCTCTGCCCAGCCATATCTCTCCTGTCTCCACCTCCCTAGTGCTGGGATTAAAGGTGTATGATCCCAAGTGCTGAGATCACATTTGTGTGAGCTGTTTCTTTTAGGACTGATCATTTTTGTGTAGTCTCTGTGGCCTTAAACTTCATCTTAATCCCAAGTCCTGGGATTAAAGGTGTGTACCACCACTGCCTAACTCTCTAGCTAACTAGTATGGCTTCTTTGTTATGTTAATTTCCAGTGGCTTTAATAAATCACGAACAATATATTACCAGTTCTACCCTAAAAGTTCCACATCTTTCCAAACAGTGCCACCATCTAGGGACCAAGTGTTCAAATACATGAGACTGGGGTTTGGGGGTGGAGGTGGGCAAGGGAATGTTTCTCATTAAAATCACAAAATTCTTTCCTGGATGCTTATGGACTTATGGCCATCTTAATGCAAAATGTATTTAGGTCAACTTTAAATGTTCTCATCATCATTAATAGTCTAAATATTATTCAAAAGGCCAAAGTCTATTTTGAGACTCAAGTGTGTTCCTCTGTAAAATTAAAAATAATGCATGCTTCTCACAAATAATGCCACAGAACATGTATTATCATCACAAAAGGGAGGGATCAGAGTATAATGAAGAAAGACTGGACCAAAGCAAAACTAAAACCCTGCATGTCAAACATCAAATTGTGAAGTGCCAGGACTTTTATTTCAAATGGTTTAGATGGTTCTACCTAGGTCACTTTATGTAACAGGAAAAATAAACACAGAGACAGATAATTGTGGTTCAACCTGAAAGATCAGAGAAGCAAAGTAGCCTAGCCAGCAACTCTTACTTCTACTCAGGCTGAAGCAATCTGCTCTCAGTGTGGCTGGAGACTGATTGCCTGAACATGGCTGGAGATCAAAATGCTACAAACTGCTCCCATTTTACATATCTCAATTGCTAGGATTAAAGGCATGTGATCCCAAGTGCTGAGATCACCTTTGTGTGAGCTGTTTCTCTTTAGGGTTGGGTCAGTTTTTGAGCTCACTGTGTACTTGAACTAACAGTGATCCATCTGCTTGTCTCTTGAGTCCTGGGTTTAAAGGTTGTGCCACTCCCACCTGTTTCTATGCCTAGCTGGTATGGCTGTTGGGATTAAAGGTATGTATCACCACTGCCTTGTTCTATGGCATTTTGAACCCATGGGCAAGCTTTAATAAATCATAAATAATATGTCACCACAACTTTGTTGCTGACAACATACATGTTTCTTAGGGTGGTTCTACTCTCTGTGTCTAGCTCTCATTGGCAGATTTCTCATATTCCTGGCATCTTCAGTATCATAGTGTCTCCATTGCAACCCAGGTTTCACTTTGACAACTTCATGTAGTGGCCTCTGACAACCTTATAGAAGGAATTCCAGCTGTACCATATATTGCTTTGCCTTAGTGGCTTTGAAACCATGAAGGAAGAGTCCATGACTCTTTTTCTTGCTTTATTTCCTTGTAGCTCTGCATGAGAGTAATCAGTAATAATCATGTCAAAGACTCATTGTTATGTTGTTTTAAAATTTCATCTACAAAGAAATTAGTTTATTATTTTTTTGGTTTAACCTCGGGCACGTTCTTAGAGCATGGATAGAAGGCAATCAGATTCTTTGCAAAAATAAATTACAAGTGGCTTCTATAATGGCTCCAGTTTCTAATGGAGAACTTATTCTCCTCTGGAACCTTATGAATCATGCCTCTGTTCTCAGCATTATTTTTATCACTACTATGCTCCAGAGTCCTAACATGACAACATATTAAACTCTACATATAGCATGCAATCAGTTTTCTTGTCCATAGTCTTTCATGTCCTACAAACAAACGAACAAATGAACAAACAAACAAACAAAAAGAAACCTACATGGGCAGGTTCCTTACAGCAACAACTTTAATGTTCTGTACCAACTTTTCTATTAGTTACTTCTGTTGCCATGATTAAAATACCAAAGCCCAAGTACCTCAAAGAAGAACCTTTGTTTTTTGCTTACAGTTCAAGAGGTGGTAAGAGAAGGAAGCTGAGAGATTATATTTCAACTGCACAAAGGAAGCAGACAGTGCATACCAAAAATGGGGCAAGGCTATGGACTCTAAAAGCCTTACACTAGTGACATTCTTCAGTAATACTCCTTATCTTAAATGTTCCATAACTTTTCCAAATAGCACCACAAACTGGGGACCATATTTTCAAATACATGACCTATGAGGGACATTTCTAATTTAAATCATGGCACTTACTTCCCAGTATTATCACAATGATAATGGAAATCAATATTAAAACGACAAAAAGGTTCTTTGTTCTTCCAAGTTTAACTCAGTATGGCTTTTCACGCAGTGCCAGTCATATTACTAAAATAGATGGTAAAAACTGGAGTAAATACATTAAACCTATTTGGTACTTGTTCATCAGGGGCGATATCTTGGGAAAAGTAGACATTGTTGCCTTAAGCAACTTCTTTTTTCCTTCCTTCCTTCCTTCCTTCCTTCCTTCCTTCCTTCCTTCCTTCCTTCCTTTTTTCCTTCCTTACTTTTTTACTTACTTACTTAAATCACATGTTCTGCATGTTCCAGTATGATCAGTGGCACAATCAAGGCAAAGAACAGGAAGCAAATGTTCAATGGAAAGCCCATTTCCATCTTCAATGGAAAGCCCATTTCCACCTTCCAGGAGTGAGTTTGTTAAATGGAGTGAGTGATGGTGATAGTTAATACACTGAAAATCCACACATACCCTTTCTACCCTGGAGAGGACTAGAATATACTTGAAGTGTGTGGACTCCAAAGATTTTCTTTTTCTATGGATACTTCCATATTTGTGTTCAGCATTAACTACGAAAAGTGTGACAGCTTCCTGAAGATTTTAATTGATGCTTTCTGCATCAATGGCTTGTACAGTCTGAGCAGGGTTATTCCAGACAATTCTGGCACCACAGAGGAACTCATGATGATAAATTATGCTACCACTATCACCCATATGACTGGTGGACTGGAGAATTTTTTAGTTGGAAGGCTTTTTATTACTGTTTTAATCTCTTCAGTTGTTATGGGCTTGTTTAGGTTGTTGATCTTTTATTGACTTGATTTTGTAATTTAGACAAATCAAGAAATGACCCAGATTTCCTGGCTTACTGGAGTACAGGATTTTAAAGTATTCCCTTTTAATATTCGGTATTTTTTATATGTGTGTTGTAACTTTCCATGTTTGTATCTCATTCTGTTAACCTGGGACCTCTCTTTCTTTTGGTGAGTTTGGCTAAGGGTCTATGGATCTTGTTCATTTATCTTCTCAAATAGCCAGCTCTTAGAAACAATGATATCTTGGTTTATGTTGTTGTTGCTATTTCATTAAGTTCTGTGTTGATTTTTAGTATTTCTTGCTATCTACTGAGTTTGCTTATTCTTTGATTCCCCCAAATTCTTGAATTGCATCTTCAAGTTTTTCTGTTCCTTCTGAGTTTTTTGTTTTTAAAATGTAGGCACATTGGCTATAACCTTCCCTCATAGAACTGCATGGAATGTGTCCCATAAGTTTTGTTGTGCTATGTTATCATTTGCATCTAGTTACAAGGATATTTTAATTTTTCTTTGACTCAGTCATCATTAGCAATGAGTTGTTTACTCTTGAGTTTCTATATATTGTTTTCTCACAATTTTATGTTTTATTGGATAATAGTCAGATAGGCTACATGGATTATTTCAGGGTATTTTTTGGTGCTTGTGCAGATATTAGGTTTATTTGATATCAAATGTCACTTAATTCTGAGGTGCCTGTGCTTGCTAATTAATTAATTAATTAATTAATTACCCCAAACAGAGTTTCTCTGTGTAATAGCCCTGGCTCTCCTGGAACTCATTTTGTTGACCAGGCCAACCTCAAACTCTCAGAGATCCTCCTGCCTCTGCCTCCCAAATGCTGGGATTAAAGGCTTGTGCCACCACTGCCAGCTATTTTTGGGGGCCTATGTTCTATTGGCATGAGTGCATGCATGTTTAGTTGGTTAGTTGATACCATACTCTGTCTCTTCTGAATAGTTTTAAGTTTGAAGTATATTTTTCAGACAGTACGATGTCAATACCTGCTTGCTTCCTAGCCTCAAGGTGGTGCCTATCTCTAAAGATAGAGGGCTTTTTTTTTTTTGTAGATAACAGGTAGATGCATTTTGTTAACCCATTCATCTAGCCTGTGTCTGAAGTCATTGCTATGTAGAGTTATTATTGAAAGGTGTGTGCAGATTGTAGTCAATTAGTTGTTCTTTTTAGGCTGGTTTGTAGTCTTAGTTATGCTTCTGATTTAATTTAATTAAGGACTTGTTTGTTTTCTTTGTAGACTTTCTTGACTGTTGTTTTCATGCTGTTGTATCATTGAAAGATCTTTTTCTCCAATAGAGTAGACAGGTTTGCTGGGTACTGTAATCTAGGTTGGCAGTCTTGTTGTTTTAGAACTTGGAGTTTATTGTTCCAAACTCGTCTGGCTTTCAGAGTTTCATGGAGAAATGAGGTGTTATTTTGATGGGTTTTCCTTTATATATTACCTGTGTTATTTTCTCTTGTAATTTTTAATATTTTTCTCTGTTCTGTATATTTAGTATTTTAACTATGGTATGTCACAGGGTATTTCTTTTCTGCTATTATATAGCTGGGGTTCTGTATGCTTCTTATATCTCTATGGGCATATTTTTCCTTAGTTTGGGTTAATTGTCTTTTATGATACGGTTAAAGATCTGGTCTATGCCAGTGACCTGTGATTCTTCTTCCCTCATCTAGGTCTGTAATCCAAAGGTTCTCTTGTTTAATAATGTCCCTCAATTTTTGCGTGCTCTTCCTGTGATTTTAAGGATTTTTCATATTCCTTTTTTACTTTCTCCCATATCCTCTACTTTGAGTTCCAGTACTCTATCTTCTGCTTGATTCATTCTGCTTGCAAGACTTTCTCCCAAGTGTTATAATTGGGATATTATATTGTTGTTTCAGTTTCTGTTCTCTTCAATGTATCTTTTTATTGAATTCAGCTTTCAAAACCCCAATTGTCTTTGTCATTTCACACAGCTGTGTATTTTGTATTTTCTTAGCCATAACTCAAGCATTTGTTTCTGTCCTCTTGACGTTCATTGAAGTGTTTGTTGATGTCTTCTTTAAAATCTTTGATACAAGTTATGGTTATTAGTTTAAATTCTGTGTCTTGGGGTTTATCTAGTCAGTTTTCTTAGAGAACACTATTCTATAGGACTGGTGGGTTTGTTGGAGGAACATTCATATTGTGTTTGTTTGTGCAATTTGAACTGGGAATGTCAACTTTTGGTTGTGTGTCTTCTGTGATAATGTAGCCTTCCTTAGATTGGGCCAGTGCAGGGGATGTGCGAGTTGAGCTAGGCCAGGTCAAACTGGTGGACGAACTGTTTAACTGGACCAGGCAAAGATGGCTTTCTCATCATGGTTCTGGAGCTTGGCCTGTGGTGCTCCAAAATATCATGAGGGAATGCCAGGTATTGAACACTAAATTTTTATTGGTTTGGATTTTTTTGCTTTGTTTTGTGCTTTCTTTTATTCATCTTGCAATAAAAATATTTAATTTGTTTTGGATTTTTATAAGAGTTCACAGCTGAGAATTTGGATTTTGAAAGAGACATTAGGTTTTAGAAGAGAACTTGGATTTTTAAAGTGTTGACCATTTTAGAGACCATGGGACTTTTAAAGTTATACTGTGTGTACTTGGGGGAAAAAACAAGAAAAGAAAATGATGGTTAAATGATGACATATGTCTGTGTATCAAGTTGACAAGGGGTCCCTTCTGGTGGTTGTTTTTTGTCAACTTTACAAATCTGGGGAGAGGGAACTTCAACTGAGGAATTATCTTCATTGGATTGGGCTGTCTGTGGACATGCCTGCGTGTCTTTTTTTTTTTTTTTTGATTGATTGGTGATATTCTCAGTCCATTAGTAATGGTGTCAACACTGGCTTGGTGGTCCTGGGTTGTATAGAAGGAAAACAGCAAACCATGAACAGCAAGTCAGCAAACAGCTATTGTGGTTTAATAAGGATCAGGATAAACAAATAGGCCCAATAGATGTTTATTCAGGGAGAAACAACTCACAACATAGACAGATGAACACCAGCAGGTTGCACCTGATGCTCTCCTCTCTGTGTCCCACCAGCAAGAGAGCTCTTCCAGCCCCCTCCTCAGCCTTTTCCCCCAGGTCATGTCCGGCCCTGTCTCCACCCCCAATAGGCGTGGTTTAAGCCACAGGTGCTGACAAGGTGAATATCTCACTACAGCTTTCTACTATGGTTACTGCGCTAGTTCTTCTTGAGTTCCTGCTCTGGCTTCCCTCAAGGTTGGACTGTGGTCAGGTTGTTTAAGCCAACTAAACCCTTTCCTCACCAAGTTGATTTTGATCAATGTTTTATCACACTAAACAGATCTAACTGTGTCATTTATGATCTTACTCTGTAGTCCAGAGTGTTCACAACCTCAAGATTCACCTGCTTCAGCATTTTGAGTGCTATGATGTAGATGAGCTGCCCTTTGCTTTGCTTCAACTGATTCCGAATGTTACTGTGTCGAATCCTTTATTTTCAAGCCCCACCTTCCAGGATTTTCATTTATCTTTTGAATTTCTTATTTTTAAATATATTTTATTTATTTTTTACATTCCAATCCAAGTTCCTCCTCTCTTCTTTCCTTTCTTTCCCCACTCCCCATCTGCTTCTCAGAGAGGGTAAGGCCTCTTTTTCCCAGGAAGTCTACTACGTCTGTCCCATCATCTCGTTGAGGCCGGACCAAGGCATCTCTCCACTCCCACCTCTATATCCAGGCTTAGCAAGGTATCTCTCCATATAGAATGGGCTTTACTAAGTCATTTTGTTCATTAGAGTTATTTGGACCCACTGTCAGTGGCCTCACATATTGTCCCATTCACACCATTGTCACCTGTGTTAAGGGAGTCTAGTTCAGTCTTATGCAGGTTCCCCATTTGTCAGACCTGAGTCAGTGATATCTCACTAGCTTGGGTCAGCTGATTCTGTGGGTTTCCCCATCATGGTCTTGACTCCTTTGTTCATATTATCACTCCTCCCTCACTTTGATTGTATTTCTGTATCTGCTTCCATCTGTTTCTGGAGGAGAGTTCTTGCTTCTCTGGTGTTGTGGATTGTAGGCTGGGTAACTTCTGCTTTATTTCTGGTGTCCACTTATGAGTAAGTACACACTATATTTGTCTTTCTGGTTTTAGGTTACCTCACTCAGGATTTTTTTCTAGTTCTGTCCATTTGCCTGTAAAGTTTAGGATGTCATTGTTTCTTACTGCTGAGTATCCATTCTTCAGTTGAGGGGCATCTAGGTTGTTTACAAGATCTGGCTATTAAAAATAATGTTGCTATGAACATAGTTGAGCAAACGTCCTTGTGATGTGAATGTGCCTCCTTTGGCTATATGCCTAACAGTGGTATTGCAGGATCTTGAGGTAGGTTGATCCCTAATTTTCTGAGAAATCACCATACTGATTTTCATAGCAGCTGTACAGTTTTGCACTCCCACCAGCAATGGAGGAGTGTTCCCCTTTTCTCCACATCCTCTCCAGCATAAGCTGTCACTGGTGTTTTTGATTTTAGCTACTCTGATTGGTGTAAGATGGAATCTCAGAGTTGTTTTGATTTGTGTTTTCCTAATGACTGAGGATGTTGAACATTTCTATAAGTGTCTTTTTCCATTTGAGAATTTCATGTTTAGATATATACCCTATTTTTAAATAGGATTATTTCCTAGTTTGATGTCTAGTTTCTTGAGTTCTTTTTATATTTTGGAGATCAACCTTCTGTTGGATGTGGGGTTGGTGAAGATCTTTTTCTATTCTTTAAGGAACCATTTTGTTTTGTTGACTGTGTTCTTTGCTTTATAGAAGCTTCTCAGTTTCAGGAGGTCCCATTTATTAATTGTTACTGTCAGTGTCTGTGCTACTGGTGTTTTATTTAGGACATGGTCTCCTGTGTTTATGTGTTCAAGTGTATTTCCCACTTTCTCTTCTGTGAGGTTCCATGTGGATGGATTTATATTGAGGTCTTTGATCCATTTCAACTTGAGTTTTGTACATGTCGATAGATATGGATCCATTGCATTCTTCTGCATGTTGATAGCCAGTTATACCAGCACCATTTGTTGAATATGATTTCTTTTTTTCTATTTTCTATTTTTAGTTTTTTTTTGTCAAAAACTAGGTGTTCATAGGTGTGTGGGTTGATATCAGGGTCTTCAACTAGATTCCATTGGTCCACTGTCTCTTTTATGCCAATACCAAGCTGTTTTCATTACATTAGCTCTTCAAGTAGAACTTGAAGTCAGGGATGATGATGCCCCCAGATGATCCTTTATTGTACAGGATTATATTGGCTATCCTGGGTGTTTTGTTTTTCCATATGAATTTGAGTATTTCAAGTAATTTCAAAGTCTGTTAAGAATTGTGCTGGGAATCTGATGGAGATTGCATTGAATCTGTAGAATACTTCTGGTAGGAGTGTCATTTTTACTATGTTGATCCTACCTATTTAAGAGCATTGGAGATCTTTCCATTTTCTGATATCTTCTTTAATTTCTTCTGTTTTTAAAGACTTGAAGTTCTTGTCATACATCTCTTTCACTTGTTCAGTTAGTGTTACCCCAAGATATTTTATGTTGCTTGTGGCTGTTGTAAAGGGTGATGTTTTTCTGATTTCTTTTTCATCCCATTTATCATCTGTTTGTAGGAGGGCTACTGATTTTTTTTGAGTTAATCTTATATCCTGCTATATTATTTATGGTGTTTATTAGTTTTAGGAGTTCCTTGGTAGAATTTTTGGGGTCACTTACAAAAACTACCATATCATCAGTAAATAGCAAGAGTTTGACTTCTTTTCCAATTTGTATTCCCTTCCTCTGCTTTTGTTTTCTTACTGCTCTAGCTAGAACTTCAAGTACTATGTTGAATAGACAGAGAGAGTGTGGACGGCCTTGTCTTGTTCCTGATTTCAGTGGAATTGCTTTGAATTTTTCTGTTTAGTTGGTTGTTAGCTGTTGGCTGCTGGGTTACTGTATTTTGCCTTCATTATGTGTAGCTATGTTCCTTGTATCTCTATTCTCTTCAAGACCTTTATCATGAAGGGGTGTTGAGTTTTGTAGAAGGCCTTTTCAGAATCTAATGAGATGATCACATGGTTTTTTTTTCTTTCAGTTTGTTTATATGGTGGATTACAATGATGGATTTTCATATGATGAACCATCCCTGCGTCTCTGGGATGAATCCTACTTGGTCATAGCATAGTACATGATTTTTCTTATATGTTCTAGATTTGGTTTGCCAGTGTTTTATTGAATAGTTTTTTCATCAATGTTCGTGAGGAAAATTGGTCTGTAATTCTCTTTCTTAGTTAAGTCTTTGTGTGGTTTGGGTATCAGGGTAGCCTTGAAAAAGAGTTTGGCAATGCTTCTTCTGTTTCTATTGTGTGGAATAATTTGAGGTGTATTGGTATTAGTTCTTCTTTGAACATCTGGTAAAATTTAGCACTGAATGTATCTGGGCCTGGGCTTTTTTTGGTTGGGAGACTATTGATAACTGTTTCTAGTTCCTTAGTGGTTATATATACAGTTAAATTGTTTATCTGTTCTTGATTTAATTTTGGTGTGTGATGCTTATCTAGAAAATTGTTCAACTCCTTAAGGCTTTCCAATTTGGTGGAGTACAGGTTTTTGAAGTATTACCTGGTGATTCTCTGGATTCCCTCAGTGTCTGTTGTTATGCCCCTCTTTTCATTTCTGATTTTTGTTAATATTCTCTCTATCTTTTGGTTAGTTTGGATAATATTTTGTTGGATTTCTCAAAGAAATATTTTGTTTTATTGACTCTTTGTATTGTTTGCCTTGTTTCTATTTTATTGATTTTAGACCTCAATTTGACTATTTCTTGCCATCTACTCCCGGGTGAGTTTGCTTCTTTTTGTTCTTATGCTTTCATTTCTGTTATTTCACTAGTGTGAGGTTTTTCCAGCTTCTTTATGTAGTCATTTAGTGCTATGAACTTTCCTCCTAGCACTGCTTTTATTGTGTCTTATAAGTTTGGGTATGTTGTGTGGTCATTTTTATGAAATTTTAGAAAGTCTTTAATTTTTTTCTTTATATCTTCCTTGACCCAGTGGTGGTTCTGTTGATTTTTGTTCAATTTCTATGTTTGTGGGCTTTCTGAAATTGGTGTTGCTGTTGAATTCTAACTTTAAGCTGTGGTGATCTGATAGAGTACAGGGATTTATTCCATTTTTTTGTATCTGTTGAGGTTTGCTTTGTTACCAAGTATGTGATCTATTTTTGAGAAGGTTCCATGAAAAGAAAGTATATTCTTTTGTGTTTGGGTGGAATGTTCTATAGATGTCTGTTAAGTCCATTTGAACCATAACAACTGTTAGTTACCTGATTTATCTGTTAAGCTTCTGTCTGGTAGACCTATCTAGCTGTGAGAGTGGAGTGTTGAAGTATCTCAATATTTTCTCTGGGGCTTGATAATGTTTCTTTACAAATGTAGGAGCCCTTGTGTTTGGGACATAGATGTTCAGAATTGAGACTTCCTCTTGATGGGCTTTTCCTGTGATGAATATGAAATGCCCTTCTTTAACTTTTTTGATTAATTTTAGTTTTTAATCTATTTTGTTAGTTATTAGGATAGCTACACCAGCTTGTTTATTAGGTCCATTTGATTGGAAAAAAATTTCCCAACTCTTTACTCTGAGGTAATATCTGTCTGTGACATTGAGGTGTGTTTCCTGTATGCAGCAGAAGAATGGATTCCATTTTCATATCCAATCTATTAGCCTGTGGCTTTTTATAGGTGAAATGAGACCATTTATATTAATGGATATTAGTAACCAGTGATTGCTAGTTACTATTATTTTTGTTTTTGTTGTTGGTGATGTCATTATGTGTTCAATTTCATTCTTTGTGATTTACTGCTGTAAGCTCATCTATTTCCTGTGTCCTTGTTGATGTAGGCAACTTCCTTGGGTTGGCATTTTCCTTCTAGTACTGTCTGGGTTTGTGGATAGGCATTGTTTAAATTTGGTTTTAACATGGAATATCTTGTTTTCTGCATCTATGGTTATTGAAAGCTTTTCTGGGTAAAGCAGTCTGGGTTGGCATCTGTTGTCCCTTAGTGTTTGCATAATATGTAACCAGGACTTTATGGTTTTCCTTGTTTCTGCTGAGAAGTCAGATATAATTCTGATAGGTCTGCTTTTATATGTTTTCTGGCCTTTCTCCTTTGCAGCTCTTAATAATCTTTCTTTATTCTGTTTGTTTATTGTTTTGATTATTATGTGGTGAGGGGACTTTTCTCTTTCTTTCCTTTTTTCTTTCTTTCTTTCATTTATTTATTTGTTTTTGGTCTAGTCTATTTGGTGTTCTGTAAACCTCTTGTATTCTCTTGTTTTGCTTGCATTTGTGGTTTCTGATTATTTACCCAGATTTTCAATTTCTAGAAATCACTCGGTTTGTGTTTTTTTTTATTATCTCTATTTCAGATTTTAAGTCTTGAATAATTTCCTTTACTTGTTTAATTGATTATTCTTGGTTTTCTTTAAAGGATTTGTTGATATCTTCTAATTTTTTGTTTGTCTTTTCCTCCTTTTTTAAAGGAACATTTTCATTTCCTCTTTAAGGGCCTCAATCATCCTCATACATTTATTTTTTAGGTCCTTTTCTTCCATTTTGTCTGAGTTGGAAGGCTCTAGTGGTGCAGTATTGCTCTTTAGATTGTTGAGTGTGTTCTTCCCTTGTTGTGTAAACATCTCATCCTATAATTGGTATAGGTGGAGCTTGTGCTTCAGGAGGTCTCTCTTCTTCTCCAATTGGTATAGTTGTGACCTGTGGCTCTATTGACCACTCCTTCAGGCACAAGCAGAGCAGAGCCTCTGGTGAATGCTCCTCCTGGTAGAAGTGGGCTCAAAGCTCAGGTGTTCACACCTTGAGGTGCAGGTGGGTCTACAGCTCCAATGGATGCTCCTCCTATTGGAGGAGTAAGTGGGGCTGATGGCCCTGTGGTTGATGTAGCAGTGGGGTATCTCCAACCCAGAAATGGCAGTGGATGCTGACTGAAGCACAGGTGACCTTTCCCAGATGAACTTCTTGTGATAGTTTCTGGAAGCTACTGCTGGAAACTGATATTGTCATCTTACCAGGTGGTAGCTCCTTGCTCCTGGGCTTGGGGCTCGGGCCTCCCTCTGACACTGCTCAGGGCCTGAAGCTCAGGCCTCCCTCTGAGGCTGCTTCTGGGCTGATGGTTCAGGCCTGGAATTTCTTTGTTTTAATTTCCATTGTCTTCCTAATTTATATTAATCTGTTTTCCTGTTTCTCAAAGGTCATTGATTCTTCTTGAAAACCAGTGTTTGGAGTTAAATTATTTTATTGATATTAATATATATTTTGAAACAGATAATAGAGTTATGTACTTTAGGTAGAATCACATTATTATTTTTTCATTTCTTGAATTTCTATGTTGGGAATTGCACATCTGTTAATATTGATATGTCTTTAACTTTCAATCATAATTCTTCTTCTGGCATGACCTTCTCTTGAGCAATTCTTTGTGTGTGCGTGCGCGCGTATGCGCGCATGTGTGTGTGTGTGTGTGCGCGCGTGCACATGTGTGTGTGTGTGCATGCACGTATGTGTGTGTGTGAGTATGTGTGTGTGTGTGTGTGTGTGTGTGTGTGCCTGTGTGCATGCACCAGGGTCAATGTAGCTTAAGATTGTGTTGAATTTGCTATATAGACAAGGCTGGCTTAATCTTCCTGTCTTTACTTGCTGGAATTATGGGTATATGCTACCATAGTCAGTTGTGTTGAGCTTAATTCTAATTGGATCATGTATTTGTAGTTTTCCTGTGACTTCTGGAACATATTTGGTGGGTTATGATTGTATGTATAGTTTTGGAACCTGAGTTATCTACTTTGTTTGTATGGCTCAGGTAAGTGTGGTCTACCTGGTAGCTATTTTATAAACAAATATGAGGTTTTTGTATTATTCCTTTAGACTTGTTATCACTATGTAATTTGAAAAACAGTGTTAGTGACCTATGCTAGTATCTTTTGCAACTGGAGAAATTGCACTAGTTGTGTCTAGCTTTTCCCTCACAGTTTGTGTCAGCTGTAGGCTTCGGTCTCTCATTTCTTTATTATCTACCTAAATCTTAGCAGATTAAGTTGTAAACAGTATTAGTGCAATTTCTATCAATTGGAATGTATATATATCTTAACATCATAGCACCAACTTTTTGTGTTAAGCTTGGTCTTTAGTACTATTTTGGAAAGTAATAACCAAAGTAATTTGAAAAATTTAAAAGAAAATCAGTTCTAGAAATAGTAAAAACAAAACAAAATGATCCCCCAACAAAAAAGAAACTCAACAAAGCTATTAAAATAACATCTACAATACTAATGACTCTAGAAAAGAAATTAGAAAGGAAAACACGTTAAGTTACTTATATTAATCAAAATATAAGTAAATATAAGAAGAGAAAAAAGGATGAAAACAAGGACAGAATAAATTCTGAAGTTAAGTAAATAATAGATGTAACTAGATAAAGATTTCCAAAATTAGTGAGAGGAAACAAAGCAAATATAAAGCAATCAAATACAGAAAAAGAAAAGAAAATATATCAAAAAAAAGCTCGAGGTCCTTTCCCACCGCCCCCTCAAGGAAGTGGGGGTATCATCTCATCTACTTCTAATGTTTCTTTATTTCTTTCTTTTTGTTAAATTACTAAATACGGGGCGGTAGGAGGACAGTGTAATATGGTTCTTCTCAGAATCAGGCAAACTTACCTTCTAGAACCGTGTTATATGAGCTGCCTTTGCTTCAAGGGGAGCTGCAGAATTCTATGATACAGACTTTCAGTCACTGTAGTAGAGGAGAGCACAGCACATGGGATTGTATTTAGAGTTTGGGTAAGATTGTCAACAATGTCTGCCACTACCTCTGATAAGATTGTGGTGAGGATTCAATGAAATAATCTAAAATGTAGATAACTTAAACTTAAATAATTAGCCATTTTAAATAAATACTTTGATTCAAAATGTAAAGAAATTAGTAATTTAGGTAATCTGAAAAACTTAAGTGGGTCTTTGACTTAATTCATTCTCTGTGTATAAGTCTCTCAAAATCTGAGATTAATTATTTCTGTCAATTAGCTAATTTTATTGCCTATTTCCATAAATTGGTACAAATATAGTTAGGCATAAATAATACATCATTTCCAACCAGCTCTTATTTTATCTAGGCACTAGAAAGGACTATTTTCAAATCTGGCTAATATTTGTGGTCACATATCCTAATTTGCATTGGGTTGAGTTTCTATTTATAGATTTGATATTCTTTGGTGTGGGGTCTAATAAAAGCCTGCTTGTCCGAGCAATACCCCCTTCATGCCATGTTCTGTCCTGTAATTTCTGGTAGGTGGTTTTGGCCACTGCTTAAGAGGACTCTTTCTTATTGGTACACTTACTATGGACGTTTTTTTACCCCATTTTTACCCCATTAGCATCAACAGTGTCAGAGGCTCTTTTCAGTTTTTTTTCCCCATACAGTCTTTTGATTAGCTATGAAAAACTTGTAAGTTTCTAGAGTTATTCTTCAGATTGCTCTGGATGCTATCATTTGTTCCCGTTAGAATCTGACAAATTATATTTTATTTGACAAAAATGAACAAGTAACTTTCACACATTATGGTATATGGAATGTGTTTCCTAACGGTTGGGAGGCATTCTATATGAATGTTTCTTTTTGAGGAAGACTGGTTTCTGGAGGGTATATAATGGTACAAAAGGCAACCTGCCATTAATGAAAAAAATAGCAGGAGAGAGGCTTTAGTGACTCAAGCTCTGTGTCTTCAGTTTCTGAATGACAAAATGATTTCCTAGTCAGATTGAAGCTATGTTCCCCAGTAATACATGAAAAATAGCAGCAGAGTCCTTGATCAGGTAATCCTCAGAATGGCAGTCCTAACTTAGACTGAATGGTCTGGCTGGAAAGTGAATTGAAAATAAGCCAACTATTTAGAATGTTTTTCCTGGTCCTAAGGCAGAAGAAGGTAGAGGAAGTTAATTTTATAGTTCTTATTTTCAAAGTTGTTTTATTATTCCTTCAGGAGAATGGCAGATGATGTTTAGAAAAGGCCCCAAAAGGTAAATAAATCTTGGAGGTGAGCTAAGAAGGAAAAATGTTTGATTGGAGTCTTTAGTTAGGTCAGAGAGGGCTAAGTAACAAAACTGCCAAAGAATTGGGGGAAAAAGGAAAGAAACTTAAAGGATTCGGTATGGAGCTAGAGAACCCGGGGTACTACTTCTCTTATCTTTTCAGTTTGATAAAAAAGAACTGGTAATTTATAAATTCTGTCACATTGGGGGAAAAAACCTTTTATGTAAATATTCTTTTTGTTTTGTTTTTACTGCCTGTCTCCTTTCTGTTTGTAGACATTGTCCGGAGTGATGTTGCCTTGGATAAGCAGAAAGGCTGCAAGATTGCCCAGCACCCTGACATTATGCTGGAGCTCCAGAGAGAGAAGGCAGCTCAGATGCATCTGGTCCTTCTGAAAGAGCAGTTCTCCAATACTTACAGTAATCTCATATTAACAGGTAATAGAACCTTACAGCATTATTATTATTGATGTCCTCTGTCAAGTAGCAAGTTAATGCTTGAGAGATACAAGTGTGATATCTGATGAGTTCACAACTGCCTATCTTTACCTACTCTATTGCACTTTAATTGTAATGACTCTTCCCTTCCTATAACAAATATTTTTTGAAGTCTGCGATAGTTTTGGTTCAAAGTTATGGATGATTCTCTATTTTTTTTCAAATGACAGAACCAATGGAAAATTAATGAAGTCTTATGAAAATACAGCTTTCTAAATGTGTGCCAATAGGTTTGATAGGATTACTAAATTTGGAATCTTTTAAAGAAGTAGCTATTTTCTTCTTTCTGCTTATGCCCTTCCCGTGAACTCAGTAAATATAAAAATGAAGTGTAAAAAAGGTAATGATATTGAGGCAGAATTGAGAATAATATTCTATTCATGATAGTGTCTGCAAGTATCTGAGGGATTTGATTTTCTTTTTAAGCATAAAGAGATTTCAGGCAGAACTGTACTTGCCACATCCTTGGTTCTAGAAATAAATATGATTTAGAGCTGCAAAGGAAGACAGCATTTTGCAGGACTGCCTAGAAACTTTTCTGGTAAAGAACATGCAAGTTGCATATTTTGTTAGGCTTTGTAAAGATTTTCACATAAACTCTAATGTCAGAGTCCTTTAGGGCAAGACGCACTAAGAATGGTCAGAGTTGCCTTCACTTTCTTGGGAGCATCTAAGGGTAGACTTGATGACTGAGTTGAATGAGCTTTTAACAAGTGAAAACTGTGTTTTCTTTTGTTTATGAATGGTTAAGGATGAAAAGAGATGGGGTATCTGACAGTATGAACATCTCATATTTATTTTTCTGAACTCTAAGTTAGGAAAATTTTAACTTTTTTTATATGCTTCCTGGCATTTCACCAGGAATTGCTTGCTGAGTGGCAACCAAATTGTTTTGCTTTAAAAAAAATCACAAGATTCTTCCAACTTTTCATTTTGTACCTGGTAGAAAACCCAGGAGCATGAGATGAAAGCCAGATTTAAATGTGGCTTTGGTGAACAGAGACGAGGGTATGGATTCCATAAGTATAGGCTGTGTTTGCTCTTTGATAGGTCATTAAGGAGGGAAAACTTAAAAATGATTTATGGCCAATGCATGTATTTCCCTAAATTGGTTAGTAAGACCTTGTTTAAATTTAGATGTTTGAAAAGAACATAGATTTTTTTTTTCTCTAGGTTTCCTCAGTTTATCCCAAAATGTGCATATATACATATTTATCCTTTTCCAATTTAGTGATGGAAATAAAATATTTTTCTTCCCCCTTATTCTAATAATTTTAAAATTGTATTAGTGGGGTCATACCCTGTGTTCTTTATTATGGCACACAAAAGACTTTAGGGTAATTCTAACCCTAAACTGTGGATCCAGAGTATAGCTCAAAGGCATATTATCTTTGAAAACACTAGTGTTCTATTGAGTTCAATGGAATCTTTCTAATTCTCAGTAACATAATCCTTTTGGATGTTTATTCACAGTTCAAACTGTTGGAATCAACATTGTCAACTTTTACCCTGACAACTTGCTTACTTTCCTCTAAACAAACTTACCCTAGAGAAGAGCCTCTTTCCTGCTCTTACTTCTCCCAAGCTGCTTCAAAGCGACCTCAGGCATTCTCCACATTTTTCACTCATGCGCCTTTGTACAGAGGTGGTACCTTGCAGCAGACAGAGCGTTTGCTGTGCCCTCGCTTGTTTACATGAAAGTTCAAAAGGTTTCGGTTCCAGGTGTTGGGGAGAGATGGAGTCATTTCGGTTTAGTACCAATGGTAAAACTATTTTAATGTCCTTTAACTAAGTCTTTGATTTTACACAGTGTGGTTTTCTAATTGTTATGAAGTTTAATCCTTGATTTCTTGTATAAATCTTGAGAACATGGTCTCCAGACAGCTAAACATAATATTTAAACATAACTAAACTAAGTTTTGTAAATATTTCCCTTTTCAGTGATGAATGTACGTTGGTAAGGAGGGTGAAGTTGAAGGGGCAGAGACCACTCAAATGAATTGACTTTCTTTACCAACATACTCAGAACACCTACTTGAGGGTTTCTACTTGGCGATAGCCTACTTAGGTTCTCAATAGTTCTGGCATAGTGTATGAAATGTTTGCAATCAAAGTACTTAGAAAACCAGACCACAAAAATCACAGTTTTTCCTATCCTCCCATATTATTTACAGACTTTCATGTATATGGTTTTGATTGTACAACAATTGCTTTTTGTCAAATTAGTGGCGTATATGACAATATGTTAGAAAGGTGAGGTTGTTAAAAGTATGTGTTCCCAGTCACAGGCAGATCCCTCCACTGTAGGTGTTCTCTGTTTAGCTTGTGTGAATGTTAGTCTGGTTGAGGTGAGAATTATCACTTAATAGCATGTATTTCAGCCTTTTAACCAGCTACCCCTCAGATGAAGGAAAATGATAATCTATGTTTGAAGGTATTCTTATCACTTACTAAAAATAGACTTTTCTCCTCTATTGATACCTCAGTTAATGGAAACTAATACAGAAAAATCAACTTTAATGCATTGTGTTTCTTTATTACATCATATTTTAAATATATTTATCAATGATATTTTCCTTTATTTATTTACTTGTTTGTTTAGTGTGTCTACGTGTGTATGTGTAGGTCAAAGGACAGCCTTCAGGTGTTGGTCCTTTCCTTCCACCTTGTGTGTCTCTGGTTTAGACTCCACTCATTAGGCCTGGTAGCAAGTACCTTTACCCATTGAGCAGTATTGTCATCCTTTTCCAATGCTGTCTTAATGTTCTCATCTGAATGACTTACTTGGTATTGGAAATACTAGCTTTACCTAGCATTGAAATTTTTTGAAATGAACACATCATGATAAAATAGGACCATTTAAAATAGTGGCATAGCAAACAGGAGGAAGAATGGGACAGGGAGCATTTAAGAGAGAACAAGGATCAAGTCTTAACATTTCTTGGGCTCCCAGTTTTTAATATAGTTGGCTGTGTAAACTTGTTGACATGTTCTGTTATAAAGATTGTGAATTAATCTGAAGATTAATTATAGGGAATGATATTAACATGAAATTTTTCTTTCTCTCCATCTCTTCCCCGTCAAAGGCATAAAAAGAACATTTGTGATAGGACTTTGTAACCATATGAATAAAACACATGAGTCAAGACAAACTAAATATTCTAGAGTTTTATTTAGAACATTCATTACTGGAAATCAAGGAGTGTATTTGTGTAGTGTTTTGAATAATACATAGAGCATGAAGAATGACACTGTAAAGAGTTCAAATCTAAACTATTTGTAGTATGACATCACTTAGTCATTTTCTCTGCATATGGACAGCTTGAAACCAAGTAGCCATTAAAGTAGATGGCATTACTCTACTCCTTCCAGCATTTACGAGGAATTTTCTCATGTATTTGGGCTGCTGGTCTTAGTTTGTGTCTTAACCTTTATCAGACTCTGAAATAGAGTGGTTTTTTTTTTGTTGTTTTTGTTTTGTTTTGTGGTTGGGTTTCTTGTGTTAGTGTAACAAATGAATAGAGCAAAAGATTCTGTTTTTATGGTATGGCCCATTTTGTGGATATTAGTTGAACAAATGAACTCACATTAGTGGAACAAGACTATGCCTACATGCCATAATGCCAGGGGCCTTAGGTAAGTGTAAGGCTACAGTAGCCCATTAAATACAAAAGCTGCTTTTGATTTGACTTTCCTTTGTAGCATCTTCTTGATAATCAAAATTTAAAGAGACTTCCCCATTTTTACTTTTATTTAACAAATCTGTGTCATTAACTTGACAATTCTATGTAAGTTTAAAATAATTCCTGACAGTGTCTATTGATTAATTAATTAGTTTTGCTAATGTTTAAAGAAACTTATTTATATTTTCTAAATGACTCCAATTGATTTTCAATAGAGTAAGTCTAGTTAACAACTGGGTTTGAGATTTTAGGAGATATACTCCATCCTTTTATCCATTCATCTTTTCTTATTTTCTCTGCTTGATATGAATCTGCTATAACTGCTATAACCTGCACAAACTGTGTCATTAGATACTCCATGTTTTCTTCTTCTTTCCTCTGTGTTCTTGAAGCAGCCTCATCTCTCTCATTTGCTGTGTTCTCTTAGGTCATTCAAAACCATCATTTGTAGCCTCCTTTTATATTAGTACCCCATTGTATATTTACATAAAAGAGCAAGGAAATATCCCTTTTGATGACATTTTGCTTTGTAGGATAGAAAGGACATTTGTCTATCAATATGAATCCAGGTAGTTGTGATTTGAGATACAACATGATGAAAACCCTAGATAGCAGGATGTCATATTAGTTTTCCTTCCCTCTATGACATTTATTACCAACCTTATGAAAGAAGGTAAGATTAATGTTTGAATATTACCTTGAAAAGTTATTTGTCAGCAGTATTTGTGATATGTATTTGCATTCTTGTTAATATAAGAGGGAAGTGATTTTTCTCATCATAGTAAATTATTATACAAGGCTATAGATTGTGTTACATGAATATAATACATGCACAGATGTGCATATGACTATAAAAACTTAATAAAAAATTTTAATTTGTTTCACTGTATTGGAATTCTCCAGAGAGACAGAAACCAATAGGATAGTTACATATATAAATGATTATGTATTCATAGTACATATTTTTTATGTTACACATATAATACACATGCACAGGGAATAATTTATTAAGGAAATGCGATTGTAGAGGCAAAGGAATTTCATGACAGCTTGCCTACAGGTTCAAGGCTTTGGAATATTAGTAATGCATTTTAGTTCAGCTCTAAAACCTTAGGACCAATGAAGCCAAAGATGCAATTCTCAATTTGAAGCTCAGAAGATAGGAGGGTGGAAAAAGAGATGAGAAGCAAAAAGAAAAGGGGGGGCAGGGGAGAGAAAGGAGGAAGAAGAACATAGGTGGAGCCAGAGATGGTAAAGGAGGAAGAGAAAGAGAGAGGGAGAATGAATTGCTTTTTTCCTGCTACATTTGCTTTGTGTATTTCCCTAGCCGAAATGATGCCACCTAGTCTTGTTTAGGGTAGACCTTCTTCATTAACTATGGTCAGACTTATGTTCCAGTCTCCTTTGGAAACGTTGCCATAAACACATCCAGAATTAGTGTTTTCCTATTTTCCCAGGCATTTATTAATTTAGTAAAATTAGCGTCTGAAATGAACCCTTCATCATATGATATACTTAAGAAGTAATTGAGAAGGGAAACCTGTTATCCTAGTCTATATACATGCTCAAAGTAGTTAACGATTATAACCATTGAAGCACATGATGTGAATTTGTGCTTTTGAAATAAAATATATGTTTATTCAGTCTCTCCTAATTCCTAATGATGGTTTGAGTTTTAGAATAAATGAATGAATTAGAGTTCATTTAAAAATATTTTCAGTATCTTTATCCAGGATAGCAATTCTCAGGTTTGAGAGTGTAAAGATTTCGTTTTTTAAAATAAATCTTTATTTTTTTTTTAAAAAATGTTTGAAGCAAAGTTTATTTAAACATCTCAAAAGTATTGCAGGATTAAGACTAACCTTCTAATCTTAACTTACAAATAAAAGTATTATTAAAATATCCCAAATGAGAGTATTTAGATATGAATATTCCAGATGCTTAGAAGAGAAACATTTAGTTTTTGTTTTGAAATGTTTATTATCTTTTCAAAACCCCTTCCTAAATGGGGTTTCAGTTTGACCATTCAAAAATTAATTTATGTAGCTTTTAATTGTAACTAGGGAATATACATATGTATGTGTGTGTGTCATTATACACATGTAAAATATATAATATGAAAATATCTGATATTATGAAAGGAAAGCCAAGTGATTCTTATCAGAAGCAAAATAGGTTGTAATGGCACGAGTGTTATCCATAGAGGAGACCTTAGGCAGACACTACATTTACTTCAATGTCTCTGCAAATTATTAGTCACTCTATAGTCCAATAACAGTTAAGGTAAAACTTATTAAAGGTTGCAAACTATACATGCAAAATATAAATATAAATATAAAATCAGCTTATTAAAATAAATTTTATTTAAATTAAAAATCTTATTTTACATACCAATCCAAGTTCCCTCTACCTGTCATCCTCCCTTGGCCCTCACCAACCCCCTAACCTATCCCCCATCCACTTTCCAGGGAGGATGAAGATTTCCATGGGGGATCATCGAAGTCTGTCACATTATTTGGGGCAGGGCCTAGGCCCTCCTTCCATGTGTTCAGGTCAGCTGTTTCTGTGGGTTTCCCCAGCATGGTCTTGGCCCCTTTTCTCATCACTCCTCCATCTCTTCAACTGAATTCGAGGAGTTCAGCTTAAGAAACAAATAGAAGAACCTGGTGTAGTGGCTTATACCTTTAATTTCAGCACTTGGGAGAGAGAGGCAGGTGGATTTCTGAGTTTGAGGCCAGTCTGGTCTACAAAGTGAGTTCCTGGACAGCTAGGGATGTTACACAAAGAAACACTGTTTCAAAAAACAAAACACCAAAACAACACTCCCCAAAAAAAATTGAAACAAAAAAATCAAATAATAGAGCTTACTTGTGCCTGCTCAATAATAGAAAATTATGCCTGGTAATACTGGTAGCTAGTTAGATCATGGGTTCTAGAGAAGTTACAACTGTCACTTTTTAAATGCAGTTTAATTTCTTATTTCATTCTAAATGTACTCACTAATAAGGATAGCTCTCATCCCTCATCGAAGAATCTTTGTTGTTGTTGTTTGCAGCTGATGGAGAATATTAGCCAATCCTCAACTGGTAAAAATGAGAAGAAGCCCTAACTAATATATCTACAGTACAACCTATATACCTATGTATAGTGATATTTATGATTATTTATGATTTGTTAAAGCTTACCCGATAATTCAGAAAGCCAGCCACAAGCCATAGAAGGCAGCCACACATCCTTAATCCCAAAAGCCAGAATCTAGGAGATGGTGGTACTCTCCTTTAATCCTAGGACTCAGGAATAAGGGGTAGACAGATCTCTAGGATACACAAGATTGAATCAGTCTAAAAGAGTAACAGATCACAGGCCTTTAATGCCAGCACTAGAGGGGTATAAAATATAGAAGCAGGGTCTTCAGTATTCTGTATGAGCATTCATTCTCCAGCCTCACTGAGGAGAGGCAGCAGTTTGAGACTTGGTGAAGAGGCTGTACTTGTATCAGCGCTTTCAGCATGAGCTAGAGGTGAGAGCTAGTAATCAGCTGCTTTGCTTTTCTGATATTCAGCTTGAAGTTTGAACTCCAAATTCAGTCTTTGGGTCATTTATTAATTTGTGCTACACCTATGGCTCAGGAAACATTGTGAAAGAGGGGCAGAAAGACTAAGTTCCAGAGAACTAAGACATCTGTGAGACAGTGCCTTCTATAAATGACAGGGAAGCTGCACACATGAAATTTCAAAAATATGATTTTCTAAACTATAACTACAAAGTTACTCTACTTGTTGACATGACAATGTATAATGGCAGAAATCTCTCAAGGTCCTACCCCTAGATGAAGAACTTCTGTAGTTCATGCCCATCAAGAGAGGAGAATCTGTCTTCTCCAGGAAGGAGCCCCATACATATATAGGCTACAATTGTTAAGGTCGTGCATTTGAAAGAGTGAGAGAGCATGAGAGAAAGTGGAAGGAGGAGAATGAGTGATGGAATGATGTAAATACAGTACGCATATATGAGATTCTAAATAAACTTTAAATTAAAAATGGGGATACAGCAAGGTATTATAAATAAATGTAAGGAATCAAACATAGGATATATTGAATGAGTCCCCAAGTTCGTGTATGAGCACTTAGTGCTCATAGAGTTGGTATCATTGAAAGTGCAAGTAATTTTTTCTTAAACTTCTAAAACTGTAAATAATGACCATAACTGAATCTGTACAAGTTATATATGATTAGATTCCATTTAATTATCACAGGAAAGATAATGTTCTTTTTCCAGTGACATGTGGCTGTGCCTGCCTCTACTGCTGTTTTGACCAGTAATTCCTGGCCTGTTTCTCTGGCAGCAATCAGGTGGTACTTTTACATCCCACTGTATCTGCCTGCTGCTGCCACCACTAAATGTAATTTTTAATGAACTCTGCACTGTTCTATTTATTAATAGGACTCAGGAGTCAGAGGCTGGGGTGAAAACCTGCTGACTCAGAGAGGTTGATTAGCAACTAGCTGACCTTCTCTTTTTGTCTGTGTCTCTGAAAAAGCGTGTGCTTCTGCTCCTCCAAGTCAAAAAGGACTGTCACACTCAAAGTTCCTCCCTACTACTTCCTGTGCGTCTCTCTATCCAGCTTCCAGACTCCCTCTGGCTTTCTATGATTACTTTTTGTCAACTGGTTCCTGGCTCTGCCTCCTGACCCAAGGTTGCTTTTATTTAATTAGCATAAGCAGAAACTCTGGGTCTACCGAGTGATTGAATATCCCACAACATGGTAACTGCCAAGTTTGTGATCTGAAGATGGTAGCAAGTAACATATTAGTTGGCATATGACATTTGCAAGAAATCTGTAGCAACTATATATAAACATGCAGAAATAACTGTTGCTCTTTTAATTTTTAATGCAAATTAAATAAGTAGATCAGCCTTTATATAATAAACTATTTTCTTTAAAAGTTATTGTTCCGTGTGTGTGTGTGTGTGTGTGTGTGTGTGTGTGTGGTTGTTATTATTTGATTGAGAAATGTGCTCAAAGGCTCAGGTATTTAAACCCTTGGTCCCTAATTGGTGACCCTGCTTGGGAAGGTTATAGAACTTTCAGGAGGTACAGCCTTGCTGGAGGAGTAGTCGCTGGGGCAGCCTTTGAGGGTTTATAATTAGTCCCATTTTCTGTTTCCTGTGTTTGGAAAAAAATGTGACCAACCAGCTTCCTGTCTTGGCTGGTTGCTGCCATGCCTCCCCATGATTATGGAATCTTTCTATGAAACTGTAAATCCTTCCATAAAACAACAAATAAACAAACAGCAAAAATAGTATACTTCCTTCTGTACATGTCCTCTTCAGAGCCATTACATGAAACACTTTTAAAGAGCTGATTTTTAAAAATTAAGTGAAAATTGTCATAGAATTATATATTTTAAATATTATTAGAAAAGAATTGGAAATAGGAGAAAAGCATGTAAATACAAAACTTACATGCTGTTCACTAAAAACATTATATTGGAAGTTCATGTAAAGAGTCAGTCAAGGATATAGTTTTAGCATTCATGCTGTGTTTTTCCCCCCCAAAAATGAAGCTTAGCAGTATAGATGGATTTCTGTCCTGAGTTGACTGAAGTTTTGCCTTTAAATTCTAGAATGACTTCTTTGTAGGAAATGATTACATATTGCTTTTTCCCTTATAAAAGAAGATAGGGGAAGAAGTCTTTTGAATTAATTTTAACTATAAGGCTTCTGTGTTCTTGATTTGAGAAGCAGTTTGTAGATTTCTTTCACATAGGATAATGCCATCATGTCAAAACAATTAAAAATCTCTTTGAATAGTGAACTAAATACAGACAGCATTTAAGGCTGGGTAACTCAACTTAATTTTTATAACATTTTAGTTATTGCTATATAATGTTGAAAGGTAGGAATGGAGGGGGCTCTAAGTATATTCTAGAAGATGTGCTAGGAAACTCGTTGAACCTAATGGGTGTGTGGGGAGGGGTTGCTAATAATTATGTGTTTAGTTTGCAACAAGATTACTAGTTTTATATATTTTTTGATTTATTCTGAAAGTAAAGTAGGAATTTTCCAAATCCATTAGTTATTTCCAATGTATTTCAAGATATTGTTGCTCACATTTCCCAGTTAAGTAGGTTTAAAGGGATTTTTGAAAAGAAATTGGATTAAATATTTTACTAATATTTCAGCACAGGGAACAAGAAGAAAATTGTGAAACTGTCTTTTTTGTATGAGTTCTTTTAGACAAAAAATGGAGATAAAATAATCTCACAAGTAGTAGATCAAAAAGTTAAATTTTCCAAGAATTTCAAATTTTGGATTTACATATTTTTTCAGGAGTGTTACTAAATATTTGGATAGTACCTTGAACACAATTACTAGTACTATTTAAAATATGAACAAAGGAGGTTTTTGAAACTATGGAAATAAAAGAGAGAAATAAACTATTGTAGTTGTGATTTTTCTTTGGGTTGCTAACCAGCTCTTAAATAAAGACTCAGAGACTTATTATTAGTTATGAATGCTCAGCTCTAGCTTAGACTTGTCCCATTAGCTCTTATAACTTAATTTAACCTGTTTCTATTCATATATAGTTTGCCTTGGGGATCTTTACCTTTCATTCTGTATGTCCTACTTTCCTGCTTCCTCCATGTCTGTCTGTCTGGCCCCTGGTGTCTCCCTGTAAACAGAGGCTTATTTGGTGAGGAATGATAGCTATACTTCTCTATGGGTGTAAGAATAGGATTTAAAATGTAGTAAGGTGTTCTGCTTGTCTAGCAAGTGTTGGAAGTATATATTTTTTTAAGGTTCATGACCTCATTAGCACCAGAAACCTGGCAAGATTTCTAGTACTGGGCATGACTTTTCTCCCTATGAGGGAGCTGTAAATCCAATCAGACAAAGCTTGATTGCTCCTTACATGTTGGTGCAATCCTGTACCTTTCTGGATATCTTGCTGCGCTGGCATTATCATGGCTCATAGGTGCTGCAGCTGAGTGGAAATGTTTGTTTGCTTTCCTCCCCGGGCAGCTTGCAGAGTATCTTTTGCATCCACGGAAGCTAGACCACAAGAAAGAGGGCTTCAGGTTAGATCCAGCTCAAATATCCCAAACCCCGTGTACCAATTTTGCTGCACAAACCTGATGACCTGAGTTCTAGCCCCAGAACCCAGAGTGGAAGAAGAGATTTGACTTCCAAAGACTGTCCTGTGACTTGTATATCCAGACTTCCTTTCTTATTATTTTTAAATTTATTTTCTTTCTTATTTGTTTTTCTTTCTTATTATTTTATTCAATTCATTAGCTCATCTGTTGATTGACAATTTTATTTCCTTGGTAATTTCTGCAATTGTTTGCAAATTCTGGGTATTAACCTCTTGCCTGAGTTGTAGCTGGTAAAGACAATTCCCATTCTGTGTGCTCTCTGAGTACTTTGCTGATTCTTTCCTTTGCTGGGAAGAAACTCTTTGATTTCATGTAATCCTACCTAGTGATATTGGGGGCTAATTCTGGTGTTAATGAATCTCTGTTCAGAAAGTTGTTGCTTGCCCTAAATCTTGACAAATATTCCCTGTTTTTTTTTGCATCAGATTTTTAAAGTTTTTGATGTATTTCAAAATTGGTTTTTGAATAAGGTGAAAGATATCAATCTAATTTCATTTTCGTAGAGATTGATACTCAGTCTTGACAGCACTATTTACTTTCTTAAGTAAAAGAGAAAATTGATGGGCATATCTTTGACGTTTTATTTCTGGACCCTCTAATCTGTTGGTCTACCTGTCCTTTTTTATGCTGGTATCAGGTTGTATTTATCACTATAATTTTGTAGTATAATTTAAGGTTGTGCGTGTACTATGTCTAGCTGTCTTATGAATGCTGGTCTTATGAATGCTTTGGCTAGTATGATCTTTTGTGGTTCCATATAAATTCTTAGATTGCTTTATCTAGATCTGTGTAACAGGACATCAGGATTTTAAATAGGTATTGCATTGAATCTTTAAATTTATTTTGATAATACAGCCATTTCCACAACATCAATTCTGCCAATCCAGGGTCATGAAAGATCTTTCCATCATCTACTATTTTCTTTATTCCCTCTTTTGTGTGCTGAAGTTTGCACTGTAGAGTGCTTATCTCTTCTTTAGCTAGTTTTATTCCTAGGTGCTTAATATTTTTGGAAATATTATGAATGGGATATTTTTCCTAATTTCTTTCTCTGAGAGAGTACAGTGTTGGTATATATAAAGGCTTCTCTGTTTTTATAATGAGTTTGTATCCTGAAACTTATTATTTTAATCAGTTCTTAGATTTTTCTAGTAAATTTATAGTCTCTTTTATGTATAGGACCATACATACACCTTGAAAATAGGAAGTTCATCTTCTCCTTTTCTATTTTTGTAATGTTCCTATCATTTTTTTTTTGTCTAACTGCTGATCAATACTTTGTGGACATATTAAATACGATAGGAGAGAGAAAGTATACTTGTCTTGCTCTTAATTTTAGAGGAAATGCTTTGTTTATCTCAATTTAATTTGACTATAGAATTTTGAATAATATCTTTTATTATTTTGTGGTATGCTTCACCTATTCCTGATGTCTCCAGGACTTTTATCATGAAGATATATTGAACTTTTTCAAATACCCTCACAGCAAAAACTGAGATGATTGTGTAGTTTCTGTTCTTAAATTTGTTTATGGTATATTACATTTATTGATTTATGTATATTGAACCAACCCGCTTTTCTGGGATGGACCCCACTTCGTCATAGTGTATAGGCTTCGTAAGTTGTTTCTGAATTTTGTTTCCAAGTATTTTGTTGGGAATTTTTGCATCTATGATCATCAAAAAAATTGGTCTGTAGTTTTGTTTTTTATTTTTAAATGTCTCAAAGTTCTTGAAAAAAAAAAATCAGCCAATTCCAAACCTAGTAGACAACAAAGAAAAAAAAACATTAGGGACAAAATTAATGAAATGGAGAATAAAGGAGCAACACAAAAAAAACAACCAAAGAGTTGGTTCTTTGAAGAAGTTAATAAGATTAGCAAACTCTTAGCCAATCTGAGGAAAAGAAAAAGGGAGAAGACACAAATTAACATAACTACAGATCAAAGATCTCATTATAATAGACTCCAATGAAATACAGAACATTATTAGAGAATACTTTGAAAACTTACACTGTATAAAGTTGGGAAACTTAGAAGAAATAGAAGGATTTCAAAATGCATATCTTCTACCAAAATTAAATCCAGAAGATATAAAATGAAGCAGACTCATTACAAGTTATGAGATCAAAACTATAATAAAAAAAGGCTCCCTTCAAAAGAAATGAAAAGAAAAGAAAGCACAGGAACAGATGGATTCACTGCTGAATTCTATCAGACTTTCAAGGAAGCCCTCACACCAATTCTTTTTTAAATTGTCCTGTAAACTAGAAAGTTAAGAAATGCTACCTGATTCATTCATTATAACTTTTTCCTGCCTATTGGATTTGGCTTTGGTTTGTTCTCCATCCCCCAAACTCTTGAGTTGTACTTTTTTTTATTTTTTAAATGTTAGGTGAATCAATCTATTAAGTTTCCTTCTTGGGACTTCCTTTAATGTGTCCCAGAAGATTTAAAAAAGTTATTCTTCAATGTTTTTATTTTTATTTAATTCCAGTAACTTTTTTTATTTCTTCTTTGATTATCATTCAGTAGTATGTTAAACAATCTTAATGAGTTCATGTAATTCTTAGAGGGTTTTTTTTTTTGCAGTTGATTTTAAGCTTTATTTCATTTAGTCAGATATACACAGGTATTTAATTTTTTCTGTAGTCATTGAGATTTATTTTGTGTTCTAGAATGTGGTCTATTTTAGGAAAGCTTCCATGGGCTGCTGTATAGAATATATATTCTTTGTGTTCCTTAGAATTTTTATTGTGGATAGGATTCTTTCTTTCTTTCTTTTGTTTGTTTATTATTGTCATATAGGAAGGCTAATAATTTTTGTGTTGATTTTGTCTCCTGAAAGTTTTAATTAGTTCAAGTAGTTTTCTGGTGGTGTCCTTAGAGTATCTTAAGTATAGCATCTTATATTCTCCAAACATGGACACATTGACTTCTTCCTTTCCCGTTTGTATCCCTTTACTTCTATGTCTTGTCTTAATGCTCCAACTAAGACTTTGAACACTTTATTGACTACAAGTGGAGGGAAAGAGTCTTTGCGTTGTTCCTGACTTTAATGGGAATACTTGGAGCTTTTCCTTAATTTAGGATAATTTTGGTTATGGGTTTGTCAATATGGTTCCTTTATCATATTGAGGCATATTCCATCCAAACCTAATCTCTCTAGAACTTGTATTATGACTGGATGCTGGATTTTGTTAAAAAGCCTTTTTTTTGCATAAATTGAAATGATCATATGATTTTTGTCTTTAAGTATATTTCTGTGTTTTATTACATTTATTGATTGTGTATTTTGACCCCCCTGCATTTCAGGGATAAGTCCAACTTGATAATGCTGAATACTTTTTTCCTTGTGTGCCTATATTAATATTGTACATATTTTGCTAAGATTTTTGTAACTATGTTCATCAGGGATGATCTATCTATGGTTCTCTCTCTGTCTTTATCTGGTTTTGATATTTGAGTAATATTTTCACTTTGTATAAGGAGTTTGGAGTGTTCATTCTATTATGTGAATTAATTTGAGTAAAATTGGTTGTATTTCTGTTTTGAACCTCTTTAGAATTCCATTGTGAATTCATCTGGGTTTAGGTTAGGGTGTTTTGTTAATACTTCAATCTCCTTGCTTGTTAAAGTTCTCTTTAAATTGTTGGTCTCACCTTGGTTTAATTCAGGTACCAGATGCTTGTGAAAGGAGAATTTTCACATAACAAGTTACTACTTTGGTGATAGGGGAACCCTGCAGAAGAGGAGGAGGTGGTTACAGGGGTGGAGGGAGGACACCAGGAGAACTTGGCCCACCCAATTGATGAAGCAGGGCTCACTTGGGCTCACATGGGCTCACATGGGCTCACACGGGCTCACATGGGCTCACAGAGACTGAGACATCAAACGCTGGCTCTACGTGGATCTGCACCAGGTTCTCTCAGTGTATATGTTACGGCTGTTAGTGTGGGGTTTCTGTGGGGCTCCTAATACCAGGAGCAGGTAGTTCTCTGACTTCTGCCTGCTCTTGGGGGGACTCCTTTCCTCCCATTGGGTTGCCTTGTCAGACCTCGATATGAGGGTTTTGCCTTGTCTTATTGTATCTTGTCCTGTTTGACTGACTCCTGCTCTTTTTTGAAGAGGAAATTGAGTGACTCTGGGAGAGAGGGGAGGTGGAAGTAGCTGGGAGGAGTGGTGGGAGGGGAAACTGTGGTCAGAATATATTGTATGAGAGAAGAATCTATTTTCAATAAAAGAAAGAAAAATGAGTTAATACATTGAATAAATTATACTTCCTAAATGCTCTGTCCTTTTTGAACATGTTCACTCAGTTTCTGTTACATGGTCATGGGAATGCTATGGAGAAAAGAGTCCTGAAATTATTTAACTTAATCTTATCTATCTATCTATCTATCTATCTATCTATCTATCTATCTATCTATCTATCTATTCATTTATTTTTTTGTGTTTGTGGGTGGGTGAGCATGAGCCATGAACGTGTTTCAGGGACATCAAAGAGCTGAAGACTTATGAACAATGGTGGTGTAGAAAGGAGATTATCTTCAGAGAGCTGATGAGGAGGAAGAAGAATTTGGACATTGTAGGGGGCAGAGAGGATCTTAAGAATCTTTCAAGTTAGAATAAAATTCTTAAAATTACTAGAAAGCATCACAGCATTCTGAGTTGGATTTTAATAATCTGCTTAAGAATTGTCACATAAAAACATTTACTTAAAAATAGCATTTTAGGGCAGGGGTCATGTCTTAATCCTGTTTGAAATCTGGAGCTTGCTATTCAACACTAAATACAGATTTGTTGAACTACATTTATGATTAATTTTCAGAAATAGGGTTTAGGATTGAATCTCCATGTTCAGAATTTTTAGAAAAAAATTATTTATAATTTTATTTTAGTAGTAAATGCCAAAGTTTTATCAATTTTTGGTAATCAATTTTAAATGTTGTTATATTCATTAACTAACTTACCAACCAGAGGGGTGTATGCTATGGTACATGTGTGGAGGTCTGAGTAAAGCTCTGAAGAATAGGATTTTATTATTATTTTTTGAGAATTTCATGCATAACTGTTGTATTTATATCATTTTTTAAATCACATACATACTTTCCCTTTCTGGCTCCTCTCTGATTCCACCATTCTCTATCAAATTCATGATTTCTTCCTTAATTATTATTAAACACACACACTCACACTCACACTCTCTCTCTTACACACTCAATCTCTCTCCCTCCCTCCCTCCCTCCTTCCTTCCCTCCCTCTGTCCCCCCTCTCTCTCTCTCACACACACACTCTCACTCTCCCTTCCTCCCTCTCTCCCTCCCTCCCTCCCTCCCCCTCTCATACGCACCCACTCCCCCCTCTCTCTGTCTCTCTGTCTCTCTGTCTCTCCTCTCTCTCTCTCTCTCTCTCTCTCTCTCTCTCTCTCTCTCTCTCACACACACACACACACAACAAGTGGTCTTTGTGATCAGTGTTTGCATGCATGGTGGTCACGGTCAGATGGCTATCAAGGCAGAAAGGAGCCTAGGTTGAGTCTCAGGTTTGTGAGTAGCCTCACATTGTCATTTTGTCAGTTTGTCTTCATGTATATCAAGTTGTATAGATGCCCTAGAATTATCAGAGGAGAAGTAAAAGTTCAGCAAAAAAACCCAGTAACTATCAAACAAATATGCAATAAATTATTGTCTGAAGACTAATAGTCAAGTTGTTTTGCTACTGAGTGCAGCTTTAATTCCAATATTCTTATCTTCTTTAAAGATTACCATTATTAACTAGAACATCAACTTGATTTTCTCTTTAACTAGAAGATGGTTCCAGGAAGAAAAATGTTTTTCTTTCTCCCTGGCTGGCGATCATGATCATTACCAGAACCAGGGACTTAATAGACATCGAATACCTCATTATTTGCTTAGGTCAAAAGCCCCAAACAGTAGTTCACTAAGCTGTATGGCTCTTCAGGTGATCACAGATTTCATGCAACACTTCTAGCATTGTATGTTCATTGAAGAGGAACAGAGCCAAAATGAAAGCAGACTTAACGAAGACTTTCAACAGGAATATGCAGAGGACTGTAGTCTGCCCTCAGATGCACACCCAGAATTTCCATTGACGTCAGTACTTTCTCTTCACACGTATCCAAGGGTTGGCCTTGGTCCTTAGACATTAAACTAAGTAATTCCCTGTGTGAGGATGCCAGAAAGCATCACAGATCAGCTGAAAGGGACAAGCTAGGAACCAGGGAAGGGAGGCTTTTTTGCAGTAATGCCAATCCTGATAAATTAAAATGGTCCAGGGACACAAACTGTGTACCCTCTTCATTACTCTTCAAGTTTACAAACACCATCTGCAGATGTGTTTTCAAGCATGCACATGCTTTTTCAAGCATGAAGGAGGTGGTTTCAGTGGTATTTTCAGCCTTTGCTCATTGTACACATTTAAATGTAGAGAAATTAAAATCCTAACTCCTGACATCTCAAGATTACTTTCACTTTTGATAATACAGAGTAAACTGTAATTCTCCATATTAGTATAACTTTTCATTTATTAGATGTTCTTTCCATGATGAAAGTGTCTGGAGTTTAAGAACTGCTAGGAATTCTTTTCTTTTTTCCAAACATTGATGTGCTAGCTATGCAGGCTCTATCAAACTCACACTCTCTGGTCTTAACCTTCTCAATGCCAGGGCTATAGAGATGCATAGTCTCCCTTCTCCTGATTACTAGGATTTATTTTATTAAACAAATGAGAAGATCTGACTTGGGGGTTAGATAGAGATAATGATGTTGCTAATACTCAGGAAGAATAAATAGTAAATAAGAATGCCACAAATTAGCAAGGAAAGATGATATTAGGATAATTTTTCTTCCTAGAAATATGACTCACACACACACACACACACACACACACACACACACACACACACACACATATATATATATATATACACACCATTTGATCATTTTGATGAAAGTAATCTTCTATATCTTCATATTTAGTATGTGTAATGCTGGCTCATGTAATTTGCCCCAAACCTTATGTTCTATTAATGAAACATTTGCTATATGACTGCATTCTGATGGCATTCTGGGTTGAAAATCAGGTCCCACATAGCCAGGTGCTCAATATTTGTTGAAGGGCAGATATCCTATACTGTACTGTCCTATATTATATTATACTATAACTATACTATACTATAACATTACTGTACTATATTATACTATAAAATTACTGTAGTGTACTATACTATAACATTACTATACTATAACAGTATTATGCTATACTATAACATTACTATACTATGCTATGCTATGCTATACTATACTATACTATTCTATAACATTACTATGCTATACTATACTATACTATGCTATACTATACTATACCATTACTATGCTATACTATGCTATGCTATGCTATGCTATGTCTATGCTATACTGTACTATATTATACCATTACTATGCTATCCACAGAGAACAGAATATGGCCATCTCTCTCTTCTTCCCTCTCTCCCTCCCTCCCTCCCTCCCTCCCTCCCTCCCTCCCTCCATCCCTTCCTCCCTTCTTCTCTTCCCTGTCCCCTCATATACATGCTTATGAAAGATAAGAAGTTGAGAGAAATCTCAGACTTGTCTTCTGTTTTTAGAAAGGACTCAAGTAACCCAGAGTGTCTGTGATATACTTTCAAAATGAATGTGACTTTGACTGGTAACTGAGGTGTGTGTGGGCAGGATAATGAAAATAATAATAATCCACATAGAATGACATCTATGAACAGGGACTAGGTAAGTGCTTGATATGGATACTAGAAAGCAATGAGGTTATCTAGTGTGTTAGAACATAGTGTACATTGAATGCTGATAAAGAAGATAAAATAGCTGGGGCCAACTTTTTGTCCTTGAATATCAAATTTCAGATTTTTCTTTGAAAACTTTGATATTTCTGAGTGTTTTTGGTTATCAGGATACAATTTCAGTCATTTCTTTGATATTAGCATCACAAGTAGAAGATAAACTTCTGATGCCTAGGGCATGTGTATATGTATGTGTGGGAGAGGGTTTCTGGGGACTGAGCCCAGGGCCCAGGAACTCCCACATGACAGGCAGGACTCTGCCACAGTGCTACATTCCCAGGTCTAGCTGCATGCCTAGTTTTACTTTTTCATGTAAATCTTTTAATGTCACTCATATATGGATTATAGACACAGAGCAAAGTATCACCAGCCTGCGATTCATACTACCAGAGAAGCTAGGAAACAAGAAGGACCCTAAGAGAGTCATACATGTTCCCCACAGAAGGAGAAAGGGAGCAGGGGGCAGTGAGTAGAGAGGGAGTCCGAGAAAGAGAAGGGGAGAAGAGGAGAACATGAGGAAGCAGGAAGATTGAGTCAGGGGATGAATAGAAAACAAGAAAAGAGGGAGCTATTACAGGTTTAAAGAGAAATCTGGCACTAAGGTAATATCCAGAGACATACAAAGATGACCCCAACCAACAATCTGAGCAATAGTGGAGAGGCTACCTTAAATGACCTTCCGTGATAATGAGATTGATAACTACCATATATGCCATCCTAGAGCCTTCATCCAGTAACTGATGGAAACAGAAGCAGACACCCACAGCTGAACAATGAGCCTAACTCATGGAATACAGTTGCAGAGAGGGAGAAATGATAAGAAAAGGGGTCAAGATCAGGCTGCAGAATCCCACAGAGACAGCTGACCTGAACAAGGGAGAACTCATGGATCCCAGATTGATAGCTGGGAGACTAGCATAGATCTGACCCAGACCCCTTGAATGTGGGTCTCAGTTAGAAGGCCTGGGAAGTCTATGGGACCTCTGGCAGTGGAACCAGGATGTATCCCTGGTGCATGAAAGGACTTCAGGAACACATTCTCCATGAAGAGATACTCCCTTAACCTAGAGACAGGAGGGAGGCCTAGGCCCTACCCCAAATGACTTGACAGATTTTGATGATCCTTCCTGGAAGGCCTCACCCTCCCTGGGGAGTGAATAGGGAATGGGTGGCAGGGTGTTGAGGGAGCATGGGAGGGAGATTGAACTGGAATCGATATTTAAAATATTTTTTAATTTAAATAGAACAAATACTTTTAACAAATATGGTTCTCTCCAGGAAGGCTTTAATACTGCATATATGGGCTTCTGATAGATGGCTGTGGAAAGGGATTCAAGTGAAAAACGATAGAAAATCCTTGGATGAAACATGAAAATGAAAGAGCTTGTGGCTTCTATTTTGGAGTTTTTCACTGCTTACAAAACATGAGGTGACCTAGGTGTATAGAGTAGTCATGCATCTAGCTCTAGCATGGTAGACTGGTTCCGAATTAGAAACTTGGGTGTTGGTGCTATCCACAGATCTATAGGCTTGAACAAATATACATGGATGAATGAGTTTGAGATAGGATTTCTCTGTGTCCATGGCTGTCTTGGAATTAGCTCTGTAAACCTGTCTAGCCTCGAACTCAGAGATCTGCCTGCTTTTTCCTCTAGAGTACTGGGATTAAAGGTGAGAGCCACTACCCCTGGCTTGACAAATGATTTGTTTAGGCTTTATTTTCTTAGTTCTGAAATGAAGTGAAGAGTTGGTATAAAAAATCAGGTTCCTTTCCTTTTCAAGACTCAGCATGCACGGCCACAACCAGCAGGAGTGTACTTTTGGGTCATTTGCTGGGTGAGGCAGAGCAGTGTTCTTCACTGAGGATGCATGTGGAGACTGCTGTGTCTGCCTTGTCGCTCTCCCTTCTTTTTCCTTGATGCACATTTACAGGTGGAGGAAAGGGGACATAGAAAAATGGTAGAGTTAAAGGGCATGCAGATGCTAGTTGGAAGTATACCCTGAGCTGAGGGGAATGGGAATATACTTGAAGTGGAGGAAGGGAGACTTATAGAATGGGAAGATCTAAGCTTCTTCTTCACTGTAGAGCTTGTTGCTTTAGGTGTCAAGCACAGTGTAGACCGAGGCGTTGATACGTTGGTTTGCCATCACAGGTTCTACTCTGTTAAGTTTTTAAAGATTCAATCGCTGTTTACTGATACCTAAAGCATGCCTTCCTAACAGGCCCTGCCACTCATCTGACTTGGTTTTAGTTTCTGAGTTGTAGATTTTTTTTTTCTTAAACAGATAAATTTCAAAGCACAGATCTTGTGCAAGTCAGTTTCCAATCGGTAGAGCTGATCTGCTGAGTAAAAAGTAGTTCTCAGTGTGATTCAGCAGCCATGTTTGCTGGTGCATCTAACTAAAAGCAATCCTTTCAGTGTGGGGGAGGGAAGGCCTGCGCCCTGAGAACTCCTCTCTTCCACTGACCCAGAAAGAAACTTGGCTTACCTAGGAATGCACAAGCCACTCTGGGTGGGGTGTGTGTGTGTGTGTGTGTGTGTGTGTGTGTGTGTGTGTGTGTGTGTGTGTGTGTGTGTGTGTGACAAAGCGTAGACAAAGGGCTACTTTGCAGTTTAGTTTTTCCCCAGCATTTTCCTTAGTGGGAAAATCCTAAAATCCTTGTTTTGTCTTTAGTTTCTGGAATTTGAAGCATGTACTTCAGTGCCCTTACATGCTCTGGTCACCAAGGAAAGCAAATGTTTCTCCATGGCGTTCTGTTGACATTCTGAAGCACTACTCTGCTTAGCATTTATTCCAGGCTGGGGAAGAATTGTGTTTTATGGTCTTCACTGCAAAGGGCACAAGCCAAATAAATCTGGGCTTCTGAGCTGGCTGTAAATGGCAGCCTTTTCCCAACAGCTAATGGTGTTTTTCATTTCATGTTTAAAAGCAGGGAGGGGTAGTTAGGGCTTTTCTTTTGGTGGAAAACCTTGAGTGATTACTTACAAATCAACAGAACAAAAGTCTTTCCTATAGTCTCAGGGGACTTGCGGGTCTTCTGTTCACACTCTACTGAACAGTGTTCTCAGCCTGGTAGGTGTTTTCAGCCTGTGTGAAACCTTCCTTGTCCTTGTTTTCTTCTTCTCCACTGTTCTTCCTGCAGGATTTGGTTTTCACAAAATGTATGAGTTATTCTACAATACAATGTCTTATTACATTATCAGCTTTTAAAGTTAGACTAGATGGAACTGAGAGACGGCACAGCCATCAAGAGCACTGGGTACTTTTCCCAAGGACCTGGATTTTCCCCTTGTACCCATGTGGCAGCTACAACCGTTCAATGGGATATGACAGCCTCTTCTGGACTCTGTGGACAGCAGCCATACATGTCGTTTATAGACTCACGTGTAGGCAAAACCACCTGTATACATAAAATAGAAAACAAGTTGTACAGTTGGTATAGAATGTCACTATGACATATGCACACTTAAAAAAATCATCCCCTTCCTCTTATCATTTCCTTCCCTGTCCCCCATCCCTCCACCCCCCATCCCTACCCCCTGCCCCCCATATCTTTACTGCTGGCTCTGCTCTGCAGTGGTGCCCTCTTGTGCTTTCATGTCTTAAGTACTCCATTACTCTGTCTTTTGTCTCTTCCTCCTCTCTTAAGAATTCCTTTCCTTTATGCTCACACCACATGTGCGTGTGAATACACGCATGCACACATGCATGCACATACGCACACACACACACACACACACACACACACACACACACGGGGGGGAGAGAGAGAGAGAGAGTTTAAACTGAGTCTGGTATATGTTACTTAACAGGATTTCTAGTTCCATTCATTTTTCTGTAAATTTCATGATTTTATTTTGCTTTAGAGATGAACAGAATTCTATTTTGTATATGCACCACACTGTCTTTATCTGTTATGTTGGGGGCATCTAAGCTAGCTCTGTTTCTTAGCTATTGTGAATAGAGTAGCAATTAACATGGATGTGCATGTATTTTTTGTGATAGAACTTAAGAATTCTTTAAGTACCCAGGAGTACTGCATCTGGAGTTCTGTTTTAGTTTTTGAGGAATTTCCATGCTGGTGTCCATAGTGGCTGTACAAATTTACATTCCCACCAGAAGTCGGTAAGATTTCCTCTTTCTCCAACATTTCTCATTTGTTTTTTTAGATGTTAGTCCTTCTTATTAGGATGAGGTGGAATCCCAAAGTAGTTTTAGTTTGCATCTTTCTAGTGTGTAAGGGTCTTGAATACCTTTTCAAATGTTTATTGTCATTTATGTTTCTTCTTTTGATAACTGTCTATTCAGTTCATTAGTTTATGTGTTGGTTTGAAGACATGTTTAATAGTTTTCATAAATTCTGTTTATCAACATCTTGTCTGATGTGTAGTTGAAAAATTTTTTCTCTCATTCAGTTTTCTGTCTCTTTACTTGTGGTTATATCCTTTTCCTTTACCAGTAGATACTTTTCAATTTCATGAAATCTCATTAGCCCATTCTTGGCCTATTTTCAGTGCTAATGGAGTTATTTTTATGAAAATTCTTCCCTATGTCTCAATCTTGAAGTATTTTTTTCTATAACAGTTTAATCTTTATATTATAATCTTGATACATTTAAGGTAGATTTTAATGAGACATATTGATGTATTTCTGTTCTTATATATGTGGGTTGCAAGTTTTGTACCATTTGTTGAAGAGGTTTTATCCTAATGGATTTTTTTAGACATGTTAAAATTGGGTGACTATAGCTTTGTTGTATTCTTCTCTGGGTTTGTTATTCTATTTCATGATTCTGCAAGACTGTTTTTATGGTAATACCATGCTATCTCTGTTGATATGACATTGGCTTTTCAGTATCTTTTATGTTTTCTTTGGACTTTAGGATAAAAATATTTAAAAAAAAAACCAGTTATGTATTGAGATTAGGCTCCACAATGGATACATCTACAGAACAACCCCATACCTAAGGCTCAAGGAACACTGTAAAAGATGGGTGGAAAGACTGTAATAGCCAGAGGATCAAGGAGTTTGCTCTAAGGTTGTGTTTCCTAGGAGTACCAGAAGGTACACTCACATAGTCTTGCCAACATATGTAACTTCCCAAATGTGAGCTCAACAAGTGTGACACCAGTGAACATGTCAAAATGGATGGGGAAAAGCCAACAAGGTTTAAACCCCACGTAAAAACTGTAGGACTGAAGGAAGCAGGGAGTGGGAGAGGTGGTCTATCTTAGGGAAGAACACGCTAACTGCTTCTTCAGTGCCGGCGGTCAGCCCTGAAAACATACATATATGTACTGAACAGGTTACATTTAAGATTATATATGTATATACACATATGCATTCAATATCAGTGAAAAAGGAGTCCATGGATTTGAAAGAGGGTCTGGAGGGAACAAAGGGAAGGGAGGAATGTTGTAATCCCCAAAATATTTCCTTTTACTTTGAGTGTGCAAATGATTTGTCTTTATACATGTGTAAGTATGTGTACCATGTGCATACCTAGTGCCTTTGCTGGCCAAAAGAGAGCACTGGATCTCCTGGAACTGAGGTTACAGTTATGAGGCACCATGTGGTTCCTGGGAACACAACCTGGGTCCTTTGCAAGAGCAGTAAGCACTCAGTCTCTGAATCATCTCTCCAGCCCTCAGGACTTTTTAAGTTTTCTGTGAAAAATGTCATTGGGACTTTGATGGACAGTGTGTATACTCTGTAGGCTGCTTTCACTAGAATATTTATTTTAAAAATACTCTTCAAATTCAGAAGCCTGGAAAGTCTTCTATCTTTTAGTATCTTCTTCAATGTCTTTCATCAATGCCTGAAAAATTTTAGTTGTAAGATCTTTCTGCAGAATTAATATAATTTATCTTATTCAATAAAAACCAGGAATCAGGTGTTGGGGTAAAAACCTGGAAGGTCAGAGAACCAGGAGCAGTCACCGGTTACTTCCTACCTGTCTCCTCCCAAAAAGGCCGAGATACTGTCTCTGCCCCCCTTTATCACTTCCTGGGATTAAAGGTGTGAGCCACTACTGCCCGGCTTCTATAGTGAACGGCCAGCTCTACCCTTTGATCAGCAGGCAAGCTTTATTTGCCAGAACACAAGCAAAACAACACATACATCTTTCATCTCCACAGTTAGGTTTTTACATAGGTATTTTATTTTATTTGAAGCTATTGTGATTGGACTATTTTTTCCTAATTTCTTTCTTGACAAGTTTATTATATTTAAATTACTTTTTTGAGAGTTTTTATTTCACCCCTCCTTGTCCTTGCTGATATGTCTCCCAATTTTCCCACCAGCCTGGTCCCACAGCCATGTCAGCCCCAAATAACACACAGAGACGCTGTATTAAATATAAAGCTGTTGGCCTGTTACTAGTGTTTCTTATTGGCTACCTCTGTCTTAAATATTAACACATTTCTATTAGTCTAAGTATTTTCACGTGGTCTTACCTTACTGGAGAGAGGGTCCGGACCTATTCTCTTGCAAGTCTCTACATCTTGAATCTCCTACTACATCTCCCAGAATCCTCCTTGTCTCCTAGTCCCGCATATCTTGCTTTCCTATTGGCCAACAGGGCTTTATTCATTAACCAATAAGAGAAACGTATTTACAGAGTGACATCTCCCATCATCTCCTCTTTTTTGTCTAAAATAAGAAGGGTTTTCCTTGGCAGCTGGGCCTACATGCAGTGGTTATATTTCAGGGTTTTTCATAGTGGTTACAGTATGATAGCCCCTACCCCTACCAGGCACCAGGATAACAGTAGGGACTTAAACAGCACCCCAGTTTTCAATCTCTTCAGCCTGAGCCATCACATGCTATCTATCAGTAGTTTAACTTGTCTCTGGGCCCTAAGCCAGGGCTTGGGCAGAGAAATAGAGGGACACAGAAATGGGTTACATTGCCACCTGAGAGACCTCAGAGAGGAGGACTGAACCTTAGTTTTCCTCCTCCCAAGTGCAAAATGTGTAAACAGTAAACAGAAAATAAAAGTGCAGTCATAAGTGGAACCTCTCCTGTCCCCCCTGTTCAGGGGTAGACAGGGTAGAGACAAGCCTGGCTTTTTTATTGCCTAGAACTTACTTGGTAATTGTTCAAGGGGGTCCTTCATTTGCAAGCCTGACTTAAGTCTAAGAAAGCTCCATCTGTCTGTTGTTATGTGGCACATATATATTATTTATATAAATAGTTCTCTGAAAAATAGGAGGGTTTTAATTTTAACATAGTAAAATATATATAACGAAACAGTTATCAAATAAGAACTATTGTTAACAATATTTAGTCCATTAACATTTAGCAAGATTTCCCTCCTCTCAAATTTACGAACTTTTCTTTTTTTAATTGATTTATAATTTAATTCTCTGATTTCATTGTTTTATACACACACACGTTTGTAAGCACTTATCTTTGGCTGTATCCTAGAAGTTCTGGGCAGTTACCTTTTTTTTTTTTTTTTTTTTTTTTTTAAGACAGGGTTTCCTTGTGAAGCTCAGAGTGTCCTGGAACTTATTATGTAGTCCAGGTTGGCTTTGAACTCGAGATCTGCCTGCCCTGCCTCCAGAGCACTGATATTGAAGGCAAGTGCTACCACTGCCCACCCTGGATTCTGTTTTTAATTCATTTAATTGATCTGCATCTTTGAATTGGCCATTGACAGTTAATATTATTATTGAGAAGAATTTACTATTGCTTTTGGTGTGGTTTGCTATCTCAGTTCCTCCCCTGTATTAGGGGTTTCCTTGTCTACTATGCTGCATATGATGGATTTATTTATCTACTCTTTTCACAAAGTGTATTTTGTCCTGTTCTCTCACAAATGAGACTGTCTTTTTTCTTTGTCTAATAGTATCCCCTGAAGAATTTTTACACTGCTGGATTGGTTGTTGTGGAGAATGTAGTTTATAATTATTTAGAGCTAAGAGTATTAATAATAAAACAAGATGGAAAGGGTAGATGGAGAAAAGGAGTAAATTATGAATGAGAGAAATAATAGAAAGATTATAGTTTGTTTGCTTTTTTAAAATATTGATTCTGTTGCCTGGTTACTTAGAAAATACTTCTAACTCCCCATCCCTCTTGTGACTCTCACAGAATCTCTGTGACTTTTGTTCTACCTTCTTTTGTGATTATATAAACACATACACATCTCCAATTATTTACTCCTAGAATCATTGGAGGAAAAGAAATTCAGAGTTTCAAGAAGTATTGCTTCCATAGAAATATAAGTAAAAAATAGTTGAAAGAGGATATAGAATTTGTCTTATTTAAAACCAAGGCTCTTCCTGAACTTTACTCTTTTCTCTTCAATCCTTTAAGCTTAGGCAGGAAATCTAGGGTTTCATGTCACATAAAAGAGAATTAAAGAGATGAAATACAGAAAACCTCACTGTAAATTGTGAAATACCATCTAAATATAAGATTTCATAAAAAATAAAAGGAGTTGCAGTTTAAAAAGATCTACTGGACCTATTATATAATTTATTTTAGGCACTTGCAAATACCCTATTTTTTATAGATAATTTTTGTTAAAATCTTTGTAGAATAGTGACCTTGAGGTATATAATTCACTCTTGCCTCTGGTCAGAATTCTACTTAAAGCATTTTAGAAATGTTGATATTCCTTTTAGGAAATCTATGGAGTGGGAAAATATATTTCTCTTTTGACAGGCTTTGCCAGTTTTCATACTATTGAGAAGGGAATTCTGATTTTTGAACTAAGGTATTCTTGCCATAATGCTCTTCATTTTGCCACAATCTCATGACTTTTATGGTATTCATAGAATATTCCTTTAAATTCTGGAAGTCTCAGCCTTTTTAGAAGAAGTATACTTGCATTATCTAGATTTTCCATGTAGTATATATTTGTTACAACTTTATTCCTCCAGGCATCTTTATTTTCACAATCGTTTGGCCATAGAGCACAAAGTAAAGAAAGATCTCTAGTTAAAAACTGGCTTAGTCCATGAGGTGCATTTGCATCTCTTCATTATTCTCTTTTAAACTACATAATTCTTTATTGATTCTTTGAGAATTTACCATTATGTGCTCCAAACCCACTCACCTCCCAGTCACTCCATATCATACCTTCATACCTGAAGCATCCCCCACAAAGAATACCTGTAGCATGTTGTTTCCGCCAGCCCGCCAGCCTGGGCCCACAGCCGCGCCAGCCCCAAATAACACGCAGGAGACTTTATATTTGATACAATCCTGTTGGCCAATTACCATTACTGTTTATGGGCTAGCTCTGTCTTAATTATTAACCCATTTCTACTTATCTAAGTATTTCCACGTAGTCGTCTTATCGGGGAGCCGCGGCTTGCGTCCTCCTTCCTCCCTGGGCTACATGTCGACCCTACTCCTTTCTCTCTCCTCCTATGTATATATAGAGAGTTACCTATGATAATGAGAACTTATAGTTAAGTTAGTTAGGATTTCTAGATATGCAGAGATGTATTTGAGATGGATAGGCATTCTTCAAACCTTTCAAAGACCTACAGAATATGGCATTTAAAATGGTTTAGGGATTTTCTTGACAATGAGGCACAACTGCTCCTGGTAACACCACCTGCATCAAAAAGGAAGATGGACATTGAAGAAACTCGTTATGAAGTTTGCTTCTAATATGGCCAGACTGGCCATTTGGACAAGGTATTGCTCTTGTCTCTGTTTGACTTTATGTTGTAGAAACTGGACATGCAGGACCCACAAAGAGGTGACTGCTGATGCAAGATGGACATTGCTACAGGATTCCTGCTTCATGGAAGAGGCTGCCAGACAGCCAGACAGTCCACAGGACACAGAGAAAAGTGACTGACAAACTGCCATTACAGGTGGACAGTTTAAAGTTTCCTGCCTTGTTGAGGAGTCTGGACACACACTATGGCCTATGGGCTGAAGATGGAACATTACAGAAGAACTTCGGGTGACTGACCAGGCAATGAATTATCTCTGTCATTTCTAGAGTTTATATATTATCCTTCTGTGGTCTTTGAAGGAGTTGAAGACAGATAGTTATGATTATAGTTTCCCTTAGTTAGGATCAAAGATAAGTTACATATAGGACTTTAGACTCACAAAAATAGGATAGATGATATTTTCTTTAAGTCTTACAAAATGTTAATGGACTAAATATTGTTAACTGTTATTCTTATTTGATGACTGTTGTATGTTATATTTTGCTATGTTAAGTTTAAACCCCTTCTTTTACTTTAGACAGAAAAGAGGAGATGATGGGAGATGTTATTCTGTATATATGTTTCTCATACTGGTTAATAAAGCACTGTGGCCAATGAGAAAACAAGATAGGCGGGGCTAGGAGACCAGGAGGAGGAGACAGGAAGTAGTAGGAATCGAGATGTAGCCGGGGAGGAAGGAAGACGCTCCCCGATAAGACGACCACGTGGAAATACTTAGATAAGTAGAAATGGGTTAATAATTAAGACAGAGCTAGCCCATAAACAATAATGGTAACTGGCCAACAGGATTATATCAAATACAGAGTCTCTGAGTATTATTTGGGGCCAGCACGCCAGACTGTCGGCAGGCGGGGGTGGGCTAGCAGGCTGGCGCTGGCGGAAACAACCTGCCGCAACAAATACCCCCCAAATTAATTAAAAACAAAAGCAAACAAGCAAGCAAGCAGCCAACCAACCAACCAAACAAACATAAAACCACCTTGCTCCTCTGTCTTTTTCACACCTCTTCATTCATCCTAGTAGCATTTGGAGATGCAGTATGTCACATAGTATATTCTTTTGTTCAATCATCCTTACCCACAAAATGTTGAAATGAGTCATTGATCTGGTTCAAGGCCTTTGACACACCATCATCACTGAACTCTCAATGAAACTCCTCTTAGATACCTTACTGTTGCTTTGAGTCTTGGGAATCCTGCAGTTATCATTCAGCAGGACCAGTCCCTTCATGCACTCCAGCAGGTCACAGATGGGGTAGATGTTAGTTATGGTGGGCCAACCCAAGGCCCAGGATGTGGGTGGGTCTGGGTAGTAGCTGAACTGGTCATTCTAGGCTAGTGAGGGGTGGAGCCAAGTCAGCACCTTCCTCAGATTTCAACTCATGGTTCTTATGACCCTCTGTGGCAACACAGGCCACAGACATCATCACAAACCCTAGCTACAGCAGTACCACAGACTTAGACATGGGCTCTTGGTAATAGCTCTGGCTGTGTACCACCATGGCCCCAGTGGCAGGACAGGTCACCCAGATCACTATGGTCCCAGCAGCAGCAAGGCCACCAAACACTAACATGGTCTCAGGTGGCTGTCCAGATGCCAGGCATTAGCACAGCCCTCAGATATCAACTTAGACCCTGACTGCTGCTAGGCTTTGGACCCAGACCCAGATAACAACATGGCCCCATGTGGCAGCACAGGCCACCCCCCATCCTGGTCCCACTGGTGGCATGGCTCTTAGACACTAACATGGCCACATCTTGTAGCCCAGATCCTGGGCATCTGCATGGTCTTTAGTGACACCACAGGCCAGGGACATCAACACAGATCCTGACAGTGGTAGGACCACAGACATAGACATGGTTGGTCCTTGTCAGCAGCCCATGCCTTTTTATCTTGGGTCTAAATAGGTTTGGACAACTTGATGACATCCTGTCTCAAAAAATAAAAATTTAAAAGTGAGGATGGTTGGAAAGAAATGAAACTGTGGCTTGTGTTTCTATAGAATTTTTCTATTCTTTTCATAAATAATTTTAATTATAAGTCACAGGCTAATATAAGGAAGGACAAAGGGGAAGAAAGACGGTCAGGGTCTTTGATTTCTCATGCATCTTGAAATATTACTCCTTTCTATATTCAAAGAAAATTCTGATCTGAGTGGATACTCTGACTACAGAAAGCTATTGTGCTTACTTGGTCACAGATGTGAGCGTTTTGGACTTGCTTTGAGTTTTTACTGGACTTTCTCCTTTTATGCAGCATTGGGGTTATGTGCTCATAAACCATGCATCATGAAGTTGTACGTGGATGAGATGGCTAGGAATGGCAGAAGATGTGCACAAAGCACTTCACCTATGCATATTTAGGTTCTGATTTTCTGTTGGATCTCACAAAACAAATCTAAAAGGCATAATTGTTAAATGATTTTAAGATGACAGCTGTAGGATATTAAATTAAGAATGGCAACCCTTTAATACCAGTACTTTGTGTCTAAGGGAAGTATGCTGTAGAAACTGCAGTTAGCCTATCACTTGCTATATTCTAATGGGGTAGCAAGAGACTATTGAAGACAAGCACATTCTCATGTCCCATTAGATTTCATTTATAAATACAGGTTACAAGATAAAAGTATTATGAACTTAGAGGTTGGAACAATAGAGAATCACATTACATGTGGATCCCTGCATGGCAGTATAAGTTGCATACCTATGATATTAGTCTTAGTTCTTTTCACTTCTTTTTGGTGTTCAAGATAGGGAATACTGAAGGTTGAAACTTAGCTAGACTGTTGAATAGGATGCCTACGCTTGGTTTTTCAGTGAAACTTGGGGCTACTCCAATGTGGCGGCTGGGTTCCAAATTGAAGGTTCTTTATAGGGACCTTCCAAGAGCAAGAAGTCTAAAGAACCATATATAACTTATTTCCTTTTAATGACCTAATCTTTGGTATCACATGACATCAGTTTTTCTGTAGTCTACTTGTAGTATATTGGTCAGAAGCCTATTTAGATTTGACATAAAAAGACATGGAACATAATTTTTGTTTTTGTTTTTAAATTTAAATTAGAAACAACCTTATTCCACATATTAATCCCAGGTCACTATTTCTCCCATCCTCTCCTGCTATCTGCCTGCTCCCTCCCCCCCCCATCCACTCCCTAGGGAAAGTGAGGCATTCCATGGGGGATCATCAAAGTCTGTCACATCATTTGGGGCAGGGCCTAGGCCTGTTCTTCGTGTATCTAGGCTGAGAGAGTATCCCTCCATGGGAGAATGGGCTCCCAATGTCCATTGCACTAGAGATAAATACTGGTTCTACTGCCAGAGGTCCCACAGACTGCCCAGGCCTCCTAACTGTCACCCACGTTCACAGGGTCTGGGTCAGTCCTATGCTGGTTCCCCAGCTGTCTGGCTGGGGTCCATGAGCTCCCACTTACTCAGGGCAGCTATTTCTGTGGGTTTCTGTAGCCTGGCCTTGACCCCTTTGATTAACACTTCTCTCTCTCCACAACTGGATTCCAGGAGTTCGGCTCAGTGCTTAGCAGTGGGTGTCTGCTTCTGCTTCCATCCTTTAGGATGGCATATAAGGTTGTCATCATTCTCATTACAGGGGACGGACATTTAAATAAGCCTCTCCACTATTGCTTAGATTATTAGTTGGGGTCATCCCTGTGGATCTCTGAACATAATTTTTGATGGAAAAATTGTCAAAGAATTTAGAACCATGTCTTACAACCACTTCAGTGCCAGATGTCACATACTCACTTTTGTTTTTCCCACTCTATTCCCACTTCTTCCCATCTTCATCCCCATTTTCTACTTCCTTGTTTCACTACCTCAATGTTGAGTAGGAGAAAAATATTTAGAGATTTGGAGTATACCATTAAAATCAATAGGCTCTAAGGAAGGGAAAGAAAGATTGGATTAGCTGAGGGAAGCAGAGGCAGACCCACACAGCTAAGCACTGAGATTAACTCCTGGAATACAGTCGCAGAGAGGGAGGAGTGATGATCAAAGGGGTCAAGACCATGCTGGAGAAACCCACAGAAACAGCTGACCTGAACAAGGGGGACCTCATGGACTCCAGACTAATAGCTGGGAAACCAGCATAGGACGGAACCAGGCCCCCTGAATGTGGGTGTTAGTTAGGAGGCCTGGGCAGTCTGTGGGGCCTCTGGTAGCAGAATCAGTACTTATCCCTAGTGCACAATGGACTTTGGGAGCTCATTCCCCATAGAGGGATACTCTTTCAGCCTAGACACATGGAGGAGGGCCTAGACCCTGCCCCAAATGATACGACCGACTTTGAGGATTCCCTCATGAAGGCTTCATCCTCCCTGAGGAGCAGAAGGGATGGGAGGTTCGTAGGGGTGGGGGCATGGGAAAATGGGAGGGATAAGGAACTGTGTTTGATATGAAAAATAAGATTGTTTTTAATTTAAATACAAAAGGAGGAGAAAGAACAGGCTATAACAACAACATCAAAAAAGAAAAAAGAAAGATTGGATTGATCTTAGACTCACTTCCCTATTTTATAATGTGAACTCAGTAGTATTTAAGAGCTCTAGACATTTAGCTTATTTTCATTTATTCCTTGTGTCTGACCTACATCTATTTCAAGAGATTTCCATTTATATGTATTTAATTTCTTTCTGTTTGTCACCTATCTGCCTTTGAATATAAACACTTCTATGAGCCCTGATCTCCTTCTGTGCTTACTTCTTGACCAAACCAGACTATGTTTCTTGAATCTTCTGAAATCCAAGCAATACTGCTCAGGTATTCTTAAGTTAGCGTTATATAAAATGTAGGAACTTGTTCTGCAGAAACTGTGCCAAGATGTAGCTGTTGGAGAATCTTTGACCTATAAATGTAAAAACATCTTGTTGTATATGCTAAAAGATGTCATTAGCAAGGACATGGGATTTAATAGAAACTGATAGACCTGATTGTATAAATCATCTTTGACCCATATGCCACTTGAGTGATAGCTCTGACTCACTTTATTTCAAGGGGCACCATTTGAGTAATGAATGCCTCCATATCTAAAATATCACTTATAAAATAGAACTTTAATTAGCTAAATGTAACTTTATCAGAAACATGTAGTCTTGGGATCATTCCCATTTAGAAGATTATTGAACAGTGTCAGGCAACACAAAATAAAAAGAAATGAACTTTTAAGTATTATTTTCTTGCCCTCCTAAAGTTGGTTCTAGTGTTATACTAATTAGAATGTCTAATTAGTGATGAAACATTTGGGCCAAAAACAACTTGTAGAGGAAAAGGTTTATTGTAGCTTATAGTTCAATGTCACCATCCATCACTATTGGATGTTAGGGCAGAAACTCAGACAGGGTAAGGATCTGGAGGCAAGAGCTGAAGAAGATGCTGTTGAGGAGTAATGCTTTCATAAACTATCTAGGTCCATCTGCCTAGGGGTAGCCACATTCATCAACCAAGAAACTGAACCAAACTCAGGCTTGCCTATGGGCTAATCTGGTAGGGACATTTTCTCAACTGAGTTTTTTTTTCTTTTTCGTCCTAAACGACTCTAACTTGTGTCAAGTTGACATAAAGATAGCCAGAACAAGTGTCTTGAGAATTAGTGACAAAAGTTTCTTTACCGTGATAGGATTATATAGCATTAAGGGTGAAATTCAAATTTTATTTGTCTCCAAAGCCATTATTTCATAATCCAATATTAGTTTTATTTATAATGCTTGCTAGATAATAAACAGTAACAACATTTTACTTTGTTGTTGTTACTATTATTATCCAAAACTAAATCCACTAAAACTTGTGTGCCACAATGAGTAACTATTAAACTAACAACTCAGAAATGAAGCAAAATACTTTCAAAATAAATTATTGTTAATATGTTAAGTGTAATGGTAAAATCCTATAATCTCAATACTTGGGAGGCAGAGGCAAGAAGATCACAATAATATCTGCTTAGACAAGAGAGTGAGTTTAAAGGCAGCTTGGACAACTTGGTGAGATCCTGTTTCAAAAAAAAAAGTTTGAGATGGGGGTCATTAGGGACATGGCTCAGTAGTAGAGATGGTGCCTATCCTGCAGAAGATTCTGGGTTCACTTTCTAGTAGCAGAGTTGGTGGCAGGGGGAGAAGAAGGAAGGAAAAGGGAAGGAAAAAAAAGAATTAAAAAAATTGATGATTTGGGAATGAAGCAGGTAGATAGCTGTAGATTCTTTTCCCCCCACAAACTCACCAGTTGAATTATAAAAAATATGAAGACATTACATTTTTGTGAGATATCCAAAAATTAGTTGAGGAATGCCTATAACTCCGGGAAATACATAACCAACTACGTAGGAATGATGGTAATGCCAAGAAATCCTGTCAACATCATCTCTTCGAAGGTACAGAACTAAATAATTGTAAGGAACTGTCCCAAACCCAAGATGCAGCCTTTTTCCTGGAAATGGATAATGTATAATGTCTCCAGTGTCCTAATCTATCAAGGGATGTTTAATAAGACTACTTCTGATCTGATTGTTGGAGAGTGTCAAGGAACTATTGAGGGCATCACCATAATCCATCCCTTGGCTCACTGTGGAGTGAATGGAAGAAAAATGTTATACATTTATATCTGGTGAGAAAAGGGAATAGATTACTATGCACCAAGTGTGCTAATTCCTATTTTATTTTATTATATTTTGTGTGGACTTGTGTTTTACCTGCATGAGGGTGCCAGATCCCCTGAAAGTGGTGCTACAGACAGTAGTGAGCTGCCATGTGGGTGGTGAGAATTCAACCCAGGTCCTCTGGAAGAGAAGTCAGTGTTCCCAACTACTGAGCCATCTCTCAAACCCCTGTTTCTTTGGGGCTACAGAAAGAATGGGTTGTTTTGCAGTACTGACAAGAAAGAGCCTGGCATAATCTAGTAGCCTTAAGACCTGCAAGGTCAGGAAAAAATGTTTATACTGGCTGTTACTACAGTCCCCCTTCCCCTGGCTTGGCATGGGGCAGATGAATAAATGACCCTAGAGCCCAGATTCTCTTTAGGAGTTGGACTGTACGTCTAATAACTGATTCTTTCTCTTCCATACTTCCCTTTCCACCCACCATTCCCTCCTGGTCTCCTCTTTACCCCCTGTCTTCTTCTATTTCCCCCCCTCCCTCCTTCCCTCTTTCCCTCCTTCCCTAGGGGCCTTGTTTAAAAAAATGACATATTTAAATTTCTTTTTCTGCTTTTTTCCTAGTTCAGTTAAACATTTTTTATTTTATTCAGTTTAACTTACATTTTAAATACATTTCTATTTAATTGTTCTCCACTCTAATCCTTACTATTTCCTTTCTTTTTCTGTGATTTGTGTTGAATTTGTTCCTCATTTTCTAGGTTCCTGTGGTGGGAACTTGGAGTAGTGACTTGGGATCCTTTCCCCTTTCTAATAGAGGCATTTAAAGCTATAAATTCCCCTCTAAGTATTGCTTAGTTGAAAATAGATAAATTTATTGCTGATTATTTTTACTTCAGAAGATATAGTAGTAGTTTGTAATCTTGGTTTGGCAGAGACCGTCCAGATATTTATTCTGTTAGGACAGTGGGTTTGAATATTTACTATCCTGCCAAAGCTACAATCTTTAATGGCATATACACTGTTGCTGAAAATTCTGTTTGGTCCAAAATATTTTTCCTCTACAGAAAGATTTTCCAAAACCATTTCCCCAGCTGTGTGCTTATACATGTTCAGCTTCTGCCTTGTGTTTGTGGTTTTCTGTGACTTCTCATTTTACTAGTTAATTATTTTGTATGATTACTTGGAGATGATCGGAGGTGAAGTGATAGAAATAGTATTCCAGATGATGAAAAGAACTGGAAAGTAGAAAGCTTACATTTTATTCTCAATCTTGTTGCTCATCAAGACCAGACATACCTTCGATGAAGAGATGATGTGATTTTTATTTGTCTCAGGATGTCATTCTTCATACTGTTCTCTTCTCACCTGACTTTGTCTGATTAATGTCCACTAGTTCATTAAGCATTGGCTTGAGTTTTCGTCTCAAGTTCTGTGAGAATTTGTACTTGGTTTAGCTTCGTCTCTTTGAATACCCTGTCTTAACTATGTGTCTCGTTTCTCTTCCCGTTGTTTAACAGAATAATATCCTGGGAAAAGAAACTTAAGTGAGGAAAATTTATTTGGTTCACAACTCTGGGTCACAATCCATCACTGTGGGGATGTGTACTATGTACAGTGACTATGTATTTACCAGCACCCTCCAACCCCCACTTCCCTGTCTTCTTTCATCACTCAGCCTCACTCCTGCTGTGTATGATTTTTTTCTTGTTTGTTTTGGTTTATGTTTCTTCATATTTAAAATTAATTAGTTATTTGAAATTTTTGTATGTAATTTGGTCTTAATCACTTTCCCCAACTCTCCCCAAATCTGGTTCTCCTTCCTTATCAATCCAACTGAACTTCTTATCCTTTTTTCCCCCTTTAAGGCCAACTGCACAGCTGAAACATTCTTAGATATATATTTTCACTCTAGCATGGTCAAATTACCAGAGAATTTTAAGAAAAACTGTTTCTTCATCTCCCAGCAGCTGACAGTTGATAACTCCATAGCTAGGGGTGGGATTTTGTGCCCAACTCCCATCTCCCTGCTGAGGTTTGGTCTGACTTGGACTTGCATGAATTTTGAACACGCTTTCGCTGTTTCCATTGCTGAGTCTATATGTGTGAGAGCCCTGCTGTGCCCAGAGGCACTGTTTTCTTGTAGTCACCCGCTGTCCTGACTCTTACTCCTCTTTTGCAATGATACTGGGCTTTGGGAGGAGGGGCAAAATACACGTGTTCCACTTATAGTCAAGCCTTCTGTAGTCTCTTATTCTCTATACTTTAGCCACTTGTGGGTCTCTGTGTTAATTACTATGCACTGTACTTAGAGGCTTCTCAGATGAGGGGTTAGAGATATATTGGTCTAGTCCTATAATGATAAGTTATTAAGGAGTCAGTACAATACTCTCCGCTTAGGAGAAGAATAGTAGTAGATTCTCCCCTAGGGCATATGACCAGTCTAGCCACTGCTTCTTGGTCCATAATGGGGCCAAGTACAGGTTTCATCCTGTAAAACAGGACTTGTATCCAATCAGAAAGTACCCGTTTACTCCCATGATGATGATGTCACTGTTATATCGTGCACATGTTTTGCATATATAGCTCACAAGGTTTACAGCTGGGTATGACTGATGATGACTTTTCACATTGGGTAGTGTACACAGCCCCTTCCAGAACTATGAAAACTAGTCAGTAGAGATGAAGCTTCTAAGTCAGTACCAGCCTGATCTATCTATGTTCTGTGACTGAAGTATGTGCTATCTTCAGTAATAGATTCATACCATTAGATTCTGGAGTGGAACCAAGAACAATGACAGTGGCTTATAATGTTTGGTGTCGATAGAACCTCGACGGCCAACAGCTCCAAGAGAAGTAACCCATTTTTGGTACTTGACTTTTTATTTATTACTCTCTGATGTCTAGTAGGAACATTGTTACCTTGTTATAGAGGAACTTCAGTTTAACTTTTTATGAATATATAATCACATGTATATGCAATTTTCTACAGTAGTATGTTTCCATATATCTTTTAGTGTACTTTATCCCTCCCCAAACTCCCTCATCTACTTTGCCCTTCATCCCCACTCTAGTTTAACCCTTCCTGTTCATTATTCTCTCTTTATCATTTACACTAGTGTATTCTGTCCCTCCTGTTTTGAAAGCCCATCCTCATGGTGCCTTAGCCGTTTCCTAATATCTTTCGGTATTTCATATGAGACATATATATCTTAGACAAAAAGCTATGCAATTTTCTGATCTCTTAAGACAACTGAGAACTGTTTTTTTTTCTTGTTCTGTAAATTGCTGGTGATTTCTCTTGCTTTATTTTTAAAATGTGAGGGAGTTTTTCTATTTTTCATATTAATGTATAGATTTTATTGAAGATATTAACATTTTTGTTAAATAAGCATTACACATGTATGTATATATTGGTGGGAGTTATTGCACATGAGCATGTGTGTAAAGGTCCTGTGGGTACCCAGGCTAACTTCAGGATGCACATTGCTCCCTAACTTATGTGTTGAGATAGGGTATCACTAGTAAGGCTAGCATAGCTAGCAATCTTGCTTAAGGGATCGTCTCTCTGCTTTTAGCACACTGTATTAAAGTGAGCTTCCATGCCCTCCTAATATATATGTTGATTCTGAACTTGGGTCCTTATGTTTTTTGCTCACACAGTGGGTACTTTAACCATGGAATAACCTCCCTAGGTCCTTAAAGTATATTTCATTAAAAAATCCATTTTCTAAAAATTTCATGATGTCTTTCAGTTTTTTAAAACAAAATTCTCCTATAATTCTGAAATCTGTGGCATTACTAATATTTAACTGAGGTTAAATATTATAGAGATTCAGCTACTTACCCAGGTGCAAAAGAAGGGCACACGTTTAAGCCTGAACTGCTAGTCAGTGAATTCATACTCTAATAGGAGAAACTAGAGAATAAATGAAAAGTGAAGAAGCTACAGATAAAGAAGACGATAGTGCTGCCCCTGCTCTTCTCTAGACTCAATGGTCCTTGGGACCCTCTTATTGGTCAGCAATGTTTCAGGAGGCTATCTAAAGTCACAGTGATAATCTTGCAATCCCTCTAGAGGTGACTGTGGTGAGACGAGGTGTTTCTAACTCCCTTGGTTTAGATTTGACACCCATTTCCCTTCCTGATTTCTCTCTGCCTACTTCATGTTGTAGTTCTCGCCTTAGCTTTTGGGTTTGAACTTTGCTTACACCATGACTCTGCCTCTAACCATCAGCTTTGCTTATGGACAGATTACTGGGTGAAATCTCAGTGGATCCCCTGGTTCTAGACTTAAGTCTGGTTGAAGGCCATGGGACTAGTATTGGCCTTGAAGGCCTTAATATTTGCAACTATCAGAGAGATGGTGAAAGATATAACAAAAAAGCCACCTTTTAAAACAGCCTCAAAATATTTATTGAGAAGATTTAGCTACTAGATACCACGTGTCTGTGAGTAAGTAAAGAAAGGTTGGACGGTCACTGTTACGGTAGGTTCCCCCGCCAGCCTCCCGGTCCTGCCGCCATTGTCCTGCAACCACGTGTGCCCCAAATAACATTCAGAGACTCTGTATTTGATACAATCCTGTTGGCCAATTACCATTACTGTTTATGGGCTAGCTCTGCCTTAATCATTAACCCATTTCTACTTATCTAAGTATTTCCACGTGGTCGTCTTATCGGGGAGCCGCGCGGCAGGCTTCCTGCTTCTTCCCGGGCTACATCTATTCCATTATTCTGTTTGTAAGTGGAAACAAGTTATTTCTCTTTTAGGGTGTGTTAGTGAAGGCATGTAATTCTAATAATTTTGACACCTGGTAGTTGAGAAGAGCAGGGATATTATAAATTAGACATAGTACTGTTATTGTAAAATGAAACACTACTATAAAGCACTATGTTGGTTATGTTGGTAAATCCTACTGTGGTTAATTGAAGGAGAAAATCTCTTTATAGGTACTGTAGGGCAACCAAGGAGTGACTCCTCTCATAGTTCTTCCCTTCCTCCCACCAAAGTGGATTAAAGTATGCGTGTTCAGCCATTGTCCTTTGATAACCATGAGCAAAGCCACATCTGTCTAATGCCACTCACTAGAAAGAAATATCCATCTCACAAGTTTTAATTTAATTTAATTAAATTTTTAAAACATTTATTTACTTTATGCTGGACATAATTATACATGCCTTTTTAAAAAAATGAAAACAGACATTATTAGTAATGAAAATAAAAATTAATATTTGGGAATTTGTTTCCCAAATATATTGGGAATATTGTTTTTTTCCAAGCTGCTTCCTGCTGGTAGGGGGCGCTGTCATGGGGGAATCCTAAGAAGACACAGAAATCCTGGCTGTAGTGGTTTGCAAGGCTGCATTGTCCTATTGACGTTGCTTCAGGGGGTCTTGCTCGATCAAATCACATTAGTCTGGAATGGATCCACAGCTTTTCATTTTCTGTGGAAACAAAATTAGAAATCCTTTTCCCCAGTAACTTGCCCTTAGGCTTAAATCTTGAATTCAAAGCATTTTAAATATATATAAATATATAAAATCCAGCAGCATTTTTCCTTCTTTTGTTTAATAATAATATAATTTAAAAATTTTACATGTGGATCCCAGTTTCCTCTCCCTTTCTCCTTCCAACTCTCCTTCTCTCCTTCCCTCCCTCCCTCTTACCCTCTTTCCCCTGTGACATGCACCCTGGCCACCTTCCCCTCCCATCCCCCCACCCCCATTCCACTTGTAGGGCTGTGCTATTCAGGTTGGGTCATGTAAATCTGTCAAGTCATTTGAAGTAGGGACTAGGACTGCTCTCCTGTCTCTAGGTTAAGGGGGTATCCCTCCATGGGGGATGTGCTCTCAAGGTCCTTTTGTGCACCAGAAATAGATCCTGTTTCTACTGTCTGAGGTCCCCCAGACTGCTCAGTCCTTATAGCTGAGACCCATGTTCAGGGGGTCTGAGTCAGTCCATTGCTGGGTTCCTAGCCATCAGTCTGGGGCGCCCAAGCTTCTCCTTGTTCAGGTCAGCTGTCTTTGTGAGTTTCTGCAACCTGGTCTTGTCCCCTCTCTCTGCATCTGGATTCTAGTTTGGCTCAGTGTTTGGTTATGGGTGCTTGCCTCTGTTTCCAACAGGTGCTAGATGATGGCTCCACGGTGGTGGATAATTTAGTTGGTGATCTCACTATCAGGGAAGGGCATTTATGGTATCCTTTCCATGGTTGCTTGAATTATTAGTTGGAGTCGGTCTTAATAGTTCTCTAGACCTTTCTTTAGGTTCAGTTTTCTCTTCAAACCAATAATGGCTTCCTCTTTTATGCCCCCCCACCCTGACTCCACCTATCTAGTTACACGTGTTTTCCTCTTCTCCCCTTCTCTTTCTCCTAGTTCTCTCTCCATTCACTATTAATTTTATTAATAAATATATTTAAAGCACCTTATGTGCAGTATTTAATTTGCAGTGTTCTGTAGTGGCAATCTCGGGTAATTTGGGAGACAGTACACAAGGACTGAAGTTCTCAACATGTCACCAACTCATTATATAACCATGTGTGAATTAGTTTACCTCTCTTAAAAGATTTACCTTTAAAATTAATGCTTAGAAGGTTCATGTCAAAACAATTTTTTTATTCTAATCTGCATTGATTACTATCACAAACTGGCTGTGTAAAGGAGATGTGGGTCTGTCATGGAGTTATATTGCTTAACTATCCAGTCTGATATTGTACCATCTATGCTTTGTTTTAATCTAATAACAGGGGGCTCTTTTTTGCCACGATTGGTAGATTCTATTTCTGCTCATGGTCTGCATCCAGTATCCCCACTCTGTCACTGATGTACCTCTTCTTCCTCTCAACATCTTGATCTTTTCTTTGCATAACCCTGTATGCAGGGGCATATTGTTCAGAAAGTCCTACCCTGGTCCATAGCCTTCTCAGAGATTTTTGATAAATTATCATTTGTATGTCACAAGACAGTTCATTTGATTCTTACTTTGGGATTATAATTTAATTATGCCATCTATCCTTTCTCTTTTCTCTCTCCAAACTCTCCCATATGCTTTTCCTTGCTCTTTTTTCAAATTTATGGCGTCATTTTTCCATTAGTTGTTGTTACTTACATGTATGTACACACACACACACACACACACACACACACACACACACACACACCTAAATACATGAATTCAATTCGTTCCGTCTGTATAATATTATTCGTGTGTGTGTTCTTATAGACATGCTAGTGTGGGCCAAGGAAAACCAAGAGGTCCAACCCTACACAAAGAACTACAGGCACCAAGGAGTGCTGAGAGTAGAGACATCACCTTCCCCGGGGGAGAGCCCACCAGTTGATTAGTTTGATTCTTTTTTGTTTCCTATTAAATTTTTTTTGGTAGAATTTTAAACACTACACACATAAACTTTTAAATACACAGTTGACTTTAAACAATATATCCCCAATAAATGCCCCAAGGATATTCTTTTAGGTCCTATTATAATTTTATTATATCCTTTGCGAACTGTTTCCCATATTTTACTATCTTTGTAATGCCTTATTTTTTTTCTTTTCCTTTAGCCATAGTATTTTTTCTATCAGTGTTGGGGAGAATGTTTCATTATATTGTGATTCTTTTTAAGCATTTTTATAATTTTGTTTTTGGTCAGAAGAAAGCATTTTTTCTATATTCTTTTGGGACTTGAAATTTTCTCATAGTTTTTATTTTTAACACATTAACGAGATATTCCACATTTTTAATAAAATTTTAAGAGTGACAAATTATATGCAATATTGTGATTATTGTGCTGCTCTCTTATGTATTTTTTATGCCCATACAACTCATGGTGTGAGACCATGTCTATAGTTGTCGCTTATGGCTTTTCCTGGGTATAGTCCTGCCAGGGAAAACTGTGCAATGTGTTCATCTGCATTTTTAGTTACACAATTCTGTAGTTTTTGTACCTACATATATTTGTTTTAATGATGTATGAATTTGTTGTTTCCAGGAAATGAGTCTGCTAAGATAAAATGCTACTTTATTTGGGGTGGCATGTTAATGCTTTGATCTAAAAAGGAAGGAAGAAATGGAAGGTGCCTATGTTAGCCTTTGTCATCATTAAAGAGTGATGGATACTTGAAAATGTTCAGAATTACCACAGACCAACCTTTCCTGAACCTGATAAGAATAAAAGAAGATACACTAAAATGATAGGTAAACAGAGTATTCTTGAGGTTTTAAATGCAGGAAAGTAATTTATTTTATTTATATATGTCATTTGACACCAGTGTTGATCCTGCAATTATATACCTCATTCCTTCATAATGTGATGAAACACTTTAATTTAAAAAAAAATACCATCTATCAAGGAAGGTCATAAGCAAGATTCTTGCTGAAACCATTTTGTAATTCAGGAAATGAAAGTAGGATAATGATCTTTATTGGTATAAAACAGAGATTAGGAAAATATAGCTGAAATCTGACCTACTGCCTGTTTTTGTATATTCTGCATGGTAACTGGTTTTAACATTCTAAATGATGAAAAAGGGATAAAAGAAGGATAATATTTGATGACATGCCAAAGTCTATGGAATTCAAATTTCAATATTGATATATTGATGTAGTTGCACCCACCTATTTGCATGTCTATGGTGGCTTTTGCGCTATACTGGCAGAGTTCAGTGATTGCATCCGAGCCTCTGTGGCCTAAAAGCCTAAAATAATTAGTCTTTCTTTTTACATAAAGAGGCGATGGAAAACAAAGTAAACGGACCCAAACCAAACAAACTAAACAGAACAGCAAGTGTTGGGGGAGTAATTAGAATTCTGTCAACTATCTTTAATCCCACCTCATCCTTTCACTTCAAGGAAACTCTTTACTGTTTTCTTTTCCACATGGTTCTCTATAAGACCACATCCATATTCACAAATACATATGTTTATGAAAGAAAGAAAACCAACCCTTCATTATTGTAAGGGCTTTTAGATTTTATTTTTCTCTAGTATTTAAATCTTGACTTTGGGCCATCTGGGAAAGAAAACTGAGGACCTTGGTATGAACGCTCAGTTTGGCAACTGGCAAAAGTAGTGAGTGCTAAGATTAGTCAAGGAATAGGCTGAAAACGAGGCTATGTTGGCCTGGACTTGAAATGTGGACCAGATCTGACAGCTTAAACACCTCTTTTGACCGCTGTAGTAAGATTTGTTTTGTTACCCTCACAGAAAACCTCTAGGAGTTAAAATCCAAACATTCAACTAGTTGTAAAGAAATGACACCAAACAAGAGGCTCAGTTAGGAGCAGCTGAAGCTGCTTCAAGCAAGATTTCATTAAACAATTTGGGGAGCATCTGAAGCTATTCTGAGCTGTCCACTCCCCCTTTCTCATCTCCATTGGCACTCTGAGAATCAGATCACCTGGGGAAAGCACATTTAAAAAATTCCAGATGGTGTGCACGATGCTCCAGCTGTGGGGAATCTCTCCCAGTCAGGCAATCTGCTTTTCTGCCTGAACCCTCTAAAACTGTGCTGCCCATTTGTCATGCTTCTCCAATTGCAGCCTTCTGGATAGCTTCTCCCTGCCTTGTCTGACTCTTCCTTTCCAGTTTTTATCATCCCCCTCCATGAGCTAATGTAGTAACATCTCTTCATTGGCTATAAATCCATAGAAGAACATGATATAAAATATAGTTTTGTGAAGGAAAATTGGAAAACATCTGGCTTTTTACCCATAAGATTCAGTGTTCACTTGTCTCATATGACGACGTGACTGTTTGTGTATGTGTGAAAAAAAAAAAGAAACAGGAAGAGGGGAGGAAAAGGCTAGTATGAGGGTGAGCAAGAAAAAATTTATGCATATGTTTTGCAGCCAGCTGGACAAAATAAGTTCATCCCCACGTCAGCTCAGTGAGAATCCTGGGTTAATGCTGGGAAAGGTCAGTCTTACTATTTGAATGTCCTTGTTGGGACTACTGGGAAATGATTGCTTCTGTATTGGTAATGGCTGTTTCTTGATGACAATATTTGTCTGGAGTTATTCCCAATGAATGGGGACAAGACTGGGAAGATTCTAGTCACTGATGACTCAGGTGAGTTTTCTTTAGAAGTTGAGCACTGGATGGGTCCAATGGGAAGGAGGAATTGGCAGATTAAAAACCATGCTGTTGCTTGCCTACTGTCCATGTTGTCTTTCTGTTGTGAATGTTCTTTTCCTAATCTGTAGAAATTAAATGCATTTTTGAACTTTCTGTTTAGGCTATGTTGTCATCTATTGATGGGTTCAGGAAAGGCAGTTGTGTCACTTGGCATTCTGGAAAGTTTTTGTCACCTTGACATAAGCTAGAGTCATCAGGGGAGAGGAAGCTCAATGACAAAAAGGCCTCCATTGGATCACTGCAGGCGATCGCTTCAGGACATTTCACTGACTGATGATTGATATAGAATGACTCAGCCCACCGTGGGTGGTGATTCCTTGGAAAGTTGTCCCAGAGTGTCTAAGAAAGCACACTGATCAAGCCAGGAGTGCGGCTGAGTAAGCAGCATTGCTTCAGGGCCTCTGCTTCAATTCCTGCATCCTGTCTTGATTCCTATTCATTATGGGATATATGTCTAACACATACACTAAAATAGACCCTCTCTTTTCCAAGTTGCTTTTGGTCATCAGTATTTCATCACAGCAATAGAAAGGTATTCTATATAGTGTATATACATATACGCACATATATACATGTATATATAAAACAATTAACCTATATATAGCACAATTAAACCGTTTTTTTCTTGAGACAGAGTTTCTCTGTGTAACAACTCTGAGTGTCCTTGAACTTGGTTTGTAGACCAGGCTTTGCACTCACAAAGATCTGCCTGCCTTTGTCTCCCAATGCTGGGATTAAAGGTGTGCACCACCACTGCCCAACTGTGAAAATATTTTTAAATGTACAATTTGATTAGTTTTGATGAAAGCATTACTAGTGTAAACACCATCTCAAACAAGAGTTTTCATGTTTTTTTTCACTCATGATTTTTCCTTTTATTTCTTTCTAGTAATTTTCTCTGAAAAGCAGGCATTGTTCCTACTTCTGTCACCATAAATTATTGTTTAATTTTGCAGTTTGATATGTATTCCTTTGTATCTGGGACTAAAAAGGTTTGATTATTTATTTATTTATTTATTTATTGTGTGTGTGTGTGTGTGTGTGTGTGTGTGTGTGTGTGTAAGTGTATGTGTGTGTGTATACCTGTGTGTTCGATGAGGGATGAGGTCAGAAGACAACCTGAAGGAGTTGGTTTTCTTCCTCTACCATGAGCTTCCTGTGTTGAGTTTAGTGTCAGGCTTGGTGACAAGCACCTTTACTTGCTGAGACAACTTACTGGCCCCTGAATCTGAACTTTTAAGATTAACATACTATTCCCAATACCCATCCATTTCATTATGTTCATTAATTTTCTCCCAATTTCTTTTAGATGTATTCATTTGTTTTCTGTGTATGAGTGTTTTGCCTGCATGTATGTGTACCATCCCTGTGCCTGGTGCCTGTGGGAGTCAGAAGAAGGTGTTGGATCTCTTGGGGTTGGAGCTATAGATGATTGTCAAGCACCATGTGGATGTTGATAACCGAATCCAGGTTCTCTTCCAGAGAAACAAGTGTTCTTTACTGATGAGCCATCTCTCCAGCCACCCCATCATTAGATTTCCTTACACATTTAAAAATTTGAAATATGTAATGACATCAATTTTCCCCTTCCCTTTCCTACCTTCTGTCCCTCCCAAGACCCAGAAGCAACACTTATGACTGTAACAATGGCAAGTATTGGGAAGATACTTGTAAATCTGTAATAGTGGTACTTACATGTTGGTGGTCATCTTCAGCTGTCTAATTGGATTACTTGAATAAGGGAAATCAACCTGGTACCAGAAATCTAGCCAGCTTTCCCAGGCTGGTGAGGTCATGGATCTTAGGAGAGAATCTGTTACTGTCACTCTGTTAATCCGGCATAATTCCTAACTTTAAATCTTTTTTTATACCCATAGATGTATTAACATCTCCAAATCTTCATTTTTTAATTGAAAAAACATCCCCAAATTTGCATAAATTTTCTTAGATGACTTTGATGTAATTTTAAGTTTTGTATAACACAAAGTTTTGTTATAATGTTTAATTTATCAAAAGTTTTCTTTTATAGTTAGTGCTCTTTTTTCCCATAAAAATATCTTTTTCCACTCCTACATTTTTTCCTCCAGTTTTCTTTCAGGCATTTTATAGATGTAGCATTTATATTAAATTTATTATTTGGATTTTTAAAGGAAAAATTAATGCTCAAGTTTTCTTATGTTTATATGGTTGTTATAGCAGCATCTGTTGAAAAGAATGTTGATTTCCCATTTAATTATGTAGCTGAGAACTTAGGCTATAGATTTGTTGTTGTTGCTAAGTCAGAATTGATATTAGTGTTAAGTAGGCTTATTAACTGACTTGTAATAATTTCTCTTTTCTTATATCAAGAAGTTTTAAAAGTGATACTAGACTTCTTTTAGAGTTTTGTAGAGTTTACCAGTGAGCCACAGTGAGTCTAGAGTTTTCTTTGTTGGAAATTTTTATTATCACTATAATTTATTGCACACATATAAGACTGTTCAGATTTTCTAGTTTTCTTAAGTTCATTTTATTAAGTTTTAGTTGAAGAAAATTAATTTTCTTAACATCTTTAAATTGCCATTTTACTGGCTTAAAGATAATTATAATATGCACTTATTTTTCTTTAATGTCTGCAGATTCCATAGGGATGCTATTTTATTCTTTTTCATTTTCAGTTTGTTATCTTTTCTTTCTTATTTTATGATTTTTACTTTGAACTGTATTAGTCATTTCTTATTATTTACAGTGGAATTAATTTGTTCTTCCTTTTATTTTTGACATACTAGTTTCCTTTTTTCTAATAAATTTTAATTTAAAACTCTTATGTTATAGTCCAATCCCAATTCCCTCTCCCTCCTCTCCTCTCATGGCCCCCACCAGCCACTCCCCCCATCCACTCCCCAGGGAGGGTGAGATCTCCCATGAGAGATCATCAAAGTCTGACATAAGTCTGACATATCATTTGGGGTAGAACCTAGTTTCCCTCCCAGCCCCCCCCTTATCTAGGCTGAGAGAGTATCCCTCCACAGGGAATGGGCTCCCAAAGTCCATTTGTGCAATAGGGATAAATACTGGTTCCACTGATTTCTTTTTTATATATGAAGGCAACATGAGTTTCTGATGGATAGAATGTTCTACTTTTATGATTTTGAGAAATACCCACATTGTATTCCACAGTGCCATGTCACTAATGTACCACCAATGCTGGTTGAGAGTTTCCTTTTCTTTTCTCAGAAATGCTTGTTATCACATGGCCTTTCTGATAATATCCATTCTTACACAGATGTGATACACTGTTGTGGATTTGGTTTGTACTGTACTGATGATTAATGACACTGTGTATCTTGTGTATTTCTTGGTGTTGAGTTGTTTGAATTCCTTGAAATTTAGATATGAAGCCCTTGTCAGATGTAGAGTTTTAGAGTTTGTATTTTCTCTCATTTTTTCTCTTCTTGTGGTTTCTTTCCTGAAACTATTTATTTTGCTGTAATCCCATTAGTTTATTTTTGCTTTTGAGATAATATTAGAAATTTACCACCCAGGAACATGTTATAAAACATTTCCCTGTGTTTTCTTTCAATAGTTTTAGGTACTACATTTAAGTTTGTAGTTTTCCTTAGTTTATTTCCATATATGGCATGAATTTAGGGTTCAACTTAATCCTGCAAGTGCATACTGTTTTCCTATCATATCTTACCAAAAGGGCTTTATTTCTGCATTGTTGTCTGACCAACTTAGTGAATATTGGTTGGCTGTAGATATATTTCTGGGTTCTGCATTCTGTTTCATTGGCCTGTGTGTTATTTTATTGCAGTAGCATGTTGTTTTTGTTATTAAATTTTGAAAGCAAGTAGTATGAATCCTACAGCTTTCTTCTTTTGATTAAGATTACTTTGAACATCCAGTGTCTTCTGTAGTTAAATACAAATTTTAGGATATCTAAGCTAAGTTCTATGAAGAATGTTACTAGGTTTTGAGATGGATTATGTTGAATCTGTAGAGAATTTTGCTTTGAACATTTTAACTCTTCTAAATCATGAACATTAAGTCTAATCCCACTATTTTTTAAACTTCTTTCATTAGTGTTTTGAAATTGTCACTCTGCAGGCCTTCTCACCTCCTTGAATAAATTTATCTTTATGAATTTCATTTCATGGTATTTTGGTAGCTGTTAGAAATAGAATTGTTTTGTTTTGCTCTTACTTAGTTTTGCATCAGGAATCCCTGTATAGGGCAGACTGTCTTTGAAGCTGCAATGCATCCCAAACTGTCCTGAGACTAGCCATGTTCTTCCCAAACTGTCCTGAGACTAGCCATGTTCTTTCCTCAGCCTCCTGAATTTGCACCACAGGGCCTGTAGGATTGTTTATTGATTGGAGAGTTTATTATTAGTATAAAAAATGCTTCTACTTTTTGTGTGCTGATTTATATAGTCTTCAACTTTCCTGCATTTATTTCCTCTGTCAGCTATGGTTGAGTCTTTAGGGTTTGGTATATGTAAGATTGTTTCAGTAGGGAGTTTTGACAGTTTCATATGGTTTATGATTTGAATGCCCCTCTTTTCTCGCCTTAATTTTTGTGCCTAGAACTGCAGTATTGAATTGAATAATCTGATTATACATGGCTTTCTTGTCTTGTTCTTGATCTTAGAGGAGAAACTTCCATCTTTTCACCATTTGTTACAAGGTCAGCTGTCAACTTGGCCTACATGGGTTGCATTATATGGAGGCACATTCTTTTTTGTGTGTAATCTGTTGCTTTTATTGCCAAAGGATCTTGATTTTATTTTTCAAATACTTTGTTTTCTCTCATGAAGCTATCATATGTTTCCTTGCTTTTTAATCAATTAATGTGGTATAGCATATGGATGACTATGTATTATATAAAGCCACCTTTTAATACTTGGTATGAATGTTACTTGTTTATGATGAATGGTTGTTTTAATGTGCTATTGAATTTGGTATGTTGAAGAATTTTGCATCTTTGTTCACACCATATGCTACAAATTGTATGCATACATACACTATATATATACACACACACACACATAATCATATATATGTGACTAGATTCTACATGTGAGGGAGAACATGTGTTTTTTTTCTTTCTGAGATTGTGTGACTTCACTTAATATTATACATTGTAAGTCCATCCATTTGCCTGTAAACTTTGTATAGTTCTTCAGAGCTGAATAGTATTCATATGTGTGTGTGTGTATGTATGTGTGTATACATACATCCCACACACACACACACACACACACACACACACACACACACACACACATATATATATATATATATATATATATATATATATATATATATACCAAGTTTTCATCACTGATTCATCTGTTGGTGGACAACTAGATTGATTCCAATTTGTTGTTATCAATGTCATGGGGGTACAATTATCTCTATGGTAGGGTATGAAGTTCTTTGGATGTATGTCCAGGAGTGGTATAACTGGGTCATATGGTACTCCTATTTGTTATAGGGCTTTTAGAAATTACACAATTTTTTGTATTTATTGGCATGAATTCTTTTGTCTTTTGTTTTTGTGTTTTGTTTTTTTTTTTGAGACAGGGTTTCTCTGTATTGCTTTGGAGTCTGTCATGGAAAAAGCTCTGTCCTGGAAAAAGCTCTGTGGGCCAGGCTGGCTCACAGAGATCCACCTGTCCCTGCCTCCTGAGTGCTGGGATTAAAGGCATGCACCACCAATGCCCGGCTGCATGAATGTTTTTAATACAATATAGTTTTATCATATTCTTTCCTCTCCCTGACTTCTTCCTGATCCCACTTTTCTTACTACATGTAATTTCTCTCTCTCTTGCTCTCTCTCTCTCTCTCTCAAAAAAAAAAAACAAAAGACAAAATCAAATAAAACAAAAAAGTCCAAAAGACAAAAAATGTCAAACTAAACCAAACCAAAATAGCACACAAAAGCTATAGAATCCATTTTGTGTTTGCAAGTGACTCCCCTGCAGATAGAGCCTGCCCTGGAGCGTGGTTGCTATACTCAGTGTCACTCCATTGGTGAAAACTGAGTTTTCTGCTCACTGCATATGTCAACTGCAAACAGATTTCTGGGTAGACACTTGGTGTTCACCTCCCCTTCCCCAGCTTGGGATTTTGTCTGGCCTGAACTCATGCAGGTATTATGTGCACTGTCACAGACTCTGTGAGTTGATCTGTGTAAGACATGTTGTGTCTGGAAGATGCTACCTCCTTGGAGTCATCTTCTACCTCAGGCTCTTAGAGTTCTTTCTGACTCCTCATCTGTACAGATCCCTGAGCCTTGGAGGGGGGCATTTGGAAGTACCCTGTTTAGGGCTGAGTGCTCCAAAGTTTTACTGTGTGTACACTGTCTAGGTATGGGTCTCTGTGTAAATCATCATCTACTGCAAGAGGAGGATTCTCTGATGAGGGCTGAGTGAGGCATGATCTACTGTATAACAGTATGTTATCAGGAGTTATTTCATTGCTATGCTCTGTTAGCAGAATAATAGAAGAATTTTTTCCCTTTGGACCTGTTACCTATCCAGTCTCAAGTTTTGGTTCATATTTGCTGTATCAGGAGGAAACTCCAAATTGATTTTTACAATAGCTATATTAATTTTCACCCTCCCCCACTAACTGTGAATATAGGTTAATTTCTCTGCTCCTTCTCTATGACGTTTGCTGTCAAATTTATTGATGATAACTGTCCTGACTGGAGTGAAATGGTATCTTATAGTAGTTTTAATTTGCATTTCACTGATGGTTAGAGATTTTAAATACTTTAAAAATACTTATTGGTGAGTTGTGTTTATTTTTGATAACTCCATTAGGTTCGTTTGCTGATTTATTAATTGGGTAGTTTTATTTCCTTTGTTTTTAAGTTTTGCAGTCTTAAGCCAGGCGTTGGTAGTGCACGTCTTTAATCCCAGCACTTGGGAGGCAGAGGCAGGCGGATCTCTGTGAGTTTGGGGCCAGCCTGGTCTGCTCCAAAGCAATACAGAGAAAACCTGTCTCAGAAAACCAAAAAAAAAAAAAAACGTTTTGCAGTTCTTTGTAAATATTAGATCACTGTCTGAAGTGTAGCTGGTAATTTTTTTCTTCCATTGTGTGGGTTGTCTATTTTGCTCTGCTGATTTTTTTCTTTTGATATGCAGAAACTTTATTTTTATGTAGTCACTTTATTTTTATGTAGTCACATCTATTAATACTTGTGGTTAGTTCCTATACTAGTGATGTTTTCCTCAAAAAGTTCTGGCTTGCTCCATATATTGAAGGGTATCACCTATGTTTTCTTCTATAAAGTCAGTGTCTCAGGTTTAAATTAAAGTCTTTGATCCATTGTAAATTGATTTTGTACAAGGTGAAATATATGAGTTAAATTTCATTCCTTTGCAGTTTGGCCAGTGCATTTTGTTGATGAGGCTGTTTTTTCCCCAAATGTATACTTTTGACTTTTTGTCCAACATTAAGTGCACTCAGTTTTGTCATTATATGCCTGGGCCCTCTACTATATTGTATTTGTTCACCAACCTATTTTTATTCATGTACCAGGCTCTCTTTGTCACTGTAGCTCTATATTATAACTAGAGGTTAGGCATTGTAACACCTCCGGAAGTGTTCTTACTCCTTAGGGTTGCTTTGGTTATTCATGGTCTTTTGTGGTGTCATGTAAATTCTTGTGTTCTTTTCTAAATTTGTGGAATTTGACAATAGAATTTTAATAGATAATACATCTTTTTTATTGTCTTATTCTTCTGGATAATTGTAAATATTCTGTCTTGAGAATACCAATTCTGATTGATAGAACTTTTAAAAATTTCTAGTGCTCCATTGTGTAAATGTACCACATTTTCTTTATTCATTCTTCAGTTGAGGAGTATCTCGGCAGCTTCATGTTCTGGCTATTACAAATAATGCTGATATGAACATAGTTAAACTGATGAATGTGCATCCTTTGGGTATATGCTTAAGAGTAGAATTGCTGGATCTTGAGGTAGATTGATTCCCATTTTCCTGAGGAACCACCATACTGATCTCCAAAATGGCTGTACAAGTTTGCACTCCCACCAGCAGTGGAGGAGTGTCCCCTTTTCTCCACATCCTCTTCAGCATAAGCTGTCATTGGTATTTTTGATTTTAGCCATTCTGACAGGTGTATCTCAGAGATGTTTTGATTTGCATTTCACTGATGGCTAAGAATGTTGAACAATTTCTTAAGTGTCTTTCAGGCATTTTAGATTCCTCTATTGAGCATTCTCTATTTAGTTCTACACTCCACTTTTTAATTGGATTATTTGGTGTTTTGGTGACTAGCTTCTTGAGTTGTTTGTATATTTTGGGGGGGGGTTGTTGCAGAGCTTTTCCCAGTCTGTGGGCTGTGGTTTGTCTTGTTGTCCATGTTCTTTGCTTTAAGAAGCTTCTCAGTTTCAGGAGGTCCCATTAATTAATTGTTGTTCTCAATGTCTATGCTACTGGTGTTATGTCCAACTAAGAATCTAAGCAATAGTGGAGAGGCTGTATTAAATTCCCTTCCCCTATAATGAGATTGATGACCACCTCTAGGATGTCATCCTAGAGCCCTCATCCAGTGGCTGATGGAAGCAGAAGCAGATGCCCAGAGATAAACACTGAGCCAAACTCCTGGAATCCAGTTGTAGAGAGGGAGGAGTGATGAGCAAAGGGGTCAAGACCAGGCTGTTTCCCTTGTTCCAGATCCTTTCCAGCATAAGTTGTCATTTGTGTTCTGATCACAGTTATTCTGACAGGTGTAAGATGGAATCTCAAAGTCATTTTGATTTACATTTGTCTGATGGCTAAAGATGATGCACATTTAAATGTTTTTCTGCCGTTTGAGAGTCTTCTATTGAGAATTTTGTTTAGATATGTATTCTATTTTTCAACTGGATTATTTGGCTTATTGATGTCTAATTTCTTGTGTTCCGTATATATTTTGGATACCAGCCCTCTGTGTATTTGGTGAAGATCTTTTCCCATTACATAGACTGCTGGTTTGTCCTAGTGATGGTGTAAACTACCAGCTGTCCATAATAACTATTTTTAAAAAGTTCATAGCTGTGATCATTAACTTCTTTGAATATTATGTTATTTCTAGTAGATATCTCCTTTGCTTATGGCTACTTTATTTTTGAATGTACTGAAGTCTAGCCTAAAAATTTTTGGTAGCTAAAAATTAAGCAACAATGGAAAAAGTGACCAATAAAGAGACACCCATATCAAACTCTATAAAGACACTAGAAGAACAGTGAGTGACATAGTTGGCATGGTCACAGCATATTAAATATTAGTGAGTCTAGAGTGATATAACTCCAAATCCATTAGTGTATTTGTGTCTAAGCCAGGCTCAACCATATCCCGTTCTTAGAAATGGCTTCCCAGACCATAGTGGACTAAATGCTCTTACCATCTCCCATCTTTTCCATTTTAAATTATGCTTCACAGATTGGGTTAGGAGTCACATTGATGTCTAGGCTCCCCACCCCAATTCAGGTATTGGTAGTAATCTCTATGAAATGTCAAAGTACAAATCTTGAAAATAAAAATGTACTTCTTTTATTATCCAGGAAGCATTGAGCAACAATGAGCTAGTACAGAAAAGTGAGCCAGTCATCAGACTGAGGAATAGCTTCTTTTATAAACTGTGAGGGAAAGAGTGAAATACTTCATTTTGTTCTAACCCTGATTGGAAAGTTGACCCTCCCAAATATTTAACCTATGAAGACAACTGAGAAGGGTAGTCCTTGCTTTCACCCCTCGTTCCCTTCATGTTTTGTGATAGAAATCCGCAGTGCTCTGAAGCTGCAAAGGAACAGCTGCTGTAGAAAGTGTATAGAATGTATAGAATGAAGAATCATTTTCCAAAGTCTCCTGGGGCGTCCCGATATCTGGAAGTTTTTGAAGTCTTAAAATTAGTGCAGAAAATGGAAGTATGAAAGTTTTATTTGTTTGTTTGTTTTTTTAAAATAGTCTGAACTGTGCTATTTGGCTTCACCTGTTTGGAATGAACTCTTTTGTTTTTCACGTAACATGTTGCTGCACACATTTGATTTGTTCTCAGAAATATGAATATCATCAACTGAAAATGTGTAACATTACAATTTAAAATAAATAGCAAGTTGGCATTTTCAGGAGAGTCATTTGCGTGAAAATTTAAGCTTTATGAATTCATGCTAAGCTTTTTTAAACTAATTGTTTTAAGGATTTGAAAAATATTCCTATTTAATCTTGGCTAGATAACTAATGATAAAGGGTTATATAGTTTCACATTTTTTACTTTGGGTCATCAGAGACAAAACACAATGAAATATTTTCTTTGAAACCAGACAAAAAGCCTTGGCAAAAACTTAAAAAAGAGGTTGCTATTTTGGGAGTCTCATTAGGCTAGAAGACAAAATAATGCTAGTAAAAATAGTGTGAGGCATTATTTTTCCAAATGCTAATTGTAGGATTTAGTAGTTGTTTTTATCTCACTAGCCTAGAGGTGAAGATATTTAAAAGAATTGCTTATAATCCAAGGTTCCAGAATAGCTGTTTTATACAGTGATGGTAGGGCAGAAGATGTAGCCAGTGGTTTCTTGGACTTAACTTTTGAAGCTAGAGAGATGGCTCAGGTATTAAGAGCACTGGCTGTGCTTCCAGAGTACCTGGGTTCAGTTCCAAGCTCTCTTATGGCGGTTCACAGCAATGTAGTTCCAAGGAATCTGATGCCCTCTTCTGGCTTCCAGAAGCACTGAATGCAGGAGGTGCACAGCTGTTTATGCAGGCAAAATACCCATAATATATTGTGATGTAGCCTCCAGTATTGTGGCATGAAAGGTCCATGGTGTTGTAAGACCATCGATGTCTTCTTTGCCACCCTAGCGGGCTTCATAGGACAGCCTGACACTAAAAACGATAGCCATGAGCAAAGAAGTTTTGAAGTCAGTTTGAAATGGATTTTTCTATGTCTTCCAGCCAAAGTGAGCACTTCTGTAGCTAGGTCTTACCATTTAGTTTTGGTGGACGACCAAGGGTAATGGAATCTCCTTTGTTTTTTGGAGACCCCTGGAACCTCCTTGATCAACAGCTTGTAGGGAGGTATCACATGACTTTTATTATGAGATTTTCATTTAATAACCCCTTTCTTCTGTAAGTGACATTGTCCACTCATGCAGGGTAATTTCATTTTAATTGTATTTAAAGTTATATTTTGAAATTAGCTTACTAAATAGTATGTTTTCTGAAGGATTTTTTCATATAGCCTTAGTTTTGGTGAATCATCCATCACCCTTCCTCTACTCTACCTCTCCAATCTATCCCTGCATAACCCTTTGGCCCTCAGTATCTGCCCCTCTTCTTTCATATCACATACCTTTTACAACACCTCCAATTATATTTGTAATTGGGTTGTGAGATAATAGGCTTCCACAGATGTTTTCATATATCCTTCTTTTGGGTTACCCTCTCCTACCTCTAACCTCATCCATACTCTTGCTCCAGTTTCTGTTTAAGCCTCTCCATCCCCAGTATTCTGCTTCTCTACCTTAATCTTACTTATAATCCCTTATTTCCCCTCCTTGACACCCCTATCTCAGAGGCCTATTTCTGGCTTCCACTTGTATTCTAAGTTAAACACAAAACAAAGGATTTGAAGCTAGTATGTACTTATGAATGACAAACATGCAGCATTTGTCTTTTATGGCCTGAATTACATTACTTGGTATTTTTTCAAGTTCTATCCATTTGCCTTTGAATTTCATGATTGTATTTTCTTTATAGCTTAATAAGATTTCACTGTGCATATGTATAGCATCTTTTTACCCATTCATCTATTAATGGACATCTCAGTTTATTCTATTTTACAGCTGTTGTGAATAGAACAGCAATGAACACAGACATGCAAGTTTCTTTGTAGTAACATATAAATTTCTTTGAGTATTGATATTTAGGTTCTTGGTTGTCTTTTGGTATGATGTTTTAGCACATGAATTAGAATCCCAAAGTAAGATGTCAGGCTAGATATCTTGTAGGTTTCTCTGTCTTAGTTAGGGTTTCTATTGTTGTGATGTCACTGTGACCAAAGCAACATGGCGGGGAAAGGTTTATTTCAGCTAACACTTCTAGGTAACATTTCATCACTGAGAGAAGTCAGGGCAGGACCACAAACAGGGCAGAAATGCCATGGAGAAGTGTGGCTTACTGACTTGCTCCGTATGACTTGCTTAGCCTGCTTTATTATAAAACTCCAGACCATCAGTCTAGGATGGCACCACCCTTTATGGGGGTACTCACACATTAATCACTAATTAAGAAAATGCCCTCCAGGCTTGTCTACAGCCAAGTCTTGTGGAGGCATTTTCTCAATTGAGACTCCCTTCACTTTTATGATTCTAATTTGTGTTAAGTTGACATAAAAACTAACCGTTATAGTTTCTCGGGTGTGTGAAACCCAAGATAGGCAGCCAAGTACAGGAACAGGGTGTCCTAACATGTGCATGTCCGGTCTAGGTTCATGACAACTGTGTAGAATGCCTGTTTTGAGTGGGCCCTGTGCAGAGCAGACAGAGAGAGGGATAGTGCCTGTCTCTAGAAGTAGGTTGGAAGGGTCCTGGATCTCAGAGGGGTAGGACACTCCTGGGTCATAGGAATGAGGGAACAAGGCAGGGTGGGATAGGGATACTAACCAGGGATGAAAAGAATAGTCTGGTGTAGAACTGGAGGTGAGGTGGGCCATGGAATCTCACTTGGGGCTCACCCAAGATAGAGAAGCTATGTGGTGAGGAGCCAGAGGGTGAGGTTAGAGGAGCAATGTAGCTTTGAGCCAAGGGTGGGTGGGATAGTAGGTGATCCCACAGAACAGGACAACTATCTGGAGATGGAGATGAAGACAGACTATGGGGCTGCAAAGCAGAGGTCGGTGAGATGGGCTGTAGTCTCAAGATGAAGGAAAAACTCACTGGAGCTCCAGGGATCATATGGAACAGTGGGAAATAGAACTCAAGTAAAATCAGCCCAGAAAACACACTCAGGACAGAGGAGCAATGTGTCATGGGTTATGTGACATTTTATGATTTTTAAAGTACTTGTTATAAGTACTTTAAAAATTGAGATCTGCAAGATTGAGTGTATACACATTAACAATTGCTTTATCTGTTTGATGAATTGCTCCCCTTTGTTAGTATGTAGTATCACACTTGGACAATGTGCAGAGAGTGAGAGACATTGGAACACTCAATCCTAAAGGGCTTTCTGTATCGTCCCCATCTCTGGGGCTCACAGAGCAATTTGGAAGAGGAAGCAGAAGGATTTTGAGAGTCAGAGGGGGTGATGACTCCAAGAAAACAGTGTCTTACAGACACAGTAGGACTGATACACGCTTGAACTCAGAGACTGTGGCAACATGCATTGGGCCTGCACAGGTTCAAGCCTGATGGAGTCCCAACACTGAGATGGGAAAGTGGACATAGGCTCCAACGCCCAGCTAAGAAGCTACCTCTAATTGACATCCAGTTGCAAAAGAAAAATGGGTCTTCTCCAGTGGAGTCCCACTGGGAATATTAACCACACTAAAGGGTAGGCCCTAAGTCTAGTAGTAGATGACCAACACAGAGGTATTTTTGTAGACTTTTTGTTTTATATTGCGTTGTTTGGATTTTCTTTTCCTTTTTTGTCTACTGATCTTTTACTTGTGTGTTATGTTTTCTGATTTTGTGGTTTTATGACTCTGTGTATGTTTCTTCTTAAAAAATTTGGGTTTAATCCTTTTTTGTTTGCCTGTTTGTTGTCTATTAAGAAAGAAAAGGTTTACAGTTGGATCGGTGAGGAAGTGGGGAGGATCTGGGCAGAGTAAGAAAAAAGGAAACTATGATCAGAATATATGGTATGAAAAACTTTTTTTTAATTAAAAAAAGTGCCATTTGATAGCAGTGGAATATTCTTTGACCCCTTCTTTCTGTCTATCTTTCTTTGGTTACTTTAATTCTCAGCCAGTTTTCCTCAACTGTTTTTATTTTTTAACAATGTTCTTTTTTCTCTCCTTTTACACTATATCACATGATTGATGTTGTCCCATAGGTCTTTGGAATTTTTATTTTTTCAATATTTTATTCTCTCTCAGTATATTGGATAATCTCTGGTGACTCCTTTTTCTCCTTCCTTTATTTTCCCCTTTCTTTATCCATTTCTTCTTCCTTTTGTTTTCCTATCTCCTCCTCCATTATTCCTTTCTTCCCTTCCTCTCTTACTTTGATATACTGGTGATTGTGTTGGGCAAGAACCCTGGCATTGGACTATGTCCTCAACCCTTCTTGTTACTTCTATTTTGAGACAAGTCTTTACTAAATTTCTCTGGCTGGTATTAAACTCACTTAATATCCAAGGCAGCCCCTGAACTTGTCCTGTGGCCTCAGCCTCTCAACAGAAGAGATTACAGGACTATTCCATCAAGTCTAGCTCTATTGTCCTGCTTATTATGCTGTCTACAACTTGTTGTCATGTAGCTGTTTCTTTTGTGTTAGACATGATCTTCATTGTTTAGAATTAGGAACTTTTGATCACCTACAGGTAATTCTCATGAAATCAAGTTTGTTAGAATTTTCTCATGGATAAAGGGCAGAGGATTATGGCATTCATGTGGCTTTTCTCCTCTACAAGGTAATGCAAGAGGAAATAATTGACTGGAGTAGAGTTTTTAGGTTATATAGTTTCTTATATGTTGTCTATGGTATAGTCTTTTATGACTTACCATGTTGTAGGTTGAGTTTCCTGTAGTTGCTCAAGTGACTTCTTAGTAGAATAGTAGCCTTTGAGTCAATGATGTTCCTGGGAGTGAGCTTTAAAAATTCATATTTTCACAGATCTGGGTTTGGATGGTAATCCCATCTTTGGTTTCTCAGTATCTTCTGCTTCAAGTGATAGACTCTTCTTTTTCATTAAGATGTTCTTTGATAATTTCATACATATATGTAATATGTTCTTATTAATCTCACATCTCTTATTGCTCCTCACCTGTGCAGTCTCCTTTCTCTACAAATATTTCCTATATCTGTGTCTTTTGTTTTGTTTTGTTTTATGAATCACTGAGCTTAAAAGGGGTTACTTATGTGATCATGAGTTTGTAATTACATCTTGAAAGCTGGTGGGCTCATTGGTGAGTACACGACTGAAGATGATGACTTCCTATTCTTCAGAATCTATCAGTAGTCAGTAGTTCAGGTAGGAGAGGTAGGGTCCTATTTGTCCCTCAGTAGTCACTTATTACAGCATGTTGTTCCCGCCGGCCTCCTGGTCCTGCCGCCATTGTCCTGCAACCACATGTGCCCCAAATAACACTCAGAGACTCTGTATTTGATACAATCCTGTTAGCCAGTTACCATTATTGTTAATGGGCTAGCTCTGCCTTGATAATTAACCCATTTCTACTTATCTAAGTATTTCCACGTGGTCATCTTATCGGGGAGCCGAGCGGCAGGCTTCCTGCTTCTTCCCGGGCTACATCTCGACTCCACTCTCTACTTCCTCTTTCCTCCTCCTAGTCTCCTAGCCCTGCCTATCTAGTTTTCTATTGGCCACAGTGCTTTATTAACCAGTATGAGAAACATATATACAGAATAACATCTCCCATCATCTCCTCTTTTCTGTCTAAAGTAAAAGAAGGGGTTTAACCTTAACATAGCAAAATATAACATACAATAGTTATCAAATAAGAATCATAGTAAACAATATTTAGTCCATTAACATTTTGTAAGACTTTAAGAAAATATCATCTATCCTATCTTTGCGAGTCTAATGTCCTATATGTAACTTATCTTTAATCCTAACTAAGGAAAACTATAACTATCTGTCTTCAATCCCTTCAAAGACCACAGAAGGATAATATATAAACTCTAGAAATGACAGAGACAATTCATTGCCTGCTCAGTCACCCGAAGTTCTTCTGAAATGTTCCATCTTCAGCCCATAGGCCATAGTGTGTGTCCAGACTCCTCAACAAAGCAGGAAACTTTAAACTGTCCACCTGTATTGACAGTGTGTCAGTCACTTTTCTCTGTTCCCTGTAGACTGTCTGGCTGTCTGGCAGCCTCTTCCATGAAGCAGGAATCCTGTAGCAATGTCCATCTTGCATCAGCAGTCACCTTTTTGTGGGTCCTGCATGTCCAGTTTCTACAACATAAAGTCAAACAGTCCAAAAGAGCAGTACTTTGCCCAAATGGCTAGTCTTGCCATATTAGAAGCAAACTTCATAACGAGTTTCTTCAATGTCCATCTTCCTTTTTGACACAGGTAGTGTTACCAGGAGCAATTGTGCCTCATTGTCAAGAAAAACCCTAAACCATTTTAAATGCCATATTCTGTAGGTCTTTGAAGGGTTTGAAGAATGCCTATTCATCTCAAATACATCTCTGCATATCTAGAAATCCAAACTAACTTAACTCTAAGTTTTAACTATCATAGGTAACTCTCTATAATCTGTATTAAATTATACATTACATCTTCCAATGAGCTATATAAACACAATACCTAAACAAGAGGAGAAATATACATATGACAAAATTGACCTTAAATTGCATCAATAAAAGAAAATCCATTTCAAAGCAAAGTATTCATATCTATACCATAATTCCCCTTTTACCTTTAAAAAGATTGCTTGTGGTTATAGCCATTTATAACCAAGCCCATTTAAATGAAAACAAACATTTATAAACAATATTTGGGAATTTGGGCGTCGTTCTTTCCAAACTACTTCCTGCTGGTAGAGGGCGCTGTCATGGGGGTCCAAAGAAGACGCAGAAATCTTGGCTGTAGTCTGCAAGGCTTTGTCTCAACTGCTTTGAATGTTGGATCACCTGGGGAGTTGTCTCAGGGGGTCTGGCTTGATCAAACCACATAAGTCTGGAAAGAATCCATAGCCTTCCATTTTCTGTGGAAACAAAAATAGAAATCCTTTTTCCCAGTAACTTGTCCTTAGGGTTAAATTTTGGAATCAAAGCATTTTTAAAATATATAAATCGAATTAATCTAGCAGCATTTCTTTTATCGGTAGTTATTTTCTCAGCAATCAAATAATTTAAAGACAACAGAAGCACGTATAGTATCCAAAATTTCTCTGTGTTTTCCATCTTTACGTGGCTTTTTTATTATTCTATTTCTTCTATTTCTATTTTTACATATTTTGAGACAGGGTTTCTCTGTGTAACTTTTATCTGTCCTGGAATTCACTGCATACCAGGTTTACTTTGAAATCACAGAGATCTGCTTGCCTCTGTCTGCCGAGTGCTGGGATTAATGGCATGTCCCATTATATCCAATCATTCTACTTTCTTTTTTCTTTTTTAAACCATTGTATCCCCTTTCTTTTTCTCTCCCAAGCCAGCGTATTTTTTTTTAAAACACAGTGTAAACCTTCATTGCAGCTCTTGTACACACCAATGAATTGTTAGCAAAGCTCTTTAAAAGCCAGGCGGCTTTTTTGCCGCTTATGCTAATTTTGGAAACCTCCCTTAAAGGAGCTGCGCAAATCTCTTCTACAGCAAAACAAATCCAAATGAGAAAATGCTGCTACCAAGAAGTCTTGCTAGTCTCTGTTCCCTTGTTTCTAAAAACTATTTTTTAAGCTTTTGTTAAGTTTTAAGTGAAAGTTCTCAATCCAAGTTACAGCAGGTAACTGTTGGTCTTATGCAGTACCAATGAAGGCAGGCACATCTGCTGTGAAATAATATGAGACCACAGCACTACCCTGAGTAGTATTTCCCAGTATTTCTCCCAGTCTTCTAGCTCCTACATCCTTTATGTTCCTTGAACCTTATGGGGGAGGTGTAAATGTCTTCTTTAAGGCCAAACCTTCAATTGTTGCACATCCTCAGCATCTTGGGTAGCCATAAGTCTTTGTGTTCACCTTCATTCACTTCGGTGAAAGGCTTTTTTGATTAGGACTGAAAATAATGTTTGTCTGTGAGTATAAATACACATATTTAGAAGGCAATTTGACACTGCCAGATTATCTAAACAATAGTGACACCCTCTGCCAGGGGCCTACATCCTTCCCAGGCATGGGTTTTTGACCTGATTTACAGTACTAGGCTGTAGGCAAACTTTTCTGTCCCACCAGCTAGTTCCAAAATAACCACACAGAGACCTATTATTAATTATAAATGCTCGGCTTATAGCTCAGCATTGTTACTAACTAGCTCTTAGATTTTAAATTAACCCATTTCTATTAATCTATGTGCTGCCCCAAGGCTAGTTTACCTCATCTATGTACGTTCCATCCTGCTTGTTCTGTATCTCATTGTATCTTCTGAAACTCTGCCTTTCTTCCCAGTGTCTTCCTAGTCTGGTTCTCCTGCCCCATCTCTTCCTGCACAGCCATAGGCCAGTCAGCTCTTTGTTATCTAATGAGTGTTATACATATTTACAGTATACCAAGATTGTTTCACAGCATAAGGCATTTATTCCTTTCTGTGGAGCAGGTCTTACATCTAAACAGAAAATCGTTGGTTACCTCCATAACAACCAAGCCACTATTGCCCACATGGAGATACCTTCTACGGCTGGTTGTATTGCAGTTCATAGGGTTTAATGCTGGGTAAGACTGTTGATGCCCTTCATCCCCTGACCATCAGCCTATATAGCACCTTCCAGCACTATGGAAGCTAAGCCTGTGGAGAGGAAGTTTCTACTCCATTCCTGGTTGAATTTTTTGGTCTTACAATCAGGGTGTGTAGTGTCTTCAGCAATAAGGTCTCATAATATGGGCAGCCAAGAGTTATGGAAAACATTTATATTGTTTGAAGCGGGAAGCTCTGAGGCTCAGATAAAATCTTGCAATTGTTCTTGAACTAATTTCATGAAATTTTCGTTCTGGTTGTTATACTTCAAAATTTAGAACCCCTATTTCTTAGTTTTGATATTTTCCATTTTCATTTGTCATTTCTTATTTGTTGAGAAATTGTTCTCACATTGTTTTTAAAGTACTACAGACAAAGAAGTAAAGTATATATGTAAAATCAATATGTTTAAAGGTTCTTAAGGCTTGAGCCCACCTTCTGGTGCCCTGTTTGGAGCCTCCTGGGGACTGGGGTGGGGACTGGGGACTGGGGACTGGGGACTGGGGACTGGGGACTGGGGACTGGGAACTGTACATGGGGGAGTCTGTTCAGGTGGACCAGCCCATTCAGAGTCTGGCAGCGCCCTAGTCCCACCTCCAATCATGGGAGAAGGTAAGTTGGGCCTGTTTCTGGCCCACTTTCTGGGGCCTCACTTGGAGCCTCCTGAGGCTTGGGGTAATTATTTACAGATTAAGATACATGGGATGGAGATAAAATATGGGTTATATATTTTATTGTGGGAGAAGTCACTTACATGAGAAACCAATGAACTGCAAGTTCCCACTCCAAGGATCCATCTACACCCAGGCCGCTCTCTATGACCTGACAAGAACCAAGAGAGAGCAAGCCTGTCCCTGACCCCGGGCCAAATCCCACACTCTCACCTATACACCTGTGACCATGCCCACACAGGTGTGTTCAGTGCCACAGTTGTGGCTGGGTGGATCTCTCACTATACTGGGGCCTGGGCACATATAAAGGAGTCTGTCCCAGCAGACCTACCCGTCCAGAGTCTGCCAGCATCCTGGTCTCCTACAGGAGGCTTCTGGTGTCCTACTTGGAGACCCCTGATGTCTGGGGACTGTGCATGGGGTAATCTGTCCCAGTGGATTGGCCCCTCCAGAGTTTGCCAGTGTCTTAGTCCTGCCACCACCCACCGGAAGAGGATAGCCATCAGATTATTGGACCTGCTTGCACCCACTAGAAGGGAACCTTGATCCTGCACCCACCAGGAGAGGGAGAAACCCCACTAGTATGCACTAGAAGAAGGGATGGGTAGTCATCAGTATAAGAACACAGCCAACAATAGAAAGATCAATATGTTGCCACCAGAATCAAGGGACTCCACACTAGTAAGACCTAAACTTCCCAACACAGATGGAGCAGAAGAGAATGACCCTAAAAACAACTTCATGAAGATGATAGAGATCTTAAAAGAGGAAATGAGAAAATCCTTTAAAGAAATGGAAGAAAAAACAAACCAAAATTTAGAAGAAACAATTCAAACAGCGCAAGGTTTGAAAAGGCCAAACCTAAGAATAATAAGTATAGAAGAAGGTGAAGAAACCCAACTCAGAGTTTCAAAATATTCAACAAAATCATGGAAGAAAACTTTCCCAACCTAAAGAAAGACATGCCAATGAAAGTACAAGAAGTTTACAGAATACCAAATAGAGTGGAATACACACACATAAAAAGTCCCCTCACCACATAATAATCAAAACATCTAATATACAGAATAAAGAAATAATACAACGTGCAGCAAAAGAAAAAGGTTAAGTAACATGTAAAGGAAAACCTATCAGAATTATACCTGACTTCTCCATGGAAACTCTGAAGGCCAGAAGGTCCTGGACAAATATTCTATAAACACTAAGAGACCACAGATGCCAGCCATACTACTACATCCAGCAAAGCTTTCACTCGCTATAGAGGAGAAACCAATATATTACATGACAAAACCAATTTAAACAATACTTATCAACTAATCCATCCTGACAGGAAATTTTGGAAGGAAAACTTCTACCCACAAAAACATAGGCAATAGATAATCTCACTTTACCAACTGCCAAAAGAAAAATTAGGAGAAATCCACACACGATATCACCACCACCAACAACAACAAATCCAAAACAAACAAGATTTAACAATCAATGTTTATTAATATTCCTCAACATTAATGGTCTTAACTCTTCTATAAAAAAAAAAACTCAGGTTAATAGAATAGATACAAAGACAGAATCCATTCTTCTGCTGCATACAAGCAACACATCTTAACTTCAAAGACAGATGTTACCTTAGAGTTAAGGGTTGGGAAAAGATTTTCTGATCAAATGGACCCAAGAAACAAGAAGGTATAACAATCCTAGTATCTAACAAGTTAGACTTTAAACGAAAGTCAATTAAAAGACATGAAGAAGGTAATTTCTTATTCATCACAGGAGAAACCCGTCAAGTTGAAGTCTCAATTCTGAACATCTATAGCCCAAATACAAAGGAACCCACATTGGAAAAGAAACATTACTAAAGCTAAAAATCATACATGAAACCTCACACACTTATAGTGGGAGAATTCAATACCCCATTCTCAACACTAGACAGGACCACCAGACAGAAACTTAACAAAGAAATAAAGGAACTAACAGGAGTTATGACACAATTGGGTTCAGCAGATATTTATAGAACATTCCATCTAAACTCAAAAGAATATACCTTCTCAGTGCTATATGGAACCTTCTATAACATGACCACATACTGGGTAATATAGTAAACCTCAATAGGTACAAAAAAATTGGAATAACCCCCTATATCTTATCAGATCACTGTGCTTTAAAGTTAGAATTCAACAAAACACAGTGCAGAAACCCTACAAAATTTGAAAATTCAACTTAAATGGACAATTCTCTGGATAAATACCCCTTACCAAAATTAAACGAAGAAATGATTAGCAATTTAAATAGACCTATAACACCTAATGAAATAGAAGCCGTCATCAAAAGTCTCCAAGCTATAAAAAGATGGTTTGAGTGCAGAATTCTACCAGAAATTCAAAGAATAGCTAATACCAATACTCTTCACATTGTTCCACACAATAGAAGCAGAAGGGTCTTGCCAAACTCTTTTTACAAGGCTACAATTACCTTGGTACCCAAGCCACACAGAGACCCAACTAAGAAAGAGAACTACAAATCCAATATCCCTTATAAACACTGATGCAAAAATACTCAAATCCAATCCAAGAACACATCAGAGAAATCATCCACCATGACCAAGTAGACTTTATTCTAGGGATGCAGGGATGGTTCAGCATATGAAAATACATTAATGTAATCTGCCATATAAACAAACTGAAAAAGAAAACCCACATGATCATTTCATTAGATGCTAAAAAAGCCTTTGACAAAAATCCAACACCCCTTCATGACAAAGGTCTTGGAGAGATCAGGGATAAAAGGAACATACCTAAACATAATAAAAGCAATATACAGCAAAGCAACAGCCAACATCAAACTAAGTGGAGAGAAACTCAATGTTATTCCTCTAAAATCAAGAACAAGACAATGCTGTCCACTCTTTCCATATCTCCTCAATATTGTACTTGAAGTTCTAGCTAAAGCAAAAAGGAGAGAGAGGGAGGGAGGAGGGAGGGAGGGAGGGAGGGAGAGAGAGAGAGAGAGGGAGGGAGGGAGAGAGAGAGAGAGAGAGAGAGAAAGAGAGAGAGAGAGAGAGAGAGAGAGAAGAGAGAGAGAGAGAGAGAGAGAGAGAGAGAGATAGATAGATCATGGAGACACAAATTGGAAAGAAGTGGTCAAACTGTCACTATTTGCAGATGATATGATAGTTTACATAAGTGACCCCCCCAAAAAAAAAACTCTACCAGGGAACTCCTACAGCTGATAAACACTTTCAGCAAAGTGACAGGATACAAGATCATCTCCCAAAATGAGTAGCCCTACTATATACAGATGCTAAAGGGGCTAGAAAAGAAATCAGAGGAACATCACCATTTACAATAGCCACAAACAACATAAAATATTTTAGGGTAATGCTAACCAAACAAGTGAAATACCTATAGAACTTTGAGTCTGCAAAGAAAGAAATTAAAAAAGATACCAGAAAATGGAAAGATCTCCCATGCTCTTGGATAGGTAGGATCAACACAGTAAAATTGGCAATCTTCCCAAAAGCAATCTACAGATTCAGTGCAATCCCCATCAAAATTCCAGCACAATTCTTCACAGACCTTGAAAGAACAATACTCAACTTCATATGGAAAAACAAAAGACCCAGGATAGCCAAAACAACTCTGTACAACAAAGGGACTTTCGGAGGCATCACCATCCCTGACTTCAAGCTCTATTATTACACCTTATCAGTAATCAATGTATAGCGGCCTAGAGAACATATTTTATAGTTCATAAATCACATGTAAACATAAAGCAGATTTCATAAATCTGCTTTTATTCCCAATTGGGCTCCTTTTGTTCTAATGTATGTGCTCTTATCATCTAGGAAGGGTTTGTAAGCTTAGTTGGCTGTAATTTGGGCAGCAGGCTGTTTTGTTTAAAGGCTGTCTCTGTTCAGTTATTTGCTTGTATTTAATACTGAAACTTTTTTTTTTTTACATAGAATGTTGGATCTCCTTTTCATACAAATCTAGACAACTTAGCGTATAAGAATTATTTACAATCACAGTTATTTCCACTTACTGTCTATAAGTTATAGCTGTCTTTCTCTTGGTATTGAAGAGGATATCATTTTTGTTCACATACATAGTTTTTCATTAATTTAGCTTTAAACTTAAAATACTAGAAGACACACTATCGAAATAGATAAAATAGTGAATCCTTGATGAGACCCATTAAACTACATATGAATATACTACATTCCTGGAGAGGAAAACAAAGTCCATTTTCCTCAAGTTTTTCTTTCACTGTATGGTGAACCATGATACTTGGTTGTCCCACCATCCTAGTCTGAAGTTCAGCGTTATGGAAGATATAATATAAGAATTTGATTTTAAAGTTCATTTAAAAGAACTCATTATGGGGATAAGATGCTTTTAGATCCCCCTCAACCAAAGAATGAACAAAAACAGTGTGATACATTTACATAATGGAGTATTACTCAGAGGTGAAAGACAATGATATCTTGAAATTTTCAGGCAAATGGATGGAACTACAGAAACAAAACAAAACAAAAAAACCCAAAAACTTCCTGAGTGAGGTAACCCAGACTCAGAAAGACAAACACAGTATGTATTCACTCATAAGTGGATATTAAACATAACACAAAGATAACCAGGCTACAATCCACAACCCTGGAGGAACTAGGTAAAAAGGAGGACCCTATGAGGGACACACATAGAAGGCAGCAGAAAGGAAAATAGTTAAAATCTCCTGTGTAAACTGGGAGGTGGTTTAGAAGGGAAAGGATGGGGGATGGGAAAGCAAGGACTCAAGAAGATCAAGTTGGGGAAGAGACTGAGAGGGAGAACAATGAAAGAGATATCTTGATAGAGGGAGTCATTAAGGGGTCAGGGAGAAACCTGGTGCTAGAGAAATTTCCAGGAATCTACAAGGATGACCCCAGCTAAGACTCCTAGAAGTAGTAGAGAGGGTGTCTGAAGGGGCCTTTCTCTTTAATCAGATTAGTGATTACCCTAATCTGTCACCATAGAATCTACATCCAGTAACTGATGGAAGCAGATGCAGTAACCCATAGCCAAGCACTAGATTGAGCTCCTGGAGTTCAGTTGAAGAGAGGGAGGAGGGATCATAAGAACAAAGGGGGTCAAGAGCATTAGGGGGAAACCATAGAGACAGCTGGACCCAAGCTAACAGGAGCTCAAGGACAGCGAGGAAACCTGCGTGGGATGGTACTAGGCCCTCTGAAGGTGGGTGACAGTTACGACTTGATCTGTTGGGGGGCGGGTCCCTTGGCAGTGAGATCAGAACCTATCCCAGGCACATGAACTGGCTTTTTGGAGCCCATTCCCTATGGTGGGACACCTTGCTTAGCTTTGATACAGTGGAGAGGGCTTGGCCCTGCCTCAGTTTGGTATGACAGACTGTTGACTCACCAAAGAAGGCCTTATCCACTCTGAGAAGTAGATGGGAGATAGGAATGGGGGAGGTGGGAGGTGGAAGAGGAGAAGAGAGGGGAACTAGGGCTAGTATGTAAAATGAAAGAAAATTTTAAATAAAATAGGAAAATATAGAAACTTTATACTATTTTTAAAACACAAGTACTGAGGCTAGGGAAATGGCTCAGTTAAGTGTTTGCTGTGCAAGCATGAAGATCTTAGCGATCCTTCAGAGTCTACATTAAAGAAATCCAGTGTGGTGGTATAATTTTAATACTAGGGAAGTGGAGAGAAGATTACTGGATCTGCTGGTAAGTGTAGCTGAATTGGCTAGCTCCAGGTCCAGTGCAAGGCCTCATGTCAAAAAAAAAAAAAAAAAAAAAAAATTAGAGATCACTCGAGAGAGATGTGTAGCCTTAGTCCTTGGTCTCCACGGATTGCACACCTGCACACATATGTGGACATCCTAAACCAGTCCCCACTACCTGCACACACATGTGGACATCCTAAACCAGTCCCCACTGCAACAAAGTATAGTATATATGTAGAATCAGTATGTTTAAAAGTTTTGACATTTCAAATCGACAAAAAAAAAAATAAAATAAATAGGTGGTGTTTTGCATCAGTCATAAAATTTCAAGTAAATTAGCTGGGAGGTGGTGGCACACACCTTTAATCCCATCACTTGGAAGGCAGAGGCAGGTGGATCTCTGTGAGTTCCAGGCCAGCCTAGTCTACAGAGTGCGTATATTATCTAAATAAATGGGTTGGAGAGAAGGTTTGGCATTTGAGGACACTGGCTGCTATTGTGTTCATTTCCCGGCAGCCACATTATAGATCACAACTGCCTATAATTCCAATTCCAGGGGCTCCAATGCCAAATTCCGGCCTCCACGGGCTCCTGTACACATGTGGTATACATATACTCATGCAAGTTGACACACATACAAATCAATTTTTAAAAGTATCTGCATATCCTGTAATCAGGGTGGCCTTGAACTAACAGAGATCTATCTATCTCTTAATCCTGAGTCCTGTGATTAAAGGTGTGTGCCACCACCACCCAGCTTTTATAACTAACCAGTATGGCTGCTTTGCTATTTTGGCTTTAATAAATCATAAACAATATATCACCACACTTCTTAGGGGCAGAATTTTCTCAGGGAGAAGTTTCTCTGCTCAGGAATTGGTTAGTTTTCTTGCTTAGGGATTGTTTAGTTTAGTTGGTCAGGGACAGAAATGGCTCTGGTTTCAGGGCCAAACTGTGTTTCTTTCACTGGTCCATTTCAGACTTTGGCTCTAATTTGAGGGCAAGGGAGTATTTCCTTCACTCATTCTGATTCTAGGGATGAAGTGTATTTCTTTTTCTCTGGTTTTGAGTCACTGTGTGTTTCTTTGGTTTTGTGTTCAGGGAAAAAGTGTTTCTTTCACTGGCTCAGGTTTCAGATCCTGACTGTGTTTCTTTTACTGGCTCTGGGTGCTCAGGGATTGGTTGGTTTCCTGCTCAGGGATTGGTTGGTTTCCTGTTTCAGTGGGTCAGGGGCAGAGTTGGGTCTGGATTCAGGGCCACACTGGCATTTTTTTGAAGGGGGATGGTATGGCAGGGCATATTTCCTTCACTGGCTCTTGTTCCAGGTTTCTCTGGCTGTGGTTTCAGAGTCAGGGTGTCTTTCTTTCTTTCTTTCTTTCTTTCTTTCTTTCTTTCTTTCTTTCTTTCTTTCTTTCTTCCTTCCTTCCTTCCTTCCTTCCTTCCTTCCTTCCTTTTCTTTTTTCTAATAATATTCTGCTAATTTCTTTTTTTTTCTTATTTTATATATTGATCCCAGTTCCCTCTCTCTACCTCCCTCCCTCCCTCTTTTCCTCCCTCCCTCTCCCCTTCCTTACCATGCTCCCCCCACCTCACCCTTCCATCCCATTTCTCCCCCACTCCACATGTAGGGTGATGCCTTCCAGGAGGGATCAACAAAATCTGTCAAGTTACTGGGAGTAAAGACTAGGCCCTTCCTCCTGCCTCTAGGTTAAGGGAGTATCCCCCCATGGGGAATGTGCTCCCAAAGTCCCTTTGTGCACCAGGAATATATCCTGGTTCCACAGTCAGAGGTCCCTTAGACTGCCCAGGTCTTTTCTCTGAGACCCATGTTTAGGGGGTCTGGGTTGGTTGAATGCTGATTTCCCAGTTATCAGTCTGGGGGTCCATGAGCTCCCTCTTGTTCAGGTCAGCTGTCCCTGTGGGTTTTTGTAGCCTGGTCTTGTCCTCTTTCTCTGCATCTGGATCCCAGTTCAGTTTCTGTGAGCCCCTATGAGCCCAGGTTAGATTACTTTGTAGGCTTTTTTGTCCTTGATCCCTGTGGCTCCTACAGTCCCTCCTCTCTTTCTTCAGCAGGATTCCCTGATCAGCCTAGTGTCTGGCTAGGTGTCTCTGTCTCTGTTTCCATTAGTATTGAATGAAGTCTCCCTGATGACAATTGGGTTAGTCACCCATATATGAGTGCAGCAGAATATCACTAAGCATCGTTATCATTACATTGGCATTTTTCTTCCAATCATGTTTGGTTCTATCCTAGGTCTCTGGGTCATCCAACGTGTGATGGATGACCCAGTGTCAGGGCTGGGCTCCCTCTTTTGGTATGGATTTTAGGCCAGACCAGTTATTGGAGGACACCCTTACCTCAGTACATCTCATAGGCAGAACAGACTACATCTAAGGTTATATGGCTGGGTTGGTGTCACAATGCTTCCACTGTAACTCTTGCCTGACCAGAAGATGGCTAGTTCAGGCTAGATATCCACAAATGCTAGGAGTCTTAACTGGGTCATCCTTGTAGATTTTACACCAGGTTTCTACCTGACCCTGAGTTGCTAAGTTTTAATACCTTAAAGTCACTGCTCTTTTTCCTTCATACTATATTCATCTTAAGCAACAAACTTACTTACTACATCGAAAACTATTCATTTATGTAAAATTGTTCCAAATACAAACTTATTCACAATGGAGACCATATCACTGTTTTCTTTGAGATAGGTGGGTGAATGAAAAATGATTAGGAAACATTTGTTATCATGTTATGTGTTCCGGGGGGTGCTAATTTCTTTTTATCCATACATAGACAGATAATGACTACTCAGTCAATGCTAATTAATATTAATATGTTTGCCAGTAATTTGTTTAGGAATGGCCAAAGAAGTAAACTTGGCAGACTTCTGTGGGGCTTCTGGGAAAGATTTCTGTACTTAACAAAAATGCATTAGAACAAAAATTCCTTTTCAGCATATAGAAACAGTATGTGAAGAGGTAGGTGATACCTAGAGCTGCTATAGTTACCCTGACACTATTAAAGGCTCAATCTGGAGACAAAGTCAGTACTTAAAGGAAAGTGGCAAAAGAGTTGTGAAGTAATTCTGATCATTAAACATCTGCTAGGTGATGGTGGCACACACCTTTAATCCTAGTTCTTGGTAAGAGGCAAGTTTGAGGCTAGCCTGGGTTATAGAGCTGGTTCCAGGACAGACAGGGCTACACAGATAAACCCTGTTTCAAAAAAAATTCAATCAAAACCACCCCAGAATACATTACATAATATATTCTCTTTTTATGTACAATATTACACTTACATATTTTTATTTACCATTTTCCCTTAAAGTGTCTTAATTAATTCAGAGTAGGAATCTGTCATGAGAAAGTGTTTATCTTATATAAAACACCATGGAACAATGAATTTGGTAAGCAAGAGCAGGGGATTTGAAGTGAATCACAGCTGGGTTTAAATCTTTGCTGTGTCTTACAGTAGTTGATAATCTTCAATGACTTATTTCACATCTCTGCATGTTGTGTTCTCTTACCTCTAAAACAAGAATAGTACTAGCCCTCTTACAGTATAATTAGGATTAAACACAATCGTGAAAATGGGAGCGTAACGAATTCTTACTGTTGATGTTCATAAATGTAGACTGATGCCATTACCCACATTGCTTATGTGTTCACTAAGTACCGATTAAGAACACAGTTTGTAGATTGAATACTGAAGACAGTCTGCTTTTCTCTTGTGGAGACAGAAATGTGAGCTATGAGATGAGTTGTATTTATGGGGGAAGTGTCATGGTTCTCAGGAAACTGCAGCTTTCAGTGGGGGCATCAGATACTCAAAATTCTTTATGTCAGTCTAAGATCTGGGAGGAGGAAATGGACTAGTTGGTCCTGTATCTCTGAATTTAGAACAATGATAAAGAAGCCATGAATCATCCTGTGTCATAGCTGAATGTGTTGTCCTTTGCCAGGTCATTTTCACGGCTGATGTATTCCCTGGCCCTTAAAGCCTTTGGGCTTATTTTATTTTGAGGGGTTTTGAGACAGGGTTTCTCTTTGTAACAGTCCTGGCTATCCTGGAGCTCTCTCTGTAGACCAGGCTGGCCTCAAACTCACAGAGATCCACTTGCCTCTGCCTCCCAAGTGCTGGGATTAAAGGAGTGCATCACTACTTCTAGGCAAGCTTATCAGTACTTAAGACAAATGTTAAAAGTGATTCTAGAAAATCATGCTTTTTTTTTTTTAACCCTGTCCCCAAATGCACATTTTCTTTTTGAAAAGTGTTCATGAAAGTGGCACTTCTGTATTCATTTACAAGCATAACTTAGGTGACCTTCTCTGTGATGGGTGCCTCAAGGCAACATCCCTTTCCACAAAGCATGAAACACATATATAACACCTTGCTGTTCATTCAACTATACCTCAGCAAAAAGTAAGCATATTATTGTTGTAATAGGCTGTTAAACACTTGGAAAACCCTGGTACTGAGAACATGCAAAAGATCACCTTGGAAATAGCATATCCAGGAAAGGAAAGGCTTGCATCAATGTGCTGGTATAAAGAATAAACGAGAATTGGGTTAGGGGTCAGGTGAGCAGTATTCTATGACATATTTACTTCTACACCTTAGAATATTCTTATACTTTCCCGTATTTATTTGCTAATTCTGTTAGTGAATATGCATTGATTGAATAATTATGTAATTTTTTGTTGTCTAATTTTGAATCGTTTGATTATTTAATTCAATGTCTGTAAGAGATGAGGGACCACATCTATTTACTGTTTGTGATTACTTAGGACAATTCTTGAATACATTAAGGGTTCAGTAACTAAACATGAGAAAGTTATGACTAAAGTCATGAATCTTTAAGGTGAGGGGACTCTAGGGGGAGTTCCCAGGGCCCTACTATATAATAAAAAGAAAGTTTCATCCTTCCACACCTTCCTTAGTGTAAAATTGAATAAATCTTTTCTTTTAAATTGTGTCTCATTTGAAAAAGTGGCAAATCCCCTCAAGATAGAAGTACTAGGAAGAACTTTCAGACACAACTGACTACTTTAAGTTTACAAGAATGGGTTTGTCCAAGCTTTAAGGAACTTACTTGTACTTATTTTAAAGACCAATATAAGAGCGTGTAAGGGCAAGACCATTAACCCAGACGATTTGGTCTCAGTCGGGATTAGGAAAAAGCTCACACAGGAATAGAAAAAGCTCATTTCTTTATGTGTTGAAATAAGTTTAGGGGTTCCCATAAAAGATTGTTGGAAAACTGAAAGGTTTTGCAAGAGAAATGCAGCTTTACATTTGAGATGCCTCTGATGCCGAGGACATCTTGAAGTAATATGCAGTGCTTGATGACACCTCTTCAACACTTAGTAAATCTGACCTTTCCTTTCATCTGTCGCTATGCTGAATCACATGGCCCAGCAAGCAGCAAACACATTGCAACCAAATTTCACAATTGTAGCCTGGGAACATGTGCTCCTTCAAATTGATTAGTGATATTACCAGTGTTTAAACCCATTTCCTGTCACCTTGCAGAATGGGGGTTACTTGACAGGAAGTCATTCTGCTGTCATCCAGCAGGGTTGCCAATGCAATTCTTTAAACTTGTCAGTGAGTAAAGAGGCAGCCGGCTTCACTCTGGTCTAAAGTTTTTGCACATGTTGAGTCATGCAGTGTTTAGAATATCATGGAAGCACCTAGTTTTGATATTAATGGAATGTGCATTTCCTTGAGATTTCTAAATTCCCAAGGGTTTTAGAAAATGCTGATATGGAAATTGTTTCAGTTTTTAAAAAATGACCTTATTTTGTGCTTAAATAGTCATTTTGCATTAGGTGTATCTTCAACTCTATTTTGAAAAATCACCACTTTGGGGAGAGGGCAAAAAAAGATGTCCCAAGAGGCAGCACATTTCCTCTAATAAATTCAAACGACTCATTCTTTGTATTGAAGATATTATTTGTCATACATTTCCCTTGTCATATTGAGCATTCCCAGACCATCATTTAAAACAGATTGGTAATTTGGCCCTTAATTTTGGCACCTGTACATCTTTTAAAGCTGTAGGCTGTGTTTGGAGACTTTACTACTCTGTAAGTTAATACCCTTTCAGGGCCTAAACGCCACCATTAACTGCAAATTGGCCTCTTAGGATGCTGGATAGAAGCATTTTTTATATTTATTTGTTTAATCTTTATTAGTCAAGGGTTGTCGAAGAGCTATAAGGGAATAATTTGCCCATGAGAGTTGGAGGCATGCTTAAATCTTTCCTTGTAACTTAAGGGTTAGGAGAGAGTTTGAACTCTGTACTTTAGGCTGCTTATGGCTCTAACCTCTATTTCTAGGCAGCCTTGAAAACCAAGCCATAGGCTGCTCCCATTCCCTGGCAGGTAGGCCTACTGAGTTCTAGACTTTCATAGCTAGAGAGGATCACAGAGATCATCTGGTCAAAAACATTTATTTTACGATTGGGGAAACTAAAGTCCAAAGAAAGGAAGTGATCAAACTGCCAGAGTTTAAGTTATTTCTCTTCCCAGGTGCTATGTGCTTTTGAGTAGAATTTTATAGTATGAACCTTTACAAACCAGGGGAAGGATCACTACTGATGAGGGTTCATGCGAGTTATTTCTACAGCAGGCAGTTCTTAATAAAATGCTCTTGCCTCCTACTTTTCTTTCTATTTCTCTCAAGTCCTCCTCTGCTTAGGTAAGTAGTCTGAACTTAAACAGACTTCATTTCATGTTATGTCAGTTTTGTATGCTTCAAGACATGTAAATACAATGTCTGGCATGGAGTAGGTTCTTAAAAATGTTTCTCAGAGCAGAGTCTAAAGTGACTAAGGGTTGGAGAGGTGTGTTCTGAACATTGTTCCTGTGTCTAAGAAGGATGGATATTTAAGCAGGCTGCCTTCATCTTCATTTTCTTTCCTGAGTCTGCATTATTTGCCTTTCACCATGCTTTCTGATAAGATATTTTCAGAGAGGAGCAGTGAACTTACTAGGTTTCCATCTTGGTCCTTTGGCTTTATTAAACAGTAGTTGTGTTATATTACCCTAGACAAGTCATTTAATGTCATTGTCAAGTAAAGGGTCTCATTCACTCCTAAAGGACCTAACTGAGTTCTGAACAACTTCTTTAGTGACTAATACTTTTGGTTACACAGAATGGAGTCTAAGGACCCATAGTAATGAAATTTGGGTAAGTTCCTTTTCAGTTCAAAACAAGTAAATAAATGGACAATAATTAAATGTTTCTCTGCATGTTGCCGGGCTGTTCTTTGTTGCCCAGAGTATAGCAGCATCAGCAACAACTGGGACTGTGAAGTGAGTTTCTGGGGCCCAACTGTTAAATCCAATGCTTTGGGCACAGTCCCAAGAATCTGAGATCTGCTAACTTTTAGTTAAGAGATTCTTAGATACACTAAACTTTGAGCTTGCACTGCTGTTAACTTTTAAAACTGACATTATCGTTCACTAAAATGCCCCTCCTCACTTTTATTATTCTTTCTGGTGATTTTGACTTTGCCTAAATTTACACACATGATACGCCATCACATTTTCTTAACTTACTTTTCTACTAATTTTTATTCAGACGGCTCTGGGCTATGGAATGGAATGCTTTTCATGAATTTCCTCTTTAAGACTCAATTTAAATTGAATACAGCCTCATCTGTAATATAGCCTCACGTGTATCTCAACGTCTCTGCCGGGAGTGGCTCCACCCTTTTTCTACAACTCTTAAGATTTGTACTTCCTGTACATTAAATACATCTTTAGGGGTGTTTCTCTTCTTTAAAAGTCTACTTACCTTCCTTTCCTGACTATGTATTAGTATTTATGGAACTGAGCCTCAAACCAGGACTTTGTATATGCTAGGCAAGCCCTCTACTACTGAGTTATACCCCAGCCTCTAACTACACAATTTTTTTGTTAATTTCTCATAATAATGTAGTCAGCACCAAGACATGCTTCTTGAGTAACTGAAATAATCTGTTATGGACTAAAAGCAACATACATGTACCTTCAGTGGGTTTAGATATAGCTCTGCCATCAATCATTTTGATTTCTGGTTTGTTTTTGGTGTGTGCATGTATGTATTTGTGTGTGTGTAGACCCACATAAATGTTCATATGTACATGCACTTGTATATGTATGTGTGTAGAGGCCAGTGATCATCCTGGGGTGTGATTCCTCAGGCACCGCCAACCTTGACTTTTGTGTTTATCTGTGTATGGCTGTGTATGTGTACATATGTGTGTTCATGTGTATATGGGTCAAAGGTCAACCTTAGGTGTCTTTCCTTAGAGCCACTCTCCTTGTTTTCTGATGCAGAGTTTCTCTAGGTGATAGAGCTCATGGATCAGGCTAGGCTAGCTAGTAAGCCACAAGGATGAGTTGTTTCTGCCTCCTCAGTCCTGGATTTATAGGCACCACTCTGCTTGGCTTGTGTTGCATGAGTGCTGGTGATTAAATGCAAATCCTTATGCTTGCCAATGAGTACTTTACTGACAGATAGTTTCCCAGGCCTACCTCTTTTGTTGAGGCAGCCTCTTTTAGTGACTTTGAACTTACCAAGTAGGCTAGGCTGGCTGGCCATCAAGTTGTTACATCCACCCATGTCACCCTCCTTAGCATCTGGTTACAGACTAGTACCACATGCCTAGCTCTTTCTTGGGCTCTGGGAATCAGAGTTAGGTCTTCATGCATGCATGGCAATTGCATTGACTGATTTATATCCCTGGCTCTCTCTTTCTTATTGTTTGGGACTGGTTCTTTGTTTGACCTGTCATTTGCCAAGTTTGGCCAGCCTGGCTGGCCAGTGAGTTCCAGGCATCCGTTCCAGGCATCCGTTCCAGGCATCCACCTGTCATTTCCCCAGTGATGGGATTAGAAGCATTCTCAGACTTTTATTTTTTACAATGTGGGTTCTGAGGAACAAACTCAGGTCTTACTCTTACAATGGAAACATTTTGCTAAAAGCTATCTCTGTAGTCCCCAGTCTCTTCATCTTTAGGAAGTCCTGAACTGAATGTTCCTGAACAATGGTCTGTAAGTGACACCAATCCATGAGGAAATTCTCAGCATCTTAGGAAGAAAATAAAAGCAGAGTTAAATGAACCAAATTTATTTAATTCTTGTTTCAAATTTATCCAAACTTTTTTTGTTTTTAGATTGTCTATAATAGTATGATAATTAATGATAATTGCAATTTTAAGAGTCTTTGCCATATAAAAGTAAATGACTGGAGGAAATGTACAAAATTATTTTGGTGTTTTCTCCAAAGTACATATTTTAAAATAATCCCAGTCCATGGATGACTTTCTGGCTTTGCTGTTTTAATTTTCCTTCCAGGATTAGTGTCTTACAGTCTGTGTGTGGGTTTTAGTTCGGTCAAACCTGGAGATGAATGATTATAGAAAATCAGGTGCTACAGAAACGGAGGTTTACATTTCTACAAGAGACTGACTTCCTTGCCTCTTTGGTCCACAATTGAAGAAATACTTCTGGACAGTGGTGAGCCATGTGGCTTCCAGTTACCCTGTTCTGGGGGAGATTCAAAACTGGGCCTGGTGTTCGGTTTTCTTTTATGAGCCTTCAAACAGCTCTAAAAGCCTTGCACTGAAACACTATATAATTGAAGCAAAATGGAGAATTTTTCCTTCAATTCTTCACAACCCTTGCAAAGTCTACTTTGCCCTCGATGGAACAATAGGAGGAATTCTCAGGTATTAGTTAAGAAATGAGTGCCAATTAACAGTGTATGGCAATCTTCTAAGATGTGCATGCTTTCAGATATAGGACGGAACTTTATTGCCACAATAAAAGAATTATTTAAGAAAAGCTTATCAGAACTGTCCTGAAGATTGCTTCATCCTGCTTCGCTCCTCGTCTGCATTCCCATGCTCTAACCACAGAGTTTGGCTGGCTGAGTATTGAAACAGACTGAAGCTTTCTGAATCTAATTTTACAGTAGCGTATCTTTCGATTATTAACACATTAAAGTCAATATACTCCTGGCTTAGAAATCTGATGCTAATTGGTTTTGGAATATTTTGTTTAAAAATCTTTTTTCAAGTGCGGCTGTGAATTCTTAAGTTTCTTGATTCAGAACTAATGAAAACATTAATTCTGCCAGAAAAAGATTATCTGATGGGGCAGAAACATTTTGCTTTTGGTGGTTACCTGTCAATTTTGTATTTTCATGTCCTTTGTCTAGAAACAAGCCCACAGCTAATTGACTTCTATTCCTTTCCTCTCAACTTCTCATCTTTCTGAACATAGAAGACTCAAATTAAAACAAAGATAAAATTCCAAGAGAAGCTGGCATTGATCAAGGTTTGGGTTAAATTGAATTAAGTGCTTTTTATTGAACTCAGCAGTATTAGTTATTAAAACCAGAGGTTTTTACCCTCACTAGTGTAAAAAAAGAAAACAATGAGTCACACAACGGCAAGATTTTATTGGGAAATTAAAGAACTCATTTTCTCTTATTCCATTAAAACTTTTGCAGACAAACACATGTAAACAAGTCCAGGAGATGTTAGGCAGTGAAGGGTTAGTGCTCAGTGCTGCAGAGGTTAAGTCCTCTTTTGTAGGAACTTGGGGAATGCTTTATCTGGGGCAAAACCAAGAAGGCATCCTAAGAGTTTCCTTTTCTGGAGGGCTGAAGTTAGTTGAGTTTCCAGTGTGCTTCTGTGCTTTTTAATTGAATTGGAATTATACATGCTTTGAAGAGTGAGAAGACAGTAATGTAGTATAATATAAAGAACATTAGTCAGAAAGTTAGACTCTGAGTCCCAGTTTTAGATCTATCACTTACAAGCTGCTCGGCCTTGGGTAAGAAAGACTTACACTGCACAGCTTCTGCTTCTCAGCTTATAGGAGATGAATCTCAGAAGGTTCTCTTTTCATATTGTCATCTATTTCTGTGTTTTGTTTTGTGCCTATGGGAGACCATTGTAACTTGTAATGGATTAGAAGGCTGTCCTTACTGGAAAGGAGAAACTGTGCCCCCAAGGGAAAATCTTAGCTTGTCCTCTATTGCTTCTTTCACAAATGAACTAAAGTTCAGACAGATTTCAGTTAAAGGCCAGAGCAGGAACAACCAACCATGCATGAACGTGTCTTTACAACAGTCAAAGGAACTTGGCCACAGGCTGTAGCACCTGGGTATAACAGAGAGATAAGAAAAGATGCACAAGGGAAGGTAAAATCAAGTTTTACACTACCCATGTCACTCTGCAAAGCATGGAGAGAAATAACCTTCCCCGGGGAAAGGAGAAGGAATTAAATATCACATGATACCTCAGATCTGAACACCATACCTGCTCCAGTAAGATGCCCCAGAGTCAGAAGTCCATGATGCTATGCACAGGCTGTTTCTGGACTGGCATTTTACCAGGCTGGTACTAGTTGAATGAATGTGAACTTTGGTTCTTTATGTTCTATCTTTTGTGATTCTACTGTTCATTTTTGCTATGCAAGTACCATGAAGCTTAAAGAAAACATTTTACAGCACGTTAGGCTAAGCTGATAATTCTGTTTACTTAAATACAAAGGGAGACAGAAAGGAAGAGGACAAAGGATATTAAAGACAACCAGAAAAAGTGCAACAAAACATGTAATATTTTCTTTCTTATAAAAATTACTTTGAATACAAGCATGTTTTGCAATACAAAGGTAGAGTGGCTGAAATTGTTGCAGAATATTCTAACAACAGCAGAAAACACATTTTTTTTTTTTTGCAAGTGCACACAGATCATTCCCTGTTATAAATTATTTGTTAGGTCAAAAAACAAGCATAGACACAAAGATTTAATATCAAGTATTTTTCTAGACCCAATGATGTCACACCAGAAATCAATAGTAAAAGTAGTTTCAGAAATTACAAAAATACATGAAATTAAAACACCATATTCTTGAACAATCAATAGCACAAAGAAAAATGAGAAATTAAAATATTCTTGAATCTAATGAAATCACACATACACATAGTATCAATATCTATCAGTATCAGTATCAATATCTATGGGGTGAAACAAAGGCTGTTCCACGAGGAAATTTTATGGCAATAACACACAAAAAGGGGAGATCTTCATTTACCACATTATTATTATTTTTTTCTTTTTTATTTAATTTAGAAACAAACTTGTTTTATATGTCAGTCCCAGTTCCCTTTCCCTCCCCTCCTCCCCTGTTCTCCACAACCCCTATCCCATCCTCTTTCTGCTCCCCAGGGAGGGTGAGACCTTTCATGGGAAATCACAAAGCTGTCATATCATTCGGAGCAGGGCCTTGGCCCTCCCCCATGTGTCTAGGCTGTGAGAGTATCTATGTGGAAAGGGCTTCCAAAGTCCATTCC